>PVHT020001179.1:9628326-9656832 GCA_004024745.2 Catagonus wagneri | reverse complement strand
CCTTGAGCTGTGGTGTAGGTTGCAGATGCAGCTCGGATCCTGCGTTGCTGTGGCTATGACGTAGACCGGCAGCTACAGCTCTGATTAGACCCCTAGCCTGGGAACCTCCATATGCCGCGAGTATGGCCCTAGATAAGGCAAAAAGACAAAAAAAGAATTAAAAAGTTAAAAAAAAAATCTGGAACATAAAGCAGGTAGCAACAGAATTGCTCTCATTTTTTGTAAGAAGGGGTGGTTTTTCAAATTTTATTCAGTTGAGTCTTAGGTTGTCTATTTGTTTGTTTTGTTTGCTTTTTAGGGCCACACCTGCTGCATATGGAGGTTCCCAGGCTAGGGGTCCAGTTGGAGCTACAGCTACCAGCCTACGCCACAGAGACAGCAACACAGGATCTGAGCAGCGTCTGCGACCTACACCACAGCTCACAGCAGCACCAGATCCTTAACCCACTGAGCGAGGCCAGGGTTCAAACCCACTACCTTATGGTTACTAGTCGGATTCATTTTCGCTG
The DNA here is from genome assembly GCA_004024745.2 of Catagonus wagneri. Taxonomy (NCBI): domain Eukaryota; kingdom Metazoa; phylum Chordata; class Mammalia; order Artiodactyla; family Tayassuidae; genus Catagonus; species Catagonus wagneri. Next base: position 9,656,323 of record PVHT020001179.1, on the reverse strand, counting down.
TCCCACCACGGGAACTCCTGAGTTTTAGATTCTTATGGGGTAGGAAGTGCTGAAGCATGCAGAAGTTCTAAGGGATATTTGCTAGTTGGGAATTGCTGGAGAACACACCCCTCTATGTTCCTGTACATTTAAAAGTATGGCTCCTGTTTAGTTTTCCTTATTTTATGTCTTGGTTATATTCACTATTTTTGCTTTAGGCCCAGATGTCAACTCAGGAAAAAGAAATGGATAAGCTTGTTCAGAGAGTTCAAGAGAGGACAGAACAGGTGGAGCAGCTGAAAAAAGAAAATGGGCAGCTCTTTCTCAATTTAACTGAACAGGTAGGGTCATGGAAGAAAATAATATTTTTAGACATCTGTAAAAAATATGTATGTGTAGCCATTCTTTATCACACATCTGGATATCACTGGCTCTGGGAAAGGTCTCAGAGGAAGCTCTCTGAAGTGAGGCATCTCATGTTTTTTCTCTACAAGAGAAGACTTGCTCCTCTTTCTGCATCCTACTCGCTCATTAGCTTAACAGGCCCTTCCCCGGTGCACGCACACATGTGCTTGTGCATGCGTGTGCATGTGTGTGTTTTCCCAGCAGTGGTACTGAAATCTGTTTTTGTGCAGAGGGCGCACCAGAAGACGCTTGAGCAGGCAGTGGAGGAGATGAAGCAGCAAAGAACTACTGCAGCGAAGAAACAACAGGAGTTAACGGCATGTCTGTCTTTAAATGGCTATGTGGGAGGGAGCCTAAAGAAGGGAAGGAATGGAGAGTTCCTGTTGTGGCATAGAGGAAACTAGGAACCATGAGGTTACAGGTTTGATCCCTGGCCTCGCTCAGTGGGTTAAGGATCTGGCGTTGCCATGAGCTGTGGTGTAGGTTGCAGACACGGCTCGGATCCCGTGTTGCTGTGGCTGTGGCGTAGGCTGGCAGCTGTAGCTCCAATTAGACCGCTAGCCTGGGAACCTCCATATGCCATGGGTGCAGCCCTAAGAAGGACAAAAAAAAGAAAAAAAGGAAGGAAGGAAAGGATGGGGTGTATTTTCAGGTGACTGAAAGGTTAAATGATACAGATTAGAACAGCACTTATTGCTGGACTTTTTCCTCTCAAAGGGACAGAGCATCTGCCATTTACAAACTGTTTAAGAGGGGTGAGCATTTCTCATGTGTGATGAAAGCTAAAGGCATATTGGAAGGTAAACTTCATGACAGGTTGTAGGAAATAGAAGACTTGGGCTAGGAATCCCACAGTATAACCGCTACCCCCTTCTTCAAGGATTATTGTGAGGGAGTTACCATTGTGACTCAGCGGGTTAAGAACCTGACATAGTCTGTGAGGATGGAGGTTTGAACCCTGGCTTCCCTCAGTGGGTTAAGGATCCTCTGTTGCCATAGCTGCAGCGTAGGTCACAGATGCAACTTGGATCTGGTGCTGCTGTGACTGTGGTATAGGCTGGCAGCTGCAGCTCCAATCAGCCACTTGCCCGGGAACTTCCACATGCCGGCCATAAAAAGGAAAAAAAAAGACTATAGTGGGTCAGACAAATTAATTATTATCAAATGAGCTCTGCAATTAGAAAACATTACAGTAGTCAAAATAAATTTTGTTATAATTAATATAATGGAAGCAATTCTCATCATTTTAAATTATTCTGAGCAATGTAATATAGAAATGAAAGCCAATTGACTAATAACTTCTGTAATATGTTGTTGGAAAAGAGGCCTCCTGGTGATGACAGTTGCCTAGAAATCCCATTATCTGAACCGTTGTAAGGTGTGAAGAATATTTAGCTATTGGGAATGTAACTCATGTCATATATGCATCATTCATTCAGTCAGTCATTATTCAACCAAGTACTGAACACGTGCTATATTATATAAGATACTGTGTATTTTGGCATGATAGGATAAAGAATAGATCCAACAGTGTTTGAAAATCAACAACTCACAGGTTAAGTATAGCCCATAGAAATGTTTTTATTTGGCCTAGATGGTGTTTTTTAAAAACTTGAATTGGCTACCAACACGTAAACATGGGAATATTTCCCACTTAAAAAAAATTGTAGGGAGTACCCATTGTGGCTCAGCAGTTAACGAACCCAGCTAGCATCCATGAGCATGCAGATTCAATCCCTGACCTTGCTCAGTGGATTAAGGATCTGGCATTGCCATGAGTCGTGCTGTAGGTCGCAGATGCGACTCGGATCCCACGTTGCTGTGGCTGTGGCACAGGCCAGCAGCTACAGCCCCGATTCTACCCCTAGTCTGGAAACCTCCCTATGCTGCGGGTGTGGCCCTAAAAAAGACAAAAAAAAAGAAAATAGAAAAATTGTAGGGGGAGTTCCTGTCATGGCTCAGGGGTAATGAACCCGACTAGGATCCATGAGGGCTTAGGTCAGGATCCAGTGTTGCCATGAGCTATGGTATAGGTCAGAAAGATGTGACTCAGATCCTGCATTGCTGTGGCTGTGGCGTAGGCCGGCAGCTATAGCACCAATTCAACCTGGCCTGGGAACTTCCATATGCCGCAGGTGCAACCCTAAAATGACAAAAGCCAAAAATAAATAAATAAATAAATAAATAAATAAATATAAAAAAGCAAAAAATGAAATGAAATAAAATAAAATAAAAATTGGAGAATGTAGTTCCCCTCGTGGCTCAGTGGTTAACGAATCCGACTAAGAACCATGAGGTTGCGGGTTCGATCCCTGGCCTTGCTCAGTGGGTTAAGGATCCGGCATTGCCGTGAGCTGTGGTGTAGGTTGCAGAATTGGCTCAGATCCCGCATTGCTGTGGCTGTGGTGTAGGCCGGCGGCTACAGCTCCTGTTAGACCCCTAGCCTGGGAACCTCCATATGCCACAGGTGTGGCTCTAGATAAAGGCAAAAATACAAAAAAAAAAAAAAAATTGGAGGGAGTTCCCTTGTGGTCTAGTGGTTAGGACCGTGCACTTTGGCTGCTGTGGCCCAGGTTCGATCCTGGTCTGGGAACTGAGATCCCACGTCAAGCCACTGTACACTGTGCCCCCCCCCCAAAAAAAAAGGTATTTCCAGCTTCTCAAAAAATCAGAGGCTCTGGCAGCATTTGCACCAACACTCCCACCAGGCAGTATCTAGAGTTCCATGTGGCTGCTGCACCCTTTAGTTGGGCCACGCGTTCTCCACATGGCTGCTGTCCTGTTTCTTTGCACTCCGCTCCTTCATTCCGTTATTTGCCAGGCCCCTGTTGACACTTTTGAGTTTGTAACCTCTGACGCAGCAAAGAAACTACTGTTTTAAATAATCTACAGCCATGCAAAGGTTTGAACCTCCTTGTGGCAGGCATGGGTTTCCTTGGTTTTCATGGGATACGTTTCAAGACCCAGGAGCTCCTCCAGCTGTCTGATAGTAATTCTTTATTCCTCACGCATCCCAAAGGCCCCTAACTCTGAAGACTATGTATCTTATGCTTCAGGAGCCTAAGAACAAGAAAACCGCAGTGGAGGAGCAGTTAGTACAAGAGGTGGAACGCCTAAAGGCAAAGGTAGAGGCCGGGAAAGCCTGTTTCTTAGAGAAGTACAAAGAGTGTCAACGGCTCCACAAACAGATCAGGCAACTCAGGGCTGCTGCACGGGTAGGTGACAGAGATGCGGGGCCCAGGAAGCAAGGGGTGTGAAGGTTTGTGGTTCCTAGATCAAGCCCAGAGGATTGTACGCCCTTGTTAAGGGGAGAGATTTATCTTTCTACTAAAAAGAGGAGGGATGGGAGTTCCCGTCGTGGCACAACGGAGACCAATCTGGCTAGGAACCATGAGGTTGCAGGTTCAATTCCTGGCCTCACTCAGTGGGTTAAGGATCCGGTGTTGCCGTGAGCTGTGGTGTAGATCGCGCATGTGGCTTGGATCTGGTGTTGCTGTGGCTGTGGTGTAGGCCGGCTGCTACAGCTCTGATTAGACTGCTAGCCTGGGAACCTCCATATGCCGAGGGTGAGGCCCTAAAAAGCAAAAAAATGAAAATAAAAAAATAGGAGGATGGAGTGTGCGGCCAGGAACCAGCCTGGGGATCCCCAGCTCAGCCATGGGTCTCAGGGCAGGTTTCTGTAAACCTCGAGCCGGTTTCTCTGCAGACTCAGAGAGTCCTTTCTTATTTCTGCCTTTTGAGGAAGTGCAGCAGGACCAGAAGAGCCAGCAGGAGCCAGTGGGGATGGGGAGCCAGGAGCCTGCAGTCAGCACTGTCATCGGGTAGCCCCGCCCTCGCATTACTACCTCAGGGCCGGCTAGAAGCGCACAGCAGTTTGGGCACCAGCATTCAAATAAAAACCAACCCACAACTAATAGGATTAGCTTAAGTGTTTTTGTGAGGTGTGCGCATGTGTATGTTTGTAGGTAGGAGACTGGGGATTCCTGAAGCATATGCCTGTGAGTTTTGGCTCCATGAAACTAGTCGGGTGAACCCGTCGCACGCACGAGGAAAGCTCAGGACCCTAGTCTGGGGGCCTCGAAGCCTTGCATAAACGCTTTCCAGGGTTCCTTCTCCCTCAGTCCCAAAGCCTGTCCTCACACCAACCTAACTCAGTGCTTCAGGCTGCGCTGAGATGTTTATTCAAAACAGAGATGATTGTTTCCACGGTTGGGTGGGGTTAAACAAAGCTCCATTCATCCCTCATTCTTCTAGGTCAGTCTTGAGGTTTTCCCCAAGTTAACTTTTTCTCTCTTTGGTCACTTACTCCCAGCTGAGCCCCAAAGAAACCGGCATCTTGATGCCAGCCCGAGCCTTCAGGCCTTTTGTTCAGTCACTTCTCTGTAAGCCAGCAGCCCCTCCATGGTACCGTTCCTCCACCGCCCTGTTCCCTTCCCCCTCCCCAACCCACCCCGCCGCTCTGGAAAGCCAGGTCCTCTGCCATTTCCTTGTTTTGGCCCCCCTGTGATCCGGACTACAATGTATGATCCTAACCCTTTTTTTTTTTTCTTGACAGGACGAGAACTTTGACCTGTCAAAACAACTGAGTGAGAACAAGATTATATATAATACCCTGCAGAAAGAGAAAGAGACCCTGGAAAAAGAAAATGATGTAAGTGTGTAAAAGAGGGTAGAAAACCCCAGGGTTTTCAGGGGAAAGGAGCAGGGTGGTCCAGAGACGTAGTGATAAGATGAAAAGTTAAATAAGGGAGCCCTTTCTGGGACGCTGGATGAGACCGTTGCTTCCTAAACAAAGAGCACGTTTAATCTGGTTTCCTAATCGACCGCAGAACCCACTCTTCGTTCTGTAACTAAAGCCTGTTTGGCCTGGCTGTAGGCAGCTTCTAAGGAACAGCCTTGATGCAGATCTAACTTATTATTTTTGCTTTTAACTTCACAGCTATTATAAGCATGGTCTGCTCCTACATCATTTTTATGCTAGCTCAGGGACCTCTTTCCTTCAGCACAACGTTTTTCTTTTTCTCCACTGCCAAACCAGGAGCAGAAGTGGTGGTCTGTACCAGTGCTGGACCCATGGTAGGCCCCAAATAAATACTATGCCTTCATTCATTCGTCGGTTCATGCATTCATCCACCCAGTATTTACTTTCTGCTGAGTGTGAAACACAAGTTATTATTGATTGATGGAGGATGACGGCAGCAAATAAAAAGGTTGAACTTGGGAGTTCCCGTTGTGGCGCAGCGGTTAACGAATCCAACTAGGAACCACGAGGTTGCGGGTTTGATCCCTGGCCTTGCTCAGTGGGTTAAGGATCTGGCGTCGCCGTGAGCTGTGGTGTAGGTCGCAGACGCGGCTCGGATCCCGCGTTGCTGTGGCTGTGGTGTAGGCCAGCGGCTACAGCTCCGATTAGACCCCTAGCCTGGGAACCTCCATATGCTGCAGGTGCAGCCCTAGAAAGAGAAAAAAAAAAGGGAAAGAAAGAAAAAAGAATAAAGAATAAATAAAAGATTTTAAGTTCCTGTTTGCGTTGATTCTAAACGAAATTCAATATATATTTAAATTCAGATATTAAGAACTCAGACCTTTGCAGTATTGGGGCTGCTGCTTCCCCTTTTGAAGAACCGTGGTTTACCATTTCTTGGGCTTCTCCAGTGCCACGCTGTCAGCTGAGAGCTAGCTGTGATGGGCATCGCTGGTCAGTGCTTGCAGCTGCTCTTTGTTGCTCTCCTTCAACATGTCTCTGTATATACTCTATCCTTAGCTTTTGAAGAGGGAGAACAGCAGATTGCTGAGTTACATGGGTCTGGATTATGACTCTCTCCCGTATCAAGCGCCTACTTCAAATCCAGGAGGTGCAAGACAAAACCCAGGACTTGTCTATGGAAACCCATATTCCGGTAAGACAGCTTTGCCATTTGAGTTGGAAGGTCCCTGCCCGCATCCTTCTCCCCCACTAAATTTTTTTTATCTGAGATGCTAATTAAGACCAGCCTCATTGTTAAGACTTGCTGGGCAGAAGCCGAATATCCAACAGAAAGATTGCCAGGCAAGAAGTGTTAATTGAGAAATAAATCTGAATCTAGAGGACGCAAATCAGATCATTCGCCTAGAGGCAGCAGACGCAAATTGAGTCCCGTGGCTATATTCCAAATATATAAATCAGAGAAATGTCTCTGTGTGGAAGATATACACATCTAAAGCCGAGAAAGCTAATTAAGATTTGGAAATGGAAGCACGAGAGGCAAGCTCTGCTGCCCAGGGTGGGCTGGAAGGCGGCCACCCTGATGGCCTGTGCTCCACAGAGACCCCTGGGTGGTTTGGGGGACAGGATATGGGGGATGACATCCAGTCTTGTCATTTAAAGACCCGGAGGTCAAATGTCCCTGCCAAAGGGAACTCTGCTCCTTTTTTTTGTCTCCCAGAGCGGTATGAAACACCATTGGCTTTTGGGGGACAGTTTAAAGTAGTCTTGTTCTCTTAACAGTCACAATCAGATCTTTGCAACAGGCAGGGGTACTAGTTTATTTTTCCTTAAAAATATTTTTAAAACCTTTCCTTTGAAAAATAATGGTTTGCCTGGATTTGGTCTTAAAAGCTATTCTCAGACTCTTTCCTTGTTAAATTGTTACTGTTTTCATTAAAATCTCATTTAATGAAAATAGGTTTATTGTTTTTTTCTGATTACATAACTGCTATTGAAAATGGCACCTCATTATTTTTTCCTCTTTTCTCTCTATCACTGACCCAAATCTCCTCTATGGAAATAAATGGCATATATGAGAAATAAAGAATCAGAAGGGGGCGTTCCCTTCATGGCTCAGTGGTTAACGAATCTGACTAGGATCCATGAGGATGTGGGTTTGATTCCTGGCCCCTTTTAGTGGGTTAAGAATCCAGCATTGCCATGAGCTGTGGTGAAGGTCAAAGAAGTGGCTTGTATCCCTTGTTGCTGTGACTGAGGTGTAGGCCGGCAGCTGTAGCTCCGATTGGACCCCTAGCCTGGGAACTTCTGTATGCTGCGGGTGTGGCCCTAAAAAGAAAAAAAATAAAAAGGGGAACAATGAAGGTCACAGAAAATATCTGGTAGAAAACAGTTGGAGAATGCATTCTATGGATGATACTTTCTTTTCTTTGATTGCCCCTAGGTATCCAAGAAAGTTCTGCCCCTGGCCTGGTAAGTATTTGCTTCACAAGATTATCCCCCACATCAGATCTCTGAGAAAAATTTGCCGTCCTGCTCCATCCTGTTCTGTGGGTGCACTGGTCCATTGTGAGAACTCCAGAAGTCAGCTGGATCAGTTGGGTTAGTGCCGAGAGCTGAGCGAGACTGTGGCGGTGGGGACAAGAAAGCTCAGTCCATCCATCAGCTTGCTGCTCAGGATCTCCCCTGAGAGTCAAGTTTGGTAGCAGGACTGGGGAGGAGGTACGAACCAGGCAGGCAGCCCAACGAGGTACGTCCAGTGCTCCTTGCGGGCAATATTCTGTCCTTTCAGTCCCGCAATTGGAGGAAGCTCCAGGGAGTATCTCCAAGTCTGAGTTTGTTCCTTCATCGTCTCTTTCTTGATCACCTCCCTTCTGCCAAGCATTATGCTAGGTGCTGGGGATACAGTAGAAAATCAGACACGGTCTCTGCCCTGTACAGCGTACATTGGGACTGACCTCTCTGCTCTTCCTCCCAGCTCTCCGTCAAGAAATGCCCCACCTGCAAATCAGACTTTGCTGATGACGTTTTTGATCACACCCTGGAGCAGCACGTGCAGACCCCTTGTCTGAATTGTCCCATTTGTGACAAGACCTTCCCAGCAAAAGAGAAGCAGATCTTTGAAGACCATGTGTTCTGCCACACTCTATAAGTGTCCCAGCCTTTAAGATCTATACTGTCTGTGGATTTTATAGAGTAGAACCTTCAGCTTCTACTAGGAGTTATGACCCAAGATTCTGCCTAACCTGAATTATTAAGGATTTACTTAGTCCTGCAGTCATGTTGATCAGCTGAAGCATAGTGTTAAGGGCTCTTACCTCCATCCTTGTGGGTTCGTACCTTTTAAATCACAAAGCTCGCTACCTTTTAAATCACAAAGCTCTAGCTGTGTCAGCCTTTTGCCTAAAGTGCCCGTTCTTCTGAGGGTCTCTAGGATAAGGGCGCCGGCATGGAGCTGATCTGGCTCTTCACACCAGACCTAACGAGTACTAAGTCAGTAGTTTTCCGAGTTGTCCCACTGCCACCCAAGGTCAGGCTCTCGGTGTGTTTGTACTCAGTCTTCAGTCCTAATCCTGGGGCTGAGGTGGAGAATTTCTTTCTCCTCCTCAGGCCTCTTCCTCCAGTTGAATGCATTAGACTCACCAGAAATAGCATGGCGGGGAACTCAGAGAGCCAGTGTGGGTACCAGAGGTTTCTCATCTTGATTTCACAGCTCTCAGCAGAAGCATCTCATTCCTGAACGATGGACATGAAATATCATTTCAGTCACAGAAAGTCTTCTTTCTCTCTGGATACCTCTGCTTGGCATTTTCTACTCGAGTTTTTCCTGCGCACACAACTTTTATTGTAAATCCTTTCTCAATGGTTAGTGGAACTTGTTAGAAACTGTATGGGTTTGTAATTTTCTGAGCAGGTGAATTTGAATATGGATAAGTCAGAATAATGACTATTAATTGCTTTACTATTAAAAATAAACTAGTCCATTATTTCAAGGATTTTAGTAATTTAAAATAAACCTCGAGTTTATGGGTTTGGTTTTTTTTTTTTAAGCTTCTGGGGAAAGTATAGCAAAAGGATTGTGGAAATGAGAGACCCTACCAGTGATTTCTCTTCACCTGTCTTAACTAGTCAGCAAGAATGTCCTGGCCATTATCTTGGGGTGGGAAGAGGGGAAAGTATAGCAAAAGGATTGTGGAAATGAGAGACCCTACCAGTGATTTCTCTTCACCTGTCTTAACTAGTCAGCAAGAATGTCCTGGCCATTATCTTGGGGTGGGAAGAGGGGTGACAATGACGAAGCATTAGTTTGAAACACCTGGAGCCCTGACTTCTTGCTTTAACTTTCAGTGCATTTTTTTGGCCTCAGCATGCAGAATTTCCCAGGGCCACAGATTGAACCCGAGCCACGGCAGTGACAACTGCCGAGTCCTTAACTGCTAGGCCACCAGGAAACTCCACTTTCTATACATTTTTGAAAGCGTGTAGATATTGGCACCTTTTGTGAACTAAATTCAATTCAGCTCCTTCCATCTAATTACCTAATTGAACTATAAGAAAGCCATTCCTTTTTCTCCACCCCAGCAACCGAACAAATGAAAATGACTCCCAGGTAGTCAACCGGCTGTAGAGAAAAGTCACTGTAGAGAGACTTTTAAAGAAACTTTTGACTTGATGAGAAGCATGATCTTGTGAATGAGGCTGAGCCAACTATAGCTCTCCGTTCCTTTTGGGGTTTTCCCTGATGTGACTGTAGTTATGCCTGAGCCTAGCTGTATTGTCCTATCGCAGCGCCTCGCCTCTTACTTCCCCTTCGATAAAATGAAGCTGAAACTATACTCCTCCTCCTCCTGTATCACCATTTCAATGAGATGTCTCTTGGACTCAAAAGCCTTTGTCCCTGAAGAATCAGACGTGACATCGAGACAGACTCTGGAATAGAGGTATGATGGGAGACGGTAAGGCAGTTTTTCTGGCAGATACCCATCCTCCCTGCAGCATCTCCACGCTCCCCAGATAGTTCCAGTGAAGAACTGCAGTTTCATTTATTTCGTACTAGTCAGCTCTTAATTAAACACGTGAATGGAAAGGAGCAGTGGTGCACATAATCCGAATCAGTGAATACCATTTTCTGGTGAATTACCCACCCCTTTGCCCCTGCTACCCTGAGGGTTGCTGTGATTATCAACAGCAGCAGGAGCCCTTCCACAGGCTTGGTGAAAAAACAGTTGAGGTGTTAATGATCCTTTTTGCTGGATGTAAAACAAAGCATCTTTAACCACTGTTCATTATCCCCAGCTGCTCTTACCAAGGCTTTGAAGGGGAAATTATGCTCCAGGCAGCTACTAGTGGTAAAGGAAACAATCATTCTTATATAATCCAGTCGTCCCCGCGGCCTTTCCCCTCCTCGCCCATTGCACCCACAGAGTTTAAAGCTGTAAAATGCCTGCAAAAAAGAGGTCGTGGGAGCAAAATGGTATCAATATCTGAATTGGATTTCAGAATGCTTGTACTTTCTATGACAACAAGTTTTCCTTCGTAATCCATTTCCTTTATTCTGGTATTAAAATGTTTTTTCATTACATCAGCCCACTTACTTGCTAAGGAGCAGGGAAAAAGTCACCCTGGCACCCTGGGTATGAAGGAGTGGTAAAGGAAAGCTGACCTGAAATCAAAGAAGGGGGAGTTGGCAAGATATTTGGTAAACCTCAGGCCCAAAGAACACCTGTAGCTTCAGCCCTTTTCCCCTCAGCTTGCTGAAAATTGGGGTGAAATGGCACTGCCTCGCTGTTTAAATATCATTCTCCCGTAATTCAAGTGATTTTCTACAATGGCTGTGGATTGCACTGAGCTAAGCATTCTCTAACCTGGTCTCCTAGCAACAAATGTTAATGAGATGATAGGCTGTGGCTAAAAGATGCAGTCCATTACCTAGGGAAAAGAGCAAAATGGACTCAACATAGAGATCGGACCGGAAGAAATGAGCACCTAATTCCCCCGAGTTAATCAGCAGCGGGTCACAAGCTCAGGGAAGTTACACTGGCCCCAACGCTCTCTTTAATTGATCTCATATAATTATTAAAATAATGTCTTTACAGGTGCATAGTGCTTTATTGTTTAGAATGTATTTCATATATTGCATGTGTCCTTTCAGTAATCCTTTGAAACAGACAGCTATTAACTCCAATTTTTATAGATGAATAAGTTGAAATGTAGGAAAATAATTTGCTTAGAGTGGAAGCAATCCAGATGGCCATCAATTAATAAATGGGTAAATAGAGTATAGCCATACAATGGGATATTATTTGGCAACAAAAAAGAATGATGTATTGATAATATGTCACAACATGGAGGAACACTGAAAACATGCTAAGTCAAGAGTTCCCATTGTGGCTCAGCAGAAACGAATCTGACTAGCATCCATGAGAAATGCAGGTTCGATCTCTGCCCTCGCTCAGTGGATTAAGGATCCGGCGTTGCAGTGAGCTGTGGTGTAGGTCACAGACATGGCTTGGATCCCACATTGCTGTGGCTGTGGCATAGGCTGGCGGTTACAGCTTTAATTGGACCCCTAGCCTGGGAACCTCCATATGCCGCGCGCGGGTGCGGCCCTAAAAAGACAAAAGAAAAGAAAAGAGAAAAAGAAAACATGCTAAGAAGCCAGTCACAAAAGGCTACATATTATATGATTCTGTTTACATGAAATGTCATGATAGGAAAATATTCTATAGAAATAAAATAGGCATGTTTTTCTAGGCCTGGGTGCTTGGGGAAATGGAGAGTGACTGCTAATGGCTATGGAATTTCTTTTGGAGGTAAAAAAGTGTTCTAAAATTTATTATGGCTGCACAAACCTGTGAATATACCAAAAACCACTGAATTATGGACTTAAAATAAGTGAATTCTATGCTGTGTGAATTATAGCTCAAGTTACATTTTTAAAAGTTAAAAAAAAAGAAAACCTGCTAGGGTCATATAGACATTGGCTCATGCTAGGATGCCTTAAATACAGATACAGAGCAAGTTTAACGCTGTTGACCTTGGTTAAAGCACACTTAGGTCGGTACAACCCCTGCCTCAACAGTGTGGAGTTCTCCCGTCTTGGACAAGAGGCAGCCCTTCAGCTGTGATTATCAAGGTCAGGCCAGTTGATAGTAACCCACCACTGGGCTGGCAGCATTAGTGGCCTCTGGAAATACGCGGTCTGTGGAGATGAATGTACCCAATAAAGTTGGGGGGGAAAGTCACCAGCCCCCAAATCCCAGGTAATTTTATTAAGGGATCCAGCCCACTGCCTGGTGTTATTACTTACTCCCTGTGGAAAGAGAGAATACGACACTCCAGGGGACTAAGTCTATTGCTTACCTGGTCAGTCGACATTTATTGAGCACCCACAGTGTACAGAGCTAGTATAGGGCTAGGATTTCTAAAACATAGAAGACAAGCTCTTCCCTTGAGGGAGCTACAAGATTAATGAGGACATTCTCTCTGCCCTCAGGGAGACCTGGGAACTGCTGGGGAGGGAGTCTCAGGATCACAGGGGGTCTCCTAATCTGTTGGGGAAAAGAGAGAACACAGAACAATGTAAGGACAGAAAGATGAGGGACGTCATCTTGCAAACTGAAGACACAAGGGCTGTGGGACCCTTGTGTGATTAAGTTGTGATCGAAGCCCAAGTTAGTGATGTCTTATAAGAGTGTGCTTTGGAAGAGGCTGGGGGACAGAAGTGACAGACCAAAATGGGGAAGGAATCCTGAGGGTCTCCATAAAGAGGGGAGAGAAGCAGCTCCAGAATGCAAAGAACTTATAAGCCAAAGTAGTAGCCTTGAAGAAGAAGCCAGTTTCTGTCCTGAAAGACATGACAATCTAGTGGAATCACATCTGACAAGCTCAGTTTAGGAGTTCCCTGGAGGCCTCGTGGTATCTCTACGGTGGCTCAGGTAGCTCACTGTTATGGTTCGGGTTCAATCCCTGGCCCAGGAAATTCCATATGCCACGGGCAAGGTCCCGGGCTTCAAGACCTCCACCCTCAGGACTGGAGGGAGAGTAGGGCTGGAAACAAATCTTTGATTTCAGGAAGTTAACATTGACATGCAAGTGCGCTTGTTTTCTCTCTTTTAAAAACAAATATTTGCTCATTAAAGAACATTTGAAATGTATGAAATAGGAGGCAAACTCCAGGGAATTCCCCTTGTGACTCAGCAGGTTAAGAACTCGAAGAACCTGACTAGTGTCCACGAGGATGCAGGTTCGATCTCTGGCCTCGCTCAGTGGGTTAAGGACACGGCGTTGCTGTGAGCTGTGGTGTAGGTCATAGACATGACTCAGATCCCATGTTGCTGTGGCTGTGGCATAGGCTGGCAGCTGCAGCTCCGATTCGACCCCTAACCTGGGAACTTCCACATGCTGCAGGTGCAGCCCTAAAAAGCAAAAAATAAATAACTCCATCCAGTTTCTTCTATGAATAGGTAAGCTTTTTTTTTTTTTTTAAAAAAAAAAAAAGGTCTAATTATCTATGTGTGCATAGCTGCCCGCCTTAACTTTGAACATAAGCATCCTTCTCTAAATCCTCCCCAGACGATATGTCCCCAGTAGGGAGACCTAATACTGAATTCTGGACCCACCCTAATACTGCAAGCCTGGGGTGGGGGCACAGGGAGCTCCCGACCTGGGGCAGCTTCCTGCACCTCCTCCCACGGAAGCTGCCGCAGCGGTTGGGCCTGGACAAACGCCAGGCACTTTTCCCTGGGTCAACATTTCACATCCGCTGTCAGAGGCTAGTCCGTCCCTCAACATCTGCTCCCTGCGATGTTTTCTCCGCCCTGAAAAGCGTCTCCCTACAAGCCCCCTGGGCTGAGGTGCTTGCTCCACCTCACTGCTCCCTGCTGCTTATCCTCTTTTAAACCTGCAGCCTCTGCCTGAGCCAATAATCTCTCAAATTACAAAGCAGCCCCCTCCATCTGGAAGACTTCCCTGATTACCAACACACAGGTGCCTGGTAGAGGCTTGTGGCTTCATGTTGAATTCGATGATCCCTGCCAGCACCATCTAGTCCCTGCTGGTCCCCTCTGAGCTTTTGTAATGAAATGGTTGCTCTTTCAGGGGTCTGCCAGTATCTGCCAGGGGCCCAGGACGCGTTCAGAACAAATGTCCGGCTTGCCACACTGTGCTTCCTGACTGCTGCTTCCCGCTATTGGCCTGTGGGAGCCCTAGGTACACACCTGTATTTGAACAGCATCTCAAAACAGAAAAGAGAAAACTAAGGCAAAAACGTGACAAGATATGCTGCATAGAGTAACTGGAAAGTCTTTCCAGAATTTGTGTTGGACTCCCCACCTCTGGCTGGAAAAGGCATTTTCCAATTTCATTTCTTTTTTTTTCCTTTTCTTTTTTAATCAGCTGCACCAGTGGTATATACCTTCAGCTGACGCTCTTTCTTTGCCAGTAGCCAGGCTTTCCTGCCACCTTCAAGTGAGGACAAATCCTCCTAAAGAGGCCCTGGTGACAACCAGGCCCATCCCCCATTATCAGGGACCCATCCCTGCCACCCCACCCAAGCCTCTTATCTTCCTTTCTAAACCCTTCCTTTCTTCCTTCCGGGAGTTTTTGCCGCTCGGCTCTCACTCAGCCAAGGAGAAGCAACTCCTAATGTTAGCGGTAGGGAGATTTAGATAGGGGTTCACGAAAAATTTACTCGGGTCCAGGAAACAGCCTAAGTGGGCATCTTGGCAATGCAGGCGCTCCATCTCCTGGTTGTAAACCCCAGGCGGTGCCAAACAGAGCCTCTGTTTATCAATTGTCATGGATGCAGGAAGCCACACAGACCCGCCCATCACCAGGGCGTTTCCAGGCCCTGCCACCAGAAAAGGCCACCCCGGGTTGAAATCCACTCTTGGTAAGACACTGAGAAGGAACTTTTACAGTTTGCTCAGGCTTCATGACCTTTGTTGCTAGGAAATTCTTTCTATAGAATCCAGAAATTCAGTCCCTTTTAAAATGTCTAATTCAGGGAGTTGCCATGGTGGCTCAGTGGTCAACGAATCCGACTAGGAACTATGAGGTTGCAGGTTCGATCCCTGGCCTTGCTCAGTGGGTTAAGGATCCGGCATTGCCATGAGCTGTGGTGTAGGTCACAGACGTGGCTCAGATTCTGCATTGCTGTGGCTACGGCGAAGGCCGGCAGCTACAGCTCCTGTTAGACCCCTAGCCTGGGAACCTCCACATGCCACAGGTGTGGCCCTAAAAAGCAATAAATAAATAAATAAAATTTAAAAAATAAAATCTCAGAGTTCCCATCATGGCTCAGCGGAAATGAATCCGACTAGGATGCGGGTTCAATCCCTGCCTTTGCTCAGTGGGATCCTTAACCTACTGAGTGAGACCAGGGATCAAACCTGAGCCCTCATGGATACTAGTTGGGTTCATTACCGCTGAGCCACAATGGAAACTCTTAGGCAGGCCATTTTGAAAAGCGGGTACAATGTACTGATTAAGAGCACAAGATTTGAAGTCAGAAAGCCTTGCCTTTGAATCCTAACTTCTTTTTTTTTTTTGTCTTTTTGCCTTTATGTAGAGCCGCACCCGCGGCATATGGAGGTTCCCAGGCTAGGGGTCTAACAGGAGCTGTAGCCGCCGGCCTTCACCACAGCCACAGCAACGCGGGATCCGAGCCGCATCTGCAATCTACACCACAGCTCATGGCAACGCCGGCTCCTTAACCTACTGAGCAAGGCCAGGGATCGAACCCGCAACCTCATGGTTCTTAGTCGGATTCGTTAACCACTGAGCCACGAAGGGAACTCCTGAATCCTAACTTTCAACAACTTATTTAACCTCTCTGAACCTCAGTTTCCTTATCTGTAAAATGAACCTAATAACAT
Source organism: Catagonus wagneri (assembly GCA_004024745.2). Classification (NCBI taxonomy): domain Eukaryota; kingdom Metazoa; phylum Chordata; class Mammalia; order Artiodactyla; family Tayassuidae; genus Catagonus; species Catagonus wagneri. Next base: position 9,640,360 of record PVHT020001179.1, on the reverse strand, counting down.
GTACCGCTCGTTAGGGTTCTTGAGAAGATTAAATGAGACAATATATGTAAGGAGCTTAGCACAGTGTCTCAATCATTGGCCCTCGAGTTCCTGCCATGGTGCAGTGGGTTAAGAATCTGACTGCAGCAGCTCGGGTCACTGCAGAGACAGGTTCGATCCCCGGGCCACGCAGTGGGTTAAAGGATCCGGCATTGCAGCGGTGACTCAGATTCAATCCCAGGAACTTATATATGCCACGGGTGCAGCCATAATAATAATACTTGGCCCTTGTTTGTTGGTTGGTTGGTTTTCTTTTTAAGATTGCACCTGTGGCATATGGAAGTTCTGGGGCCAGGGGTCAAAGTAGAGCTGCAGCTACAGCCTACACTACAGCCTCTGCAACACCAGACCCAGTGTTGGGTACTTAGCCTGCTGAGCCACAAAGGGAACTCCAGCCCTTGTTACTACTATAATTCACTCCCTGAACTTCAGTCCCTTGGTGTGTGAATTGGAGATACTACCACCCCAGGAATTCTGTGAAGCCTGACTAGCTGTTTCCCCTTCCCTCTCTCCTGCCCTTTTAGGATGTCCCCCCTACTGCCTGTGTGACACTGACTCGCCTCTCAAAGTCCACTCAAAATGCTGCCTCTTCCCAGAAGCCTTCTTGGATTTCCACTCAGTGCTTTAGAGCCCCCGACTGGTTCTGATTTGAATTCAGTGTCACTCGGTCCCATTCTTGTCTCCTGTCCAGGAGTCTCAGGGTTCAGAGCCTCTTTCAATTCAATATCTTCTCAGGGGAGGAACTTAAGTGAATGCAACACCATGTCTCTGCCATCTTCCTTGGAGATCACGAAAGATGGTGGCTGAGGTTTACCTTTGTTTCTGACCAGTACCTTGGTGGCGTGGCTCCAGAGCCCTGGGCAGAAAGCGGGGGCAGCAGATGTGGGGGTGGGGACCTGCAGCCTCAGACTTAGTGGGCAGCTGAGCTAAAGAACGGCACCTTGAGCCCTCTGGTGGGGGATCTGGGGTTCCGCAGAACATTGGATGTGGCTTACTTCTTCCCAAGGCCCTTGCAAGGGCATCAAGGGCCCTTGACATTTGGGAGTGCCCACATCGTAACAAAAACAGTAAGATGCACTCACATGCCTCATGGAATGCAATTTATACATAAACTATGGACAAGTGGGGTTGCAGTTAACTGGTTGATATTTTTGTCTCATAGCCACTTTTTAAAATAGTTATGAATTTTCATGTTGTGATTTTTCTTTGTTCATTTTTGAAACCAATTACTTGTTTCCATCCTTCAGCCATAGTCCCAGCCCTAAGCCAGTGTCAAAGGGATGAGCTGGCAGTGCTTCTAGGACCTGGTTAGAGTCCCAGGTTTCAGTGCTTGTCAACTCCGGTGCCCACCCGGACCACCCCATCCTATCTATCCACCTATCTATCTGTTATCTACGTATCATCGATATATCATCTATCTTCCATTCTTTCTTTCTTTCTTTCTTTCTTTCTATCTATCTATCTATCTATCTACCTATCTATCTATCTATCTATCTATCTATCTATCCATCCATCTATCTATCTATCTATCTATCTATCAGCCATCTATATATCTTTCCATCATCATCTAAGAGGCCGAGGGCAGAATAAAAGCAACTGGGCAGAGGCTAGAGAAGCCGCTTGTGGTGTGACACTGCCCTCTAGAGGTTGCTCCTGGAAGGTGCGGGTAGGGAGCCTCTTCCATCAGGCTGAAATCAACCCCACCACTCACTCACTAACATATGTTGAGTGCCTACCTGTACCAAGCGTCCTGTACGCTCTCTGGGAACAAAGGGTAATACCAAGGAATAAAGCTCATCCCTGTCATCTCAGAGGTCACCAGTGTGTAGTGGTGACTACAAACACAAACACACAATTACAATTCAGTGCAATGACTACTATAACATGTGTTTCATGAGAGCGCTAAGAGAATGTGAATAAGTCGGACAGCAGGGAAAGGCACCACGGGGAAGACTGGCAGCTGTAGCTTCAATTCGACCCCTAGCCTGAGACCCTCCATATGCCATGGGTGCAGCCCTAAAAAAGCAAAAAAAAAAAAAAAAAAGAAAGAAAGAATTAGCCTTGAATCCTGCTGAATTGTTGTGTCAGATTCTCTGATTCTTTATATCCTCCACCCCCAGGAACAAAGTTAGGGCATTGATAAGAAAACGGTAAGGTCTTAGTTGTTGGAATGAAGGTGCTGACTGACTCATTCAAGGGATATTTGTTGAGCACCCAACTCTGGGGCAGGTACTGTTCTAGGCACAGTGAACAAAATAGGCGAAGATCCCTGCCCTTGAGGAGCTCATGTGGGAGGGAGAAAGATGATAAATAGTAAACATTAACAAATCTGGAGTTCCCATTATGGCACAGCGGAAACGAATCCAACTAGTACCCATGAGGAAGCGGGTTTGATCCCTGGCCTCGATCAGTGGGTCAGGGATCTGGCCGTTGTAGTGAGCTGTGGTGTAGGTTGCAGACGTGGCTCAGATCCCATGTTGCTGGAGCTCTTCACAGGCCGGTGGCTATGACTGCAACTGGACCCCTAGCCTGAGAACCTCCATGTGCCACGGGTGTTGCCCTAAAAAGACAGAAAAAGAAAAAAAGGAAGAAACTAGGAAGTGAGCTATGTGGGCGTAAAGGGGAAGAGCAAGAACATGTCTTGGTGTTCAAGCAATAACCAAAATGCTAATGGGGCTGGAGCAGGGCGTGGGGTGGGAGACTTGTAGGACAGGTCAGACAGGCAATGGGGGACCGAGTGAGATGGTGGTTAAGGACTTTGGCTTTAACCGAGAGCAATGGGACGTCACTATGGGATTTTAAGCAGAGGAGGGACATAGAGGACTTATATCTTAAAAAGATCTCTCTGGCTGCTGGGTTAGTTGAAGATAGATGATAAGGAAGCCAGTAAAAGCTGGGTAGGCGTTCTCTTGTGGCACAGCAGGTTAAGAATCCAGCGTTGTCACTGCACCTGCTCCAGGTGTCTGCTGTGGCACGGGTTCAGTCCCTGGCCCAGGATCTTCCGCATGCCATGGGTGTGGCCAAAGAAAAGAAAAGAAAAGAAAAAAGCAGAGCATGTGTTAGGAGATCTCTGCACCAACGCACATGAGAGAATGAAAAGGGCTCAGGTGGAGCGGTAGCACTGGAGATGAGAAGAAGTCGTAGATCCTGGATGGATTTTGAAAGCTATGCCAGCATGGTTTCCTGGGATTGAATGTAGGGTGCAAGAGAAAACAGTTTTGTTAAGGAAAAAGAAGAAGAAGAAGAAAAAAGGCCAAAAAACAAGCCTCAGATCTCTCCAAACCATCTTCCTTTGAGCTCCCTCTGCTGGACAAATGTGAAATTGCCTCCCTTTTTAAAAGACCTTGGTGGTGCTTGAATGCAAGTTACATGGTTGACCTTCCAAGACAGAATAGAGGAGAAAGGCTCCCATCAGACACCTCCATCCCCACGATTCAGCATTCATGCCCTGAGGCTGAAACCCTTAACTGGAGAGGAACTGGAACAGAGAAGCAGAAACCACACCCCCCAGGCTGTCCCAGCTCTGAAACCTTTTCCAGGCCTTGAAATATCAAAGAATGTTGCCAGTTTGGATTTTTTAGCAGAGACCTCCCAAATGAAATGCTCAGATCACCAAAAACTTTATGGGAATTGTAGCACCAGAAAAAAAAAATGTGTGTGTATGTATATATATATATATATATATATATATTACATTTATATAAATATATATTTATATAAGTTATATATATAATTATATTTATATAATTATAAACATACAAAATATTAAAATAAAATATAGAATCATATTTATATAATTATATATATATTTATAAATATATATATATATATATATTAGGTTCCCTCGTGGCTCAGTAGTTAATGAATCCAACTAGGAACCACAAAGTTGCAGGTTTGATCCCTGGCCTCGCTCAGTGGGTTAACGATCTGGCGTTCCCTTGAGTTGTGGTGTAAGTTGCAGACATGGCTCTGATCTGGCGTTGCTGTGGCTGTGGTGTAGGCCCAGCAGCTACAGCTCTGATTTGGCCTCTGCCTGGGAAACTCCATATGCAGCTTTGCAACCCTAAAAAGCCAAAAAAAAAAAAAGAAAAAATAGATTGTACTATTTGATCTTTTTTTAAAAATCCTAGGAGAGATTGGACCGGAAAGTGGAAGAATTTTGTTCAAAGATAATGACTGAGATCCTTAGACTGAATGGCTAAGTTATGGACAAAATGGAATGCAATCAACTTTTTGCTCAATCAACTTTTGGCCCTGCTTCTGCATAAATGACCCAAGTGTTCATGAATCTTTCCTGATCCTTGCACTATATGAGAACTTTGCTACACAGAAGGAAACCCAAGTGAGCACAGGGTGGGGTTGCATCTATTGTTTTGTCCATAAATAACAGGAATGACGTGGAGCCACATGGAGATAAGATTGAGCCTGAACTAGAGGATTGGATAGACATGGTATACTTGGGGAATAGGTGCCTCACGATGTTGCCTCTGGCTACTAGGTGAATATGGATTATTTTAACTTTAGGAAGAAGCTGAGTGGTGGTTGTCCTTGAAGTGGTTGGGTCATGCTTAGAAGGTCATCTTAGGCTGTATTGGGAGAAAGGTGTGGGACAGGAGACCAGAATGGAGTGGAGACATTTTGAGCTACCTGCCTGGCTAATGAGTCTTCATTTCCCCTTCTCCAGATAGTGTCCCTCAGTTCTTTTTTGTTTGTTTTTTGCTTTTTAGGGCCATACCTGTGGCCTATGGAAGATCCCAGGCTAGGGGTCCAATCAGAGCTGCAGCTACCAGCCTGTGCCACAGTCACAGCAACATGGGATCCAAGCCTTGAATGCAAACTACACCACAGCTCACGGCAATGCCGGATCCTCAAGCCACTGAGCGAGGCCAGGGATAAAACCTGTATCCTCATGGATACTAGTTGGGTTTGTAACGCACTGAATCACAATGGGAACTCCCAAGTACAAAAATCTTAATATAGAAAAGTAAACAGAATAATATAACAGATGGCTGTGCATTTACCACCTAGAATGAAAAAAAAAAGTTAATATTAAAGCTAATATTGTCTAGCCAGAACAATCTTTTTTTTTTTTTTTCTCGCTTTTGCGGTCTGCACCTGCAGCATATGGAGGTCCCCAGCCTAGGGGTCAAACTGGAACTATAGCTGCTGACCGATACCACAGCCCAGCAACGCAGGATCCAAGCCATGTCTGCAGCCTTCATCACAGCTCACTGCAACACCAGATCCTTAACCCACTGAGTGAGGCCAGGGATTGACCCCGCATCTTCACGGATGCTAGTTGGGTTTATAACATGCTGAGCTACACAGGAACTCCCTGCCCCTCAGTACTTGGTATGGACTTCAACAGTCTCATTTGAAAGGGTGTTTTTATGTCTAAATGCATATTTTGATTTCTTATTTAATTACATTGTGGTCAGAGAATGTGGTCTGTGTGATATTGATTCTTCTGGTGATTTTTTTATTGAAGCTTGTTCTGTTACTTAATAACTGTACTGCGTATGCTTGAAAAGAATGTGCGCTCTAATTGCTGAGTGCAGAGTTCTATATAAGTTCACTAAATGAAGGAAGTTAAATGTGTCATTCATAATTTTCTGTATCCTCTTTCATTATTGGTCTGTAAATCTGTCAGTTACTGACACAGATGTATTATCTCCCACCGTGGTGGTGAGTTTCTGAATTTCCCCTTATAATTCTGACACTGTTCACTTTATAAGCATGTTATTAGATACACACGCTTTAGAATTATTACATTCTCTTCACGAATTGAACTCTTTATCCTCTTTTCTGCAATAGTGTTTTTTGCTTTAAAGGATATTTTTGCCTGGCATTAACATATAGTTATCTAAGTCCAGCTGCTCTTGGCTGCTTAAGAGCATTGCTTCAGAAATCCTCCTTTTCTCTCTCTCTTTTTTTTAAGGGCTACACTGACATCATACGGAGGTTCCCAGGCTAGGGGTCGAATAAGAGCTGTAGCCGCCGGCCTACATCATAGTCACAGCAACGCCAGATCAGGGTCACATCTGCGACCTACACCACAGTTCACGGCAACGCCAGATCCTTAACCCACTGAGCGAGGCCAGGGATCGAACCCCCAACATCATGGTTCCTAGTCGGATTCGTTCCTGCTGCACCAAGATGGGAACTCCCCTACCTGCTTCCAATTTCTATAAATTCTGATGTACATCCTTTGAAGAGATTCTTCTCATTTCTGGGTTTTTTTTTCCTTCAAGACAGATTTTGGTGAGTGATATTCCTGCATCAAAGAAAACAGAGAGGGAGTTCCCCTCCTGGTGCAGCGGAAAAGAATCCGACTAGGAACCATGAGGTTGCCGGTTCGATCCCTGGCCTTGCTCAGTGGGTTAGGGATCTGGCGTTGCTGTGAGCTGTGGTGTAGGTTGCAGAAGCGGCTCGGATCCGGCGTTGCTGTGGCTCTGGTGTAGGCCGGCGGCTACAGCTCCGATTCGACCCCTAGCCTGGGAACCTCCATATGCTGCGGGTGCGGCCCTAAAAAGCAAATAAATAAACAAGTAAATAAGAAACTCTGCTCTTTTCATAAGAAATTAAGCGTTTAAATTTATATTTCTTTGACTAGCTTAGTTGAAAATTCTTTCCCTCAATTTACATTTCTTCTTTAGTTCCGACTCTTTCCTCCCATCTCTATCAGGTGTTAAGTGTTTTACCCTTAGATTGCTTCTACAATACAAATATACTTATAAACAACAACCAAATGGTTGCTAGTCCATGACTGCTCAACACTGGCAAAGGCTCATAAAGGCGACCTAGCACGTTAGCGAACCAACACGGCGACAGCGGCCCTTACGTTTCACGGCGGAAACAAGCCCTCCACAAATCCCTAGGCGAGAATTACTGCAAGGCGTTGGCTCTCGCAGTCTGGGGAGAAACTCTCGCGAGATCTCAGTCGTCCTTGGAGCCTCTGACGCGACTACAAATCCCAACATGCAACGCGCCTCAAGGCCCAAGCTCTCGAATGAAGGCTAAGGTGCAAGGTCATGTGTCTGTCTGCGTCAGGCGTCCGGTCATTTCTCTCACGCCTTTTAAAGCAGCTTTCCACCTTGGCCGCCATTTTGTGCGCGAGGTTATGGAACTTGAGTCCAGCGACTCTATGGTCAGCACTTCAGGGATCGTCCAATTGGAAGCCAGAACTTGGAGGAAAACCCCGCCTTTACGCGCGGAGAGGCGGGAACTGCCACGAAGCTCCTGTGGAGAGAGAGGAAGAAGCTGCAGGAAGCCAATGAGAAAGGAGGAATCTAAGATGTTACCCAATGAGGGTGCGAGGGGATTGCGGCCAATGAGAGTAGGGGGACCCCGGGACACGTGGGTGGGGGCGCTGAAAGGGGAGTCCTAGAGGCTAAAGCCGGGAGGTGAGTCAGTCACCTTGAGCCGGGCGAGAGCTGTGTTCCGAGCAGAGGCAGCGGGGCAGTGAGAGTGCAGGTGACTTGGGGCCGAAAGCCAGCACTTTGCAGGGATGTGGCCGGGTCGGGTTGTGTGGAGGGGCATTTGCCCCTAGGGCCGGGAAAGGCGACGAGCATCTTTAGCCTTAGCAATTAATTTTAATTACCAACGGTAATGGGTAATTAACTGTCCAGGGTTTAAGCGGACTGTGGACAGCTGTGTAAAATTAGGTAGACTCTGAACCCGTTTATACCTCCGGTCTTCCCCAGAGACCATCTTCTTTGAATAGCATTTTCCTCCTGGGGCGCGGGCCTCCTTCCTGTACTTCCGATCTCCATGACCTTCCTTTGCAGACCTGTCGCGCTGAAAGTGGTGGACCGGGAATTCGCCCTGTCCTTCTGACCTCTGATGTTCTCCTCAGCTGGTGCACGGTTCGAGGAAGAGCGTGGTCCAGGGAGGACGGGCGGGGTGAAGGGGACGACCGAAGGTCGCAACTATAAGCAAACAACCAGGGTGCCAGTGGATTTTTTTCTTTTCCCTCTGCAGACTGAAAAAATGCAGACCACCGGGGCGCTACTCATTTCTCCTGCTCTGGTAAGCTTGTGGCTCGGGGGTGCTCTGTAGCGCCAGGTAGAGCCATCAGCGCTTAATGAATGAACTGAGAGGAGCTTGTGGTCATAGTCTGGATCTGACGTTTACTCCTTGTCTGGCTTATAGCTAGACTGCCCCACTTGAAGCAGTGATCCTCAGCTTTGGCTGTACATTGGAATATGGTGGAGTTTTTAAATATTCTAATGCCCAGACTACACCTTGGGAGTGGAACCTATATATTTGTTTTGGGGTTTGCATTTTTTTGAGAACTCCGAAGACGATTTGAATGTTAAGCCAAGTTTGAGAACAGCTACGTTGTATTTGTTGAAATATTTTAAGAAAACCCTGTTACAGCAGTCTCTGCTTAGGTGACTGTTTCAGGAGCCTTTACCAGGCTTACTGGCCCACTCCATTCAGGGTGCATAACAGTGATTACATTTTTAACAACGTAAGGTTTTCCTCTTCTGATTCATTTGGTGATCTGGGTACAAACCCTTCCTGTACTTTGTTTGATATTAGTGTGGGGATTTTTGGTTTGGTTTGGTTTTGCTTTGCTTTGCTTTGCTTTTGTTTTTTTGTCCCTTCTGGGATACTGATTAAGTGCTGTGCCCATAGAAGTGAAACTTGTTACCTGGGAAAGTAAATGGAAAGATCGCCACTGCTGACTGTACCAGTCTCAGGACAGCCATCTCTGGTTGAGAGATGAATACATTAATTGACCTTGAAATACATTGAACTTGTTTTATAATATTTGTAGACATTGAACAGAAGCTGGGCAATTAGGGGTTTTTTTTTGTTTGTTTTTTGTTTTTTAGGGCCACACCTGTAGCATATGGAGGTTCCCAGGCTAGGGGTCTAATCGGAGCTATAGCTACCAGCCTACACCACAGCCACAGCAACGTGGGATCTGAGCCACATCTGCAGCCTATACCACAGCTCACAGCAACGCCTGATCCTTAACGCACTGAGCAAGGCAAGGGATCAAACCCACAACCTCATGGTTGCTGGTCAGATTCATTTCCACTGCGCCACAACGGGAACTCCAAGCATTTTTTGTTTTATTTTCTTGCCTGATTTGGACGAATGTGTCTTTCTGATTTTATAGATCCGCTCTTGTACCCGGGGTCTAATCAGGCCTGTGTCTGCCTCCTTCCTTAGCAGGCCAGAAGTCCCAGCTGAACAGGTAAAGGAGAATGGGCCCTCTTAAGAATTTCCCTAAGTCAGTTGAATTGCCTTTAGGCCAAAGCGGGAGGAGAGTCTAGAATCTGCCTCACTGTCTTCCTCTCCCACTCCTTCTAGCCTCCCTACTGCAGTGTCCCACTCCAGGTGGCCAGGCGGGAGTTCCAGACCAGTGTGGTCTCCCGGGACATTGACACAGCGGCCAAGTTTATTGGTGCTGGGGCCGCCACAGTTGGTGTGGCTGGTTCCGGGGCTGGCATTGGAACAGTGTTTGGCAGCTTGATCATTGGCTATGCCAGGTAAGCGTCAGGGTGGCCTAGAGCATCTCCTCCTGTAAATTGCACCCTATTCAGAGGCAGCCTCAGCAGGAGACCCTAGCTTCAAGTTGATTTCATCTATCTCCTGTTTTCTCAGAATTTAAATTTGTTGCCAAGCCGGCTCACTTAAACTTATCATGTTGGGGAGTTCCCATGATGGCTCAGTGGTTAACGAATCCGACTAGGAACCATGAGGTTGCGGGTTCGATCCCTGGCTTCGCTCGGTGGGTTAAGGATCCGGCGTTGCCGTGAGCTGTAGTGTAGTTTGCAGACGCAGATCGGATCCTGCGTTGCTGTGGCTCTGGCGTCGGCCGGCGGCTACAGCTCCAATTAGACTCCTAGCCTGGGAACCTCCATATGCTGCAGTCGCGACCCTGAAAAGGCAAAAAGACAAAAAAAAAAAAAAAAAAACTTAACACGTTGGCACTCTGCTTGCCCATCCGATCCCCAGGATATATACAAGCTAGGCCCCCTCCCAGTTTCAGCACTCCCCGTTCACCTAAGCATCACCCATGAATCTTGCCCTCACCCCTTCCTTTCCCTGGGCTGGCATCGGTCTCTGTCCCCGGCAGGAACCCGTCTCTGAAGCAGCAGCTCTTCTCCTATGCCATTTTGGGCTTTGCCCTGTCTGAGGCTATGGGGCTCTTCTGTTTGATGGTCGCCTTCCTCATCCTCTTCGCCATGTGAGGCTTCGTGGAGGTCGCCAACCCGTCCCTGCTGCTTCGACTCCAGGCCATGCCCGGTGCTGGAGTGTGCTGAGCTTGACCATTAAACACAACGTTTCTCTATACCCATCTGCCTGCGCCTCTGTCCTTTACCCTTGGGGAGAGCCTTCGTGGAAAGGCGGGACTAAGGAAATGGCCTTGGGCCACCACCAGTGATGAGGAACTCCTCAGTGCTGAGAAGCAGCCCTCTCAAGACTATAAGAACATCTCCGGGGGGCGGGGGCGGGGGGGAGCATGGGTTTGTCTAATACTAATTGGTGCATTTTTCCTCTTCAAATTTAGTGTAATAGAACGTAACACTTTTGAGGGGCTTGATGTGCACCAATCTCTGTGTCAAGTGTTCTGCATTTGTCATCTCCACGACTCTGTGTAAATACAGTGATTTTTGGAAATGAGGGAGCTGAGGCGCTTAGGGCAGCAAAATAAGTTGTCCGGCATCACAGACCAGCTGGTACATGTCAGAAACTGGAGATTACCCCCTCAGGCCAACCTAAACCTTTTACTTGCTATGGTGTCCCGCCTGTATTCATTCTGGCCACACAGTTAAGGTGGTACAGATAGGGAAACTTGGTCCCAAAGAAGTTGTATGGCACTTTAGAGATGGAGGTGGGCCTCCGTCTGTCTGCACTTGTAAGTTTCTGTTTCATTCTCGATTAGCCTTTCTTGGAGGGCCTCAATGTTTCGGATTTAGCCAATGAGGGACAGAGTCTGTGCTCTGGAAGAAATTACAGTCTTAGTTTTGTCAGGGTGGGTGTTCTGGGGACGTGAACCAACTAACGAATTGCTCAGCCTCTTCCTGTGGCCTCAATCTAGGCCTAGCAGGTGCCTCCCCCCCTGGCCAAAGTGGGACTGATAACCCAGGGTTTGATCCCTGGCCCGGGAATTTCATGTTGCGGGTGTGGCCCAAAAAACTCAAATTAGATGGTTTCAAAATGAATAATAGCTTATAAATGGGACCCGTTTTTTGAGAAGCTGATGCCTCAAGTTACTGCAAAACTGTGAAAAAGTGAAACCAAAAACATTCCTAATAAATATTAATACTTTCCAGCTGAAGGACAGCTAGTAAAGAGGGTTAAAACACCAAAAATGTTAGGCAGTAAGAATGAATTCAAGGGAGTTCCCGTTGTGTGCAGCGGAAATGAATCCAACTAGTATCCATGAGTGAGGGTTCGATCCCTGACCTCGCTCAGTGGGTTAAGGGTCCACCGATGCAGTGAGCTGTGGTGTAGGTCACAGACATGGCTTGGATCTGGAGTGGCTGTGGCTGTGGTGTAGGCTGGCAGCTGCAGCTGATTCAATTCCTAGCCTGGAACTTCCATGTGCCACTTGTGTGGTCCTAAAAAAAAAAAAAAAGGGAATGGAGTTCCCATTGTGGCTCAGCGGTAACAAACCTGACTAGCATCCACGAGGACTTGGGTTCGATCCCTGGCCTTGCTAAGTGGGTTAAAGATCTAGCATTGCTGTGAGCTGTGGTGTAGGTCGCAGACTTGGGTCAGATCCCACATTACTGTAGCTGTGGTGTAAACCTTCAGCTGTAGCTCCAATTTGACCCCTAGCGTGGGAACTTTTCATATGCCACAGGTGCAGGCAAGAAAAAAAGAGTGGGTTCAACTTACATGCAATTTAAGGACAGATATGCAGGTATTAATTGTTGAGCATCCTCCTAGGAGTTCCAGGAAATGCTAAAAAATCAGAGTGGAAATAATACTGAACCATGCCATACATTGTTGAGTATGTGGGTACAGAAGC
>PVHT020001179.1:9612401-9628226 GCA_004024745.2 Catagonus wagneri | reverse complement strand
CGGATCCTTAACCCACTGAGCAAGGCCAGGGATCGAACCCACAACCTCATGGTTCTTAGTCGGATTGTTAACCACTGAGCCACGAAGGGAACTCCTAAGTTTTGATTTTTCCATTTAGTCCCCTGTTTAAGTCCTGGTAGGAACCCTTCATCTGTTCCTGGCACTGAACCCAAGACAAAGGGCTAGGCCCTGGAGGAAAAGGACCTCTCTGGAAGGTAGTGGGACATAGGATCTTGGGGAAAGGAAGAAAGATCTTCAAAATGTATCTTTTTAGAGAGGGAAGAAGCACAGAAGTAAGCAGAACTCCAGGAAACTTGATGGCCTCTGTCTTGGGAGAGAGTCCTTGCCCCATTGCCATGAGCAAAGTGCTACCAAACTTTGATGCTCAATGCCCAGCAGTCTGGCACGCTGGGGAGGAGAGACAGGCTTGGATCCAAGTTCCTGCAGGAAGACCGCTCAGTTGTGTCATCCATCCCGAGAGGGCATGGGAGTGGCTCCAGAAGGCACACTCTTGCCCTCTGGCCAAGCCACCAGGTAAAAGCAGCCAGGTGTTGCCTTGAGAAAGTCGGCCCTGGACTAAATGCCAGTTCATAGTTTTGCTAGCCTCTTCCTGGTCCTTCCTTTTCTGGGTTTAGAGACCCCCTGGATTTCCTTTGGGAGCCGGCGAGCTGATCCTTTAAGCAGCTGCAACCCTTCAGTCCTTGAGTTGAAGATTCTTTGTACAAGCTTGACCAGCCCTTTGGAAAGAAAACAGGTATTTCTGAGGAAGAGGAGGTGAAATCTTTTTTTTTTTCCATTATAGCTGGTTTACAGATATCTGTCAGTTTTTCCAGCCGCACAGCGTGGTGACCCAGTTACATATACATATATGGATTCGTCACAAGTGATTATACATAGTTCCCAGTGCTATACAGCCAGATCTCCTTGCTTTTCCATCCCAGAGGCAACAGTCTACAACTGTAAACCCCAGACTCCCATACTATCCCACTCCTTCCCCCACCCCCTTGGCAACCACAAGTCTGTTCTCCAAGTTTGTGATTTCCTTTTCTGTAGAAAAGTTCATTTGTGCAGTATATTAGATTCCAGATATAAGTGACAATATATGGTATCTATCTTTCTCCTTCTGACTTGTTTCACTCGGTATGAGGGTCTCTAATTCCATCCATGTTGCTGCAAATGACATTCTTTTTTATGGCTGAATAGTGTTCCATCGTCTATATATACCACATCTTCCTAATCCAATCATCTGTTGATGGACATTTGGGTTGTTTCCATGTCTTGGCTATTGTGAATAGTGCTGCAGTGACCATGTGTATGCAGGTGTCTTTTTCAAGGAAAGTTTTGTCCGGGTATATGCCCAAGAGTGGGATTGCTGGGTCATACGGTAGTTCTATGTATAGTTTTCTAAGGTACCTCCATACGGTTTTCCATAGTGGTTGTACCAGCTTACATTCCCACCAACACTGCAGGAGGGTTCACTTTTCTCCACACCCCCTCCAGCATTTGTTGTTTGTGGACTTGTTAATCATGGCCATTCTGACTGGTGTGAGGTGTTATCTCGTGGTAGTTTTGATTTACATTTCTCTAATCAGTGATATTGAGCATTTTTTCATGTGCTTGTTGGCCATCTGTTTATCTTCTTTGGAGAAATGTCTATTCAGGTCTTTTGCCCATTTTTCAATGGGGTTGTTGGCTTTTTTGCTGTTGAGCTGCATAAGTTGTTTGTATATTTTAGAGATTAAGCCCTTGTCAATTGCATCATTTGAAACAATTTTCTCCCATTCTGTAACTTGTCTTTCAGTTTTCTTTTTGGTTTCCTTTGCTGTACAAAAGCTTGTCAGCTTGATTAGGTCCCATTGGTTTATCTTTGCTTTTATTTCTGTTGCTTTGGGAGACTGCCCTGAGAAAACATTTGTAAGGTTGATGTCAGAGAATATTTTGCCAGTGTTTTCTTCCAGGAGTTTAATGGTGTCTTGTCTTATATTTATTTTTGTGCATGGTGTGAGAGTGTGTTCTAGTTTCATTCATTTGCATGCAGCTGTCCAAGTTTCCCAGCAATACTTACTGAACAGACTATCTTTTCCCCAATTTATATTCTTACCTCCTTTGTCAAAGATCAATTTACCGTAGGCGTCTGGGTTCTCTATTCTGTTCCATTGGTCCGTATGTCTGTTTTGGTACCAGTACCGCACTGTCTTGATTACTGTGGCCCTGTGATATTGCCTGAAGTCTGGGAGAGTTATGCCTCCTGCTTGGTTTTTGAGGAGGTGAAATCTTAAAGCTACATGGCCAGCAGAAGGGCAACTGACTGCCATGTCTTCATTTTCATTCCGTTCACCATTTCTGCAAAACTCACTGAATGTCAGGTCCTAGAGATACAAGATAGGTGATCCATGCTTACTGCCCTAGAAGATATTATATGTAGTAGCTAGACAGATGAGTAACCAAACCACTAAACTAAAAAAGTAGTATGTGCTGTAATAAGGTATGAATTACTTCAGAGGATGGAGTAATTAAAAATGACTAATAATAATCATATGCCTGGAGGTATTAAGGCTTAGCAGAGAAAGTAATATTAGAGCCAGCCCTGAAGAGGGTAAGAATAAAGAGTTAATAATTATTGAACACTTAATCTGGCCAGGTATTATGCACATTATCACATCATCTCTTTTGTGTGTGTGTGTGTGTGTGTGTGTGTGTGTGTGTGTCTTTTTAGGGTTGCACGCACAATATATGGAAGTTCCCAAGCCGGGGGTCAAATCAGAGCTGCAGCCGCTGGCCCACGCCACAGCCACAGCAACGCCAGATCCTTAACCCATTGACCAAGGCCAGGGATCGAACCCTCGTCCTCATGGTTACCAGTCAGATTTGTTTCTGCTGAGCCACGACGGGAACACCCACATTATCTCTTCTTTATATCTACTACTATTTTACCAATATTACTGATGATGAGGAATAGAGATTCTGAGAGTTTAGATAACTAGAATTTCCTCTAATATAGGGAAGGAGTATCCATGTAGAGAAAATATGAGCACAGGCCTGGAGCGGAGAACTACATGGGCAAGTGAGGTGCTATCATTTGGACAGTACTTGCCACTTTGCAAAACACTTCTAGAAATGCTGCACTTAATCCTCAGAAAAACCCTGACAGGTAGTTATTATCTGCATTCTTTGGATGCAGAAACGGGCCCAAAGGGTATCTGCAGAGCGGTACAGATCAAAGGTTGAACCTCTTTCTTCTGGATCTAAGGTAAGTGTTTTCTGTTTGTTGTTCCATCACTAATGGACCTTGTACTTGAAAACAATGGTCCAGGAGTAAGGAGGGGACCCGCTGAGGAATCCTCTCACCCCATGGGCCATCTTTGGGCCTCTGCCGTCTGTAGCCATAGAAAAGCTATAGAATCATGTTTTTCTTTGTGTGAGCTTACCCAGCGAGTTCACTTTGACCATCTTACTAAGTAAATAACACCTCAGCAAAATTCTGGAATCCTTAAAAAAGGTGAATGAAATATGTAGTTTGAACAGGCAATGACGCACAGCACATTTAAACAGTACATGTATGTATGAATGTGTGTATATACATGCAGACATACCCTTTGGCCCATCTTGTCTGTAACCAAACCATCAAGAGACAACACTGTTTGTAGTTTCTTTGCATATCCTTTCAGAGGTATCTGAGCATCTTGATTAAAGAGTGGTAAAACTCTGTACCAACAAAATATGAAATCTGTATCAAATATTGTACTGATTCATTTTGCTTCGTGTTAAGTACTTACACTGTGCCAGACTCTGTGCTGGATTCATTGATAATATATGATCTAAAGCCTCAAGAAGGGGGGAAGGGGGGAGGAACAGGTACCAAAGGATGGTAATTTGTACAAGGTAAAATGTGTTAAGTGTGGGAGAGTTTCAAGCTGTGACGGTATCACATAATGGTCAGAACATTTTCTCTGGAGACAAAATTGCCTTGCTCTCGCTATGACCCACGGAAATGACAACCTCTGTATTCCTTTCTACATCTGTCAGAATGGACTAATAATAGTACTTCATAGGGCTGTTTAAAGGAATAAATAAGACAAAGCATACAGAGCAGCTGGCGCATATTGGGCACTCAATAAAGGTTAACTAGGGAGTTGCTGTGTGGCACAGTGGAGACAAATCCTACTAGTATCCATGAGGATGCGAGTTATATCCCTGGCCTTGTTCCTCGGGTCAGGGATCTAGTGTTGCCTTGAGCTGTGTGTAGGTTGCAGATGCAACTCTGATCTGGCGTTTCTGTGGCTGTGGTGTAGACCAGCAGCTGCAGCTCCGATTCGAACCCTAGCCTGGGCACTTCCCTGTGCCAAGGGTGTGGCCCTAAAATGCCAAAAAAAAAAAAAAAAAGATGAACTAAAAAAACAGTATTTTAGCTCTCAATTAAATGCTGGCCATTATCATTCAACCACAATCTCATGTTGGAAAATTCGCAAAGCTGTGTAAACCCTTATTTATTTTAAAACAAATTTGGCGGCAAAATATAATCCAAAGTGAGGCTATTCGTCAGATTTGTGAATATTCATAAATATATTCAAATCAGTATGAATATTCATATGCTTTGCTGCGGAAATATCAGTGTTTGGTAACTGAGTGCTGCCCCCCAGGTCCTAGTGGGAGTATTAGATTATGCCTGTACTATTGCTAGGGAGAAAAGCGAAAGCCCTTTTTTTTTTTGGAGTCTTGTTTTTCTTAGTCCATAGCATTCTTTTTCATCTTCTACATTTCATTAAAGTCCTGAGGAGTCCTCCCAGGATTTAAACTCATGGCCCCTTGATTCCTGCATATTCAAGGACTTGTGTGAAGAAATCCTGGGCTTGGAAGCCTGATTTTCTTCTTTTTACCAAGCTTCTCTAGGTCTGTTTCCTTATCTCTATGGCAACGCCTAGCAACAGTGCCTGGCATTTAGCAGGCCCTTCATAAATATATATTGAATAGACTCTAAAACGAGGTAGTTTTTCAGTCGTAGGTTCTGATTCCTTCTTTCCTCCTGGTCCTGTTGCAGCCAGGGGGCAATGGCAGCCTGCCCTCCGTGGCTAAGGGTGCAGGAAGGATAAATCAGAGACTTTCAGACAGGAAGCGAATCAACTCCTCTCCTCGGCGCGTCCCCTACAAGGAAGCTGAATCCCCAGTCCTACCCCTCGGGCACGTCTGAGGGTCGCCTTCCTAAGTGGGGGAGATGGTCGTCCCCTCCTCTCTTTCAACACTTGGAAATAAAACATCCCTTGCCATTGGGCACTCAACTGCACCTGAGTCGGGACACGCCTCAGAACCTCCTCCCGCAAAGCGCGGGCCCCGCGCAGGCCCAGTACTCTCTTGGACGACCAGCTCCGACCCCCGCCCGCCCTGGAGGACCGTGGGTGGACGCTCTTGCAGAGCGCCTCTCGCTGGTCGGGGCGGGGGTGGGCGGAGCCAGCGCCGCCCGGGCCGTGGAAGCGGAGGGTGGGGACACTCTGGCCCGGCTCTCGGTGGTGCGGGCGCGGGAGGGAGCAGCGGCCGCTCTGGTCGGCGGACGTGCAGCCGAGCAGTCCCGGAAGCGAAGGAGCGATGGCGGAGAGTCCTACCGAGGAGGCGGCGACGGCGACGGCGGGAGCCGGGGCGGCGGGCCCCGGGGCGAGCGGCGTCGCCGGTGTGGTTGGCGTTAGCAGCAGTGGCGGCGGGTTCGGGCCGCCTTTCCTGCCGGATGTGTGGGCGGCGGCGGCTGCAGCGGGCGGGGCCGGGGGGCCGGGGAGCGGCCTGGCTCCGCTGCCCGGGCTCCCGCCCTCGGCCGCTGCCCACGGGGCCGCGCTGCTTAGCCACTGGGACCCCACACTCAGCTCCGACTGGGACGGCGAGCGAACCGCGCCGCAGTGTCTACTCCGGATCAAGCGGTGAGCCGGGGTTTTTCCTCCCCCAGCCCGAGCTCCGGAGCTCGACCTTCCCCGCCCCCCACCCTTTCCCACTAACCCCCTTCCCCGGCCGCCTCCGCGCTGCCCTCGCAGCAGCCCAGCTCCAAGACCCACGTCTCGCCTGCCCGAAGCGTCGGGCTACCGGTTCCCTTTCCTCCGCCCCCAGCCCCGCACGCACCAAGCCCCTCCTCGGGTGCCCAAGTCCGACTCCGCCCCTCGGCAACCTCCCCTGAGCCCTACGCCTCCAGTCCGGACACCCTCCCCCATACCTCCCGACCTCCCGCCCAAAACCCGACCTTTGCGCGCCTCAGTAACACCCCCTCCCGCCCTCCGCGCCGCCCCTCTCCCCCCCTTCCCCACCCCAGCCTTCCTAGATGCTGCCCGGAGGCCCCACCCAGCGGTCCCCTGCGTCGTCTCCTCCCGAGCCCCGTTTGTAACACACAGCTTGCTTTGCCCGGCCTGATACTCCAGGCCAGCCTGGCTGTTTATTCCCGGCCTCCTTGAATCTCCTCCACTTAGTTCCCTCCCCAAGTCTCGGTCACTTCCCCCAAATGCTCAAGGTCTCCCCTTGAACCACTTTTCCAGAACCCAAAAAGCTGTCTACTCTCACACCTGTTCCAGGAACTCAGGCTTCCTCCTCCCCACCCCCACCCCCAGTCTCACTTTGGCTTGTAATATCCCACTCAAGACTTTGTTTTCTGTGTTCTTCTTTCCCCTCTGGGTCATGTCGTTCACTTTCTTAAGCAAATATTACCCAATTCAAATATAGGAACAAAGGCCCAGGTCCTTCTGTGCTTATTTCTTGGGTGACTGATCTTAGATCATATCATTTAATAGATAATGTTTTTGTGAAATTGCTTAGTATAGTGCATATCACATTAGAAAAGGGAGTGCTTTTTTAGCTGCTGTTGACCCTGAAACCTGTTTGCTAATGGCCAGATTCTCTCTCCCCATGCCCCCATCACAGTCAGGCTCATCTAGGTAATCGCATTCTCCACATTCCAAGTTCCTTCAGAAGTTTCTATCTACTTTTCAAGGTTGTAATAAAAATTAAACAGCATACTGTGTGAGAAGTACCTGGCCCAGTGCCTGACACAGTTTGCCAACTCCTTCAGGGTTGCCATCTCTAACTTTAGAAACTCAGCACTTCAGCTTTTGTTCGCCTTCAGCCATTTCGGTCTTCCAGTCCTAAGATCCCTCTCAGTGTTGCCAATACTCCTTGTCCTCCACTCTTTCTCTTATTTGCACTCTTTTTATGTCCTGTGTACCCTAGCAAGCCCCTCGTCTTCCCACTTAGAATGTCCTTCTCTAGATCCTTGCCCACAGCGGAGCCATTCTAGTTCGTGAGCTAGAAGTCCTCTCATGGTCTACAGTAAGGACTGCATGTCCTCTCCCGGATGTGAGGGTCTCAGCAATTTCTCAGGCTGAAGAGATCTGTGCCCTGTTAGTCTCCTGGATGAGAGGACTGTCATTGCTCCTTGCTAGCTCACTTGCCTCGCTGAGTTCATCATGCCTTCCGAGTTACTGAATAATCTTCATTTAGCATTCAGCCATAGTACCTGGGACTCTCGGAGGTGGAGAGTTAAAGAACTGCCTTGTAGGAGGAAGTGAGAGTGAATGGGATGACATGGGATGCCATTGGGATTTCTGATTTTTTTTTTTTTTGCCCTTTTCCTACCCTCCCCCTGAGGAAACAATGCCCCTTTGATAATAATTTGCTCTCTGCTTGCTTGACAAGTACTCAGCTGAGTTTTCTCAGACAACAAGACAGTGCAAACATTGGTACCAAGCACCACTTTCTCGAACCCTGGCCTCAGGGAGTTGATAACAACTGTCCTGCTCAAGGGATTCCCCTTTTTTCTCCTCTCCCTCACTCCCTCCCCCACTTCCTCTTGGTGTTATACAGGGATATCATGTCCATTTATAAGGAGCCTCCTCCGGGAATGTTCGTTGTACCTGATACTGTTGACATGACTAAGGTATGTAACTTGGTGGGGTTCGGGGGTTATTGGGAAATTGGGCCCATAAAGTTGGAAGAACCTAAAGGAGATTATCCAGATCACATCTCTGATTACATAGATGAAGAAGTCAAAACCCTAGGAGAATAAGTGGCTTGCCCAAGGTCACACTGGGGTTGAGTGGATCCTTGAACAAGTATCTGTTATTGAGATTCCAAAAGGTCCTGGTTGGTTTGAGAAAATTATGCCTGTTGTCCCAGCTTAACTATTAATAGGGCACTCTTTCACTCTCAAAACGCTCCGGTTTGAATGATAAATTACATGGTCATCCTACTGACCGACTCTTCCCCCATCGCAGTCTTGATCTTTAAGTGTGGTGCTCTAGGTCAGATCCCAAGAAGGTTGGGGGTGGGGGGTAAACTTGAGTGAACAGTGTTTGTAGTTGTAGGGCCTTGTTTAGGCTCCAGTCCTTACTGATTGCTTTTAAATATCCCTTCCACCCCAAAGACTATTCCTCTCTCAGCCACACATACAGAGAAAGCTTATATTCCTTGGGCATAAATACCTGGACTTCTCTGTCATTGAGTGCTCTACCCTCAGGAGTGAGTTTTTGGAGTTCCCGTCGTGGCACTAGGAACCACGAGGTTGCGGGTTCACTCGCTGGCCTCGTTCACTGGGTTAGGGATCCGGCGTTGCCATGAGCTGTGGTGTAGGTAGCAGATGCGGCTGGGATCTGATGTTGCTGTGGCTGTGGTGTAGGTCGTCAGCCTCAGCTTTGATTAGACCCCTAGCCTGGGAACCTCCACGTGCCACAGGTGCAGCCCTAAAAAGCAAAAAGAAAAACAGAGAAAAAAATTTTTAAAAAGAGAAAAGATATATGGAAAAAAAAGTGAATTTTCACTTAAACTGATACGGGGAAGGAATCAGATTACCTAAATCTGGTCTTTAAATGAAACGAAAACTCCTTAGAGTTTCCAATTTCTTACAGTAAAAATTCAGATTTGGTATTGTTTGTGTATCTATTTTGTTTTCAGTAGTTTTCCTTTTAAATTAATTTTTTTTCCTTTTATGTGGTTGGAAATGTTTTTCCTGGGACACCTGTCCTTAGTCAAGTTATCAGTATTAAAACGCTAGTCCCTGAGGTCCCAGAATTGATGTCATGTTGATAGCATTTGAGCTTGCCGTCCCAGAAGACTGAAGGCTAAAAGATAACATAGAATGATGCCACCAGGGCAAGGTAGGAACTGCAGATGGAGGTTGGATCGTAGGTCCTTTTTCCGCTTCCAGTTTAAATTCTGAGCAGACTTAAGTGCCTAGGAGCCTTTGTAGAAGAAATATAACTTGAGTCAGTTCAGGTTTTCCTCTCTTAAGGAAGGGAAATCTTGTTCAGTAATTACAGCTAGGGGGAAGAGGATTTAGCATTCTGTTTTAAATGCTGCCGGGGTTTTTTTGTTTTTAATTAACAAAAACAAAGTGTTGGGGAAAATTCTGGGGATGGTTTATGACTGAGTGGACCCTGAGTTTCCCCATACTTCTTTGTGTCTTTGCCACGGCTGATGCTGCCTGAGCCACATCCTCCACAGTATGTTTGATCCTCTGCGGAGGAAGCAGATGCCCTAGGCCTCCATCAGCCCTCAGCTCTGCCCTGTGACTGGCACCGGTGCTGTGGCTTCCAGTCCCTTTCCTCTTTTCCATTCACCTACCTCCCTTTTGTGCCACATAAGTGGAAGGTGGAGTTGCAGCATACACGTGTTGAACCTAGGCAAATCCAGACGTGCATACGCAGTAAAAATACGTATTGCTTTCTTAAAATTAAACATGCTGGGATAACATTGTACAGACGTATATTGCACTCTGCACATTGACGTTTTATCTACTTTGTATATACCGATCGGGGAAGTCTGAATGAAAAACATGCTTTAATGGAAAATTTAAGGGACACTCAGGGTGATTTGGGCCAGATTCAATTTTCACCTTGGGCCCTGACTTTAGAATGTAACCCCTGAGTAAGATGCCACTCCACTATAATGGGGTTTCTTAAAATTCCAAAAATACTTACTAGTATGAGCGAGTGCAGGCTACTCATTCTGCATGGTGAGGATATGGAATGTGGGTACAGATGAAGGTCCTGCTCATGGCGTGGGTACCAAGTGGAAGCCAGGAGGGGTTTGGGATGGGACATCACCTCACAATTTTGAGATGGGGTTTTATTTTGCAGATTCATGCATTGATCACAGGCCCATTTGACACTCCTTATGAAGGGGGTTTCTTCCTGTTCGTGTTTCGGTGTCCGCCCGACTATCCCATCCACCCACCTCGGGTCAAACTGATGACAACGGGCAATAACACAGTGAGGTTTAACCCCAACTTCTACCGCAATGGGAAAGTCTGCTTGAGTATTCTAGGGTAAGAGGAGACTTCTGAGTGGCCAAGTTGGTTGTTAGCAAATACTACTCTAGGCCAGGCCTTTACCAACCAGGGTTTCTCATGTGAATCACAGAACACAGAAGTTGATTGGAGTGACTGCTTCCTTGGTTCTCCTCCAGATGGTACTTTGCATCATTCTAGATGCAAAAAAGAGAAGTTAATTGATGACATACAATGGATGCTTTGGTGAAGTGGTTCACCCTGAGCAGCAGTAGCACCTGGGAATTGATAGCCATGCAGATTCTGGGGCCCCACCCTAGACTTAGATCAAAAACTGGGGGTAGGGCCAGCTACCTGTGTCTTATGGGCCCTCCGGGTGATTACAGTACAAACTGCTGGAGAACCACTCCCTTAGGGCTTCAGGGTTTAATTCTCTCCTGAGCAGGTTGAGAAAGGCTGCAGATCCTGGGCCATTCAAGACTGTGAGTGTCTTATTTCTGAGTCTGTCGTTGAGTGGCTTTGGAGGCGGCCGTGGTGGTGGTGGTGGTGGTGGTGATTATATTTTAACAACTGAATGAAATGTCTGAGGTTGGAAGTCATAACAGATATGAAACAGAAGTTTCCGATACATTTTTGTTTCTAGGGCCTACCAAGGTTTTGCTTCATATAATTCTCACCCAGTCCCTTTTAATTGCCTCTGCGGGTCACAATTTCAGAATGGAAATACTATCTATCTAGCATATTCTAGATTGGTCTTTTTAGTGTGGTCTGAGTCTCCCTGGGGCAGAGAACAGGTAAAAATTGACTTAAGAAGGTTGCCCAGACTGGAGATGCTGTTCTCTTTCTTTGTGTCCAGTTTAATACATATCCATGCTTGTGTGGGGGAAAAGGCAGCTGAAACACCCCTCACCCCCCACCCCAGTTCTCTCAGGTCCAGGAATGTGTTCTGAGTTTGTGGCAGGGAGGAAATCCCTTAAAGGAGGTTGTCCTTAATTAAGTCCTTTATCTCATTAGGGTACAGAACTGTCCATGCTGGTAGGATAGTGGTATGTATAACCCACAGTGGTAAGGGAATGTTGTTGCTTCTGTATGCACAAAAGTGCTTTTGTGTTAGGTTTTCCTTTGTTAGACCAATTAAAACTATTTTGAGCAAACATCAGCTCCCAGTAGAAACAGGAAGTAAGATGGTGGGGGTAAAAGTGGTTGAAGTGTTGGGTGGAAAAGGAGAAGCTACTCTGAATTTGAAAATCTGCTGTAAAGGATCAGAGTAGAAAATTCCCATGTATTCTTAGTTGACTCTGTTTTCTCTTCACTCTCTCAGCCTTACCCTTTCCCCCCTACCCAGCAAAAATACTGGGCTGCTTTACTGACAAAAGAAACTGAATGAAAGTTTACACTGTTGACATCAGTCCTCCTACACTGTTAACTTCAGCCCTCGAATGTGTGAAGCTTCAGAGAACCCAGAGTCTAGGATGCCTGGAGGAGCAGAGCTGAGAAGAGAGGTTGAGAGGCCCTGAAGAGCAATCTCTGAGGAACTGACTGCTCCCCATCACCTACTGGCCTTTCCTCAAGCCAGCAGGGGAAGGGAAGTGGTCAGTTAACTTGAATAAGCCAGTCCTGGCTCCAGTTGTGTTCAGCTTCCAGCTCAGGTGCCACCCATCTCTTCAGTTAATTGAACTAGAAGTAAATGTTCCTGGGAGTTCCCATTGTGACTCAGCGGGTAATGAACCCCCTCGTATCCATGAGGACATGGGTCCGATCCCTGGCCTCGCTCAGTGGGTTGGGTATCCAGCGTTGCCGTGAGCTGTGGTGTAGGTCACAGATGTGGCTTGGATCTGGTGTGGCTGTGGCTGTGGCTGTGGTGTAGGCCGGCAGCTACAGCTCGCATTCGACCCTGGGCCTGGGAACTTCCATCTGCCGTTAGTGCGGCCCTAAAAAGACAAAAAATTAAAATAACTAAATATCCTTAATGTCCAAGCTTCCCTCCTCATCCCAGTATTCCATCAGGAGCAGTTTGGGGTTTTTCTGTTGTTGAAGATGTTCATGTATCGTTTTCAAACCCTCCACAGTCTAGAAGTGCGCCTTATCCCCTTTCTGTCCCTTGGCATAGTTCTGTCATCCTCAGAGAATCTGACACTCTTTGGGGGCTTGATAGAGAGCTGGGTCCCCGATTATCAACCCCACCACATGGCCTCTAAGCAGATAGCTTCGGTCCCTTCTCTGCCTCTACGCTCAGCATCTCCCTCCTCACTGACTCCATCACCACCCATAAATAACTAAGCTCTTTGTGAACCATAGAGGTTAACATTTAGACTGCCTTTGGAGCTGTTTTCTTACCTTATTTCTTTCATTTTGATGAAGGGAACCTTGCCTGGTTGCTGGTTTTTTTTGTTTTCCTAGCCCAAAGAAAATCCCTTCAAAGTTACCTTGCTAGCTTTACCCTCTTTTGTCCCACTTGATAAGAGGATTAGACAGTTGACTGATTTCTAGTGAATGAGGATGAGCTAGAGGCTGGGAAATTCCAGAGTATTAATAGTGAAAGAGAAAGTGAGTCACTTAGGATGGTGCCACCAGCCCCAGGGTACGTGTGCGCTGGTCTTTCTGTATGTCCTTCCCCATCTCTCTCCGCCTCACCCTCTCCCCTTCCCTCTGCTGTGTTTTGCAGCACGTGGACTGGCCCTGCCTGGAGCCCAGCCCAGAGCATCTCTTCTGTGCTCATCTCTAT
This sequence comes from Catagonus wagneri, assembly GCA_004024745.2. Lineage (NCBI taxonomy): Eukaryota > Metazoa > Chordata > Mammalia > Artiodactyla > Tayassuidae > Catagonus > Catagonus wagneri. The sequence goes on along the minus strand of PVHT020001179.1, from coordinate 9,615,255 downwards.
CCAGTCTCTGATGACTGAGAACCCCTATCACAATGAACCTGGCTTTGAGCAGGTAAGGGCGGGGGGGGGGGGCTGGCTGGCTCTGGGATGCTCAATATTGGGTTTTAAGAGATCTGAAAGGTCTGCTTGAGGGTTTCGGTTTTGTTTTTGATCGGCTCACCCCAATATACTAAACTATTTTCTCCCTGTTGGAAAAAAAAAAGTTGGCATGTGTGCTCCTTAGTGATGATTTTTTTTCCTTATTAAGTGACAATAACATTGTCAACTTATTTCCATTTGACTTGGATTAATCTACCATGTGGAAGTCGGTGGAGTCATTTGGAAACTGATTCTGTGCTTGTTTGGGGGGCTGTTGCAGCCAGCGGGTTCTTCTGATTGCTTCTGTTCTCCAGTATCCCTTTAAAGTACTCCCTAGTGACGACTGCTGTGCCATACTTTGTTCTGGAGTTATGAAGCCCTGTTACCTGCAGAGGCAAAGGAGCAGTCATTAGCTCAGGCAAGAACATTTTTGTCAATGCTGCCAAAGAGAAGGTGGAGGAAACTCATATTTTCCAAAGGTGTACCATATGCCACTCACTGCTGAGCTTTTTATATGTAGCTTCTCATTTAGTCCTCATAGTAACTCTGCAAGATAAATAATTGTCATCCTCATTTTCAAGTGAGGTAACAGTGACTCAGAGAGGTTAGTTAGCTTCACAAGAACAACACAGACCAGGATGTAGTAACCCCAAATCTTCATTGTTCCGAAGTTCCTTCCTGGGTTACTTACTCATGAGCATAGGAAAAGAATTCCACTGGTATTCCCAAAAGACAGGAATTCAGTTTTGGTGATTAAAACAGCTTAATTCATTTTGAAACTACTTGAGATAACACTAACATTGGTGATTCTTCTGTAGATCTCAGCAAAGGGAGATACCCTTTAAGAATGAACAGAAATTGGGGTGTGCTCAGAGCAGGGGGCCTGAAGAAGTGGCTCCTCTGTTTACAACACACCCAACAGGAACCTGGGTTCATTGTGACAAGGGACTCAAAAACTCTTGGCCTTTCTATGAACAAATACCCAACATGTGTTGTTTCCCCCCCGCCCCACCTCCAGAAGGCTGCTGTGCAGGACCAGTGGGAATGGGCTCAGTTTTGGAAGAAAAGCTGCATTACTTAGTGGGGAAGTTTGCCACCTAGAGCCTGTCTGGTCCACGCATGGGTGGGCCATGAATGGTCTTACAGACATAAAGGCTTTGAACCTCTCTTTTTGAGGGAGAAAAAAAAAAGATATAATGGAAAATGCAAAACTTCTGAGATAATAAGATCAGTGCTTGCCAGGAGTTTGGGGAAGATAAGTACTCACAGAGTACATAAGTCTTTTAGAGCAGTGAAGACACTTTGTATGGTGTTATAGTGACGGATATATGTCATTATACTTCTGTCCAAACCCATAGAGTGTGCAGCACTACTCCATTAAAGTGAATGCTAGGAGGAGTTCCCGTTGTGGCTCAGTGGTTAACGAATCCGACTAGGAACCATGAGGTTGTGGGTTCGATCCCTGGCCTTGCTCAGTGGGTTAAGGATCCAGCGTTGCCGTGAGCTGTGGTTTAGGTCGCAGACGCGGCTTGGATCCCGCATTGCTGTGGCTGTGGTGTGAGGCCAGAGATTGAACCCGCAACCTCATGGTTCCTAATCGGATTCGTTTCCGCTGAGCCACGATGGGAACTCCTAAAATTGCTTTTTAAAAAGAAGTGTTTTGTTTGTTTTTTTTATGGCACATCTGCAGCATATGGAAGTTCCCAGGCCAGGGATTGAATCCAAGCCATAGCTGTGGCAGCTGTGGTAACGCCAGATCCTTTAACCCACTGCACCAGGCCAGGGATGGAACACACACCTCAGCAGTGACCCAAGCTGCTACAGTCAGATTCCTTTTTTTTTTTAGGACCACACCTGTGACATATGGAAGTTTCCAGGCCAGAGGCTGAATCAGAACTACAACTGCCAGTCTATGCCACAACCACAGCAAAGCCAGATCCGAGCCACATATGCCACCTACACGGCAACTTACAGCAATATCAGATCCTTAACCCACTGCGGGGGGCCAGGAATTGAACCCACATCCTTACAGATACTAGTTGGGTTCTCAACTTAGGAGATACTAGTTGAGAGTTCTCACTTCCCATTGAGCCACAATGGGAACTCCAGATTCCCAGGTTTTTTTTGTCTTTTCAGGGCCGCACCCGTGGCTTTTGGAGGTTCCCAGGCTAGGGGTCAAATTGGAGCTGTAGCTGCCAGCCTGTGCCACGGCCATAGCAACGCAGGATCCAAGCTGTGTCTGCGACCTACACCACAGCTCACAGCAACACCAGATCCTTAACCCACTGAGCGATGCCAGGGATCAAACCTGCGTCCTCATGCATACTAGTCACATTGTTTCCACTGAGCCGTGATGGGAATGCCAGGATTCCTTTTTTTATTTAAGGCCACACCTGCAGCATGTGGACGTTCCCAAGCTAGGGGTCGAATCAGAGCTCCAGCTGCCAGCCCACATCTGCAACCTGCACCACAGCTTGTGGCAATGCCAGATCCCTCAACCCACTGATCAAGGTCAGGGTTTGAACCTACATCCTCATGGCCACTGTGTTGGGTTCCTAATCTGCTGAGCTACAGCAGGAACTCCAAAAGAAGTTTTTAAAAAAAGAACAGTTACGGAGTTCCCTTCGTGGCTCAGTGGTTAACGAATCCGACTAAGAACCACGAGGTTGCGGGTTCGATCCCTGGCCTTGCTCAGTGGGTTAAGGATCCGGCGTTGCCGTGAGCTGTGGTGTAGGTTGCAGACGCGGCTCGGATCCCATGTTGCTGTGGCTGTGGC
>PVHT020001179.1:9562332-9611401 GCA_004024745.2 Catagonus wagneri | reverse complement strand
AAAAAAAAAAAAAAGAACACTTAGGAGTTCCCTTCATGGCGCAGTGGTTAACGAACCCAACTAGGATCCAAGAGGATGCAGATTCAGTCCCTGGCCTTGCTCAGTGGGTTGAGGATCTGGCATTGCCATGAGCTGTGGTGTAGGTTGCAGACACAGCTTAGATTCCACATTGTTGTGACGTGGGCCAGCAGCTGTAGCTCCCATCCAACCCCTAGCCTGGGAACTTCCATATGCTGCAGGTGCGGCCCCAAAAAGCCAAAAAAAAAAAGAAAAGAAAACACTCAGGGTAGACATTTTTGGCAAAACTTTTGCTTTTTATTATGTATATATTTATATACATATATATCCATGTTATATATGTGTATGTTTGTCTTATGTTCTTTTTTCGCCTTTTTTTTCTAGGGCCGCACCTACAGCATTTGGAAGTTCCCAGGCTAGGGGTCAGATTGGAGCTGAAGCTGCTAGCCTATGCCACAGCCACAGCCACACGGGATCCGAGCTGCTTCTGCAGCCTACACCACAGCTATGGCAATGCCGATCCTCAACCCACTGAGCAAGGCCAAGGATCGAACCTTCATCCACGTGAATACTAGTTGAGTTCGTAACCTGCTGATCCACAGTGGGAACACCCGGTGCCACACAACTTTTAAAGTCTTGGAATCAGAGTGGAGCCACCACCTTTGTTTCCGTTCCCCCCGTTTTCAAATGCGACTTGCTATTTATCAAAGTAGTGACTAAAAATCCAGCTTCGCAAAAATAATACATCAGAAGGAATATGATGCAGCTTAATATTAAAAGTGAGCTGTCCACCTCAGGGTAGTAGTTTGCATGGTGTTCCACGGGGGTTGAGTACTGTGGGTTTCCTCAGTTTACAGTCGTCTCCCACAGTGTCCCTGTGTGCTGCGGTACACGTTGGCAACTGTGACAGGATGAAGGCGTGTGTATCTTTCCTGGTCATTACATGTTTTGATCAGAGCCAAGGCTTTGACTAGTTGGTGGCTAGGGGGGGTAACAAAGGGAGAGGTAAAGGGTGGGACACCGTGCTGCCTTCTCTTCATGCCCACTTGTTCATATCAACTTCCCGGACCAAGTTCAGAGGTTTTCTTCTGAAAAAAAATTTTTTTTTGCCTTTTTGCCTTATCTAGGGCCGCAACCACGGCATATGGAGGTACCCAGGCTAGGGGTCTAACAGGAGCTGTAGCTGCCAGCCTTCGCCACAGCCACAGCAACGCGGAATCCGAGCCGCATCTGCAACCTACACCACAGCTCACGGCAACGCCGGATCCTTAACCCACTGAGCAAGTCCAGGGATCGAACCCGCAACCTCATAGTTCCTAGTCGGATTCGTTAAGCACTGAGCCACAACGGGAACTCCTCTTTTGAAAATTTTAAGTTCTTCTTCTGATAGATAACTGTTGATTCAGTGATGGTGGAACCCTGTAAGACATGTAAAGGAGTTAATCAGGAAGCATCCTGATAATCTATAGGTGTTTCAGGCTGAGACTAGCATCATTTATCTTTTTGACCCACCATCCTTTTTTTTTTTTTGCTTTTTAGGGCCACACCCTGAGCATATGAAAGTTCCCAGGCTAGGGGTCAAATCAGAGCTACAGCTGCCAGCCTTCCCCACAGCCACAGCAACCCCAGATCTGAGCCACGTCTGCGACCTACACCACAGCTCACAGCAACTCTGGATCCTTATCCCACTGAGTGAGGCCAGGGGTTGAACCCACAACCTCATGGTTCTTAGATTCATTTCCCCTGAGCCACTACGGGAACTCCGCCACCATGATTCTTAGACATGTTTATTTCCCACTTAAGTCTTCCTGCTCAAGGCCTTTCATTTCAGGCTTTAGTAAAATTTGATGGATCTGGTTTGCTGCTTTTAGGTCAAATGACCCATAATGGGGGATAGGTATTGGTATTCCCGGTATGGGGGGCAGCAAGTGGTCTCAAGGGTGTAGTTGCTACTTGCTCTCCATCAGTCTTCCGTACAGTGGGAAAGGTAGCTCTTAGTTCATTTGCTTGGATCACATAACCCGGTGCTAATCCTGAAGTGTGTTTACACTGGCTTTTCTTTTACTTCAGTTTTTATATTTGGATACTATTTTATTGGTCATGTTATAGGAGAGACATCCAGGAGACAGCAAAAATTACAATGAATGTATTCGGCATGAGACCATCAGAGTGGCAGTCTGTGACATGATGGAAGGAAAGTGTCCATGCCCTGAACCCCTACGGTATGTGTCAAGAGGTCCTGCTTGGTACTTGGTATTCCTTTTGGAGATTTAGCTTGTTCACACCTTTGAGAACCTTAGGGGCAAAGTCCAGTGTCGAGCACCAGAGGGAGAGACAGAAAAAGCAAAGATGTGGTTCATACTTTTTAAAGAGCAAGTGGCTGAGAGTTACCCAAAAGGAAGCTCTGAAGGCTTCTCAGTTCTCTGAGAGTGCCAAGTCTGATGGGTAAGATGTAGTCCGTGCCCTCAGGGAGTCCCTGTTTGATGAGGACCTGGACTCACTAAAGACATTTAGCTCTTATACAGCCCAAAGAGGTGTAGAGCACTTCATGATAAACCCATTTCTTTTCTTTTTTTTGTTGTCTTTTTAGGGCCACACCCAAGGCATATGGAGGTTCCCAGGCTAGGGGTCTAATTGGGGCTATAGCCACTGGCCTACATGGCAACGCTGGATCCTTGACCCACTGAGTGAGGCCAGGGATTGAACCTGCAACCTCATGGTTCCTAGTTGGATTCATTTCCGCTGTTCCACGATGGGAACTCCTAAACCTGTTTCTTAATGTTCAAGTTTATTTCTAGGTATTAAAACTAGATGAGTAAAGTGTCAATGAAACACACTTTTCTAGATTTCTTTTGGACTGTTTTCATTTTTTCAATTGAACTGTAGTTGATTTACAGTGCTTCAGGTGTATCTAGGAGAATTTTGAGTAAGGTTTGGAATTAGGATGGCCAGTGGGGGGAAAATGAGATTGAGTAGTCAGTCATGAGTTGAAGTCGGGGTTCAAATGATCAGTAGTTACAGTCACTCTCGTTTTATTGTAATCCTTAGGGTATAAAGGAAATCACCCTTGGTCAGTCAGCTGTTCCTTCTTCCATTTTCCATTGAAAGATCTTTGTAGGAAACCAATCTGGGCTTGGGAACTCTAGCTGCTTAATTTGGCATTAGGGTTAAATCGTGCAGGGGTGACCCCTTCCCCTCTTGGTCCTGACTTGAGCCTCTCTTCTTGTTTTCCAGAGGGGTGATGGAGAAGTCCTTCCTGGAGTATTATGACTTCTATGAGGTGGCCTGCAAAGATCGCCTGCACCTTCAAGGCCAGACCATGCAGGTAATGCAGCCCTGCTGCTGGCTCTAGAGGCCTCACAGCAGACCATGTAACACCCACACACACAAGGGTGACAGCCACGTCTCACGGGATTCAGAGCTAAAAGGAACCTGATGCATTCGAGTATCTAAGGTCCAGAGAGGAGACAGAAGTCCTATGGAGTTCATTCTAAGTTCCTGGCATAAATAGATACTCGTTAATAGAATCTGAATTATCCTGCTTCTAGCCTGGAACTCCTTTCCTTCTTAGTCAGTAGTCTTTTCCAACCAAGAGCATTCAGCCTTTCAGGACTTTAGGATAATGGGTCATCCACTGGAATTCCATCCCGAGCTCAGACGAGTGCTGAGAGAAAGAACACTTAAAGGAAACCCTGGGTGTGAAGCCACCATTGAAAGATTTCTGTTGTAAGGATGGCGACCAGTTGTTCATTCTCTGCCTCTCCTGAGGAAATGTGCTGCTTCTGATGATAAAGTAGAATTTAGGCTTGTTTAAAAGAAGAGGTTCTGGGGTTCCCATTGTGGTGCAGCAGAAACAACCTAACTAGTATCCATGAGGATGTGGGTTCAATCCCTGGCCTCACTCAGCGGGTTAAGGATCCAGCATTACTGTGAGCTGTGGCATAGGTCGCAGACACGGCTCGGCTCCCATGTTGCTGTGGCTGTGGCATAGGCCGACAGCTGCAGCTCTGATTCGACCCTTTGCCTGGGAACTTCCATATGCCACAGGTGTGGCCCTAAAAAGCCAAAAAGAAAAAAGAAGAGGTTCTTATTAAACTAATTATTATTATTTTGTGTGTGTGTGTGGGTGTGGGTGTGGGTGTTTTTTTTCTAGGGCTGCACCCATGGCATATGGAGGTTCCCAGGCTAGGGGTCCATTCGAAGCTGTAGCTGCTGGCCTACACCACAGCCACAGTAACGTGGGATCCGAGCCGCATCTGCGACCTACACCACAACTCATGGCAACACCAGATCCTTAACCCACTGAGCAAGGCCAGGGATCAAACCCTCAACCTCATGGTTCCTAGTCGGATTCATTAACCACTGAACCACTATGGGAACTCCAAACTAAATTTTAAATAGGCCCAAGTATAAGCCACTGGTTGAGAACTCTCTTATCCTGAAGTGCCGGTCCATATGTTTTTGGATCATTTACTTAGAAAAGTGATGAGCTGGATAAGTGACTAAGACCTTTTCAGGTTCTTTCCAATTCTTTCTGGTCTGTGCCCCCCCCCCCCACCATCCCCACCACCAGCAGTGAGAGTAAATGTCTTGTTTTCCCAGGCACTGCTCAGAGATGGTAACTTCCCTGTCCTGCCTTCAAGGACTTATCACCTACCTGCCACATTCATACATAAAAGAGCAAGGCCGGCTCAGGGTTGCTTTGTTTCCTGAGCCGTTTTTTTGAGAATGTATTGAAGATGCATGCTGTAGCTGGTTCCCCACCAGGATTTCTCATTGCTGGTATCTAGCAGCATTTCCAGTATTCAGTCTATGAAGGAAGAATAACTTATGATGAGGAACAGGAGGAGAGGAGGGAAGAGGCGAGTGGGTGGAAATAGGGCCAGTGATGAAAGAAGGAAGAATTTGGAAACTCTGCAGAGTTCAGCCTTTGGGGAACATAACCCTCAAAAGTGAAAAGTGCAGGCTGTAGCCACAGAGGCTATGACTTAACATTCACTGGCCCCTGATCATGAGGGCGGTGTGTGGGCAGAAATGTGGAAGGAGTTTATGTGGGAAAAGCAGAGAAAATGTGAGCGGGAAAATCGTGTACCTTTTTGTAAATGCTAAGGAAAGCAGTCTCCACTTGTTTGAACCTGGCCCTGCTATTTTGCTGCTGTAATCCCTATTTAGCATTTTTCTTTGGCTGCACCCTTGGCACGGGTACGTTCTGGGGCCAGGGATCAAATCCTCACCACAGCAGCGACCCAAGCCATAGCAGTGACACCAGGTCCTTAACGCACCTCACCACCAGGGAACTCCCCTGTTTAGCATTTTCAGTTCCTTTTTTTTTTTTTTTTTAAAGTCTTCTACCCTACCCATAGTTGTTTTTGACACTTTAAGGACAGTTAACTCCTTTCTGTGTAATGTTTGGAGATCTTTGACCCTAAGTGACAAGGACTAGAGTGATGGCCAGAAAGCTGGACAGGAATGTGGTGACAGGTCCCTAGGGAAGAGTACAGGTGCTTATCCAGAAGTCAGAACTCCTGAGTTCTAGACCTACCTGTGACCTCAGAAATGTAGATTACCCTTTTAGGGTATAAGGAATAAAGGATGATCTTCCCCTTGTATGGTTTGCAGGAGGTTAATTGAAAACACTGGCACATTTAATGACTACAGTGCTGGTCTTGAATTTCTCTTCTATCTCGCCATTAATTGTGTCCTCCTTCTGCACATTGGTTTGCTTTTGAGGAATGCAAACACATTTTAATGATGGCCCAAGCCATACCTCTCTGGGTGATGAACATGCCACAGTGTCCCTGAACAGAGGTGATGCTGCCTGCCGTTGCCAGAACTCTTATGCTGTGCCCTCTGCTCCTGTGCTCAGAAGTTGCGCATGTTTCATATGGGCCAAAAGCTGCTCTCTAGGGTGGGCCACCCAGACTTGAATCTTCCTTCCCGCTTGTCTCCTTTCCCCCACAGGACCCTTTTGGAGAGAAACGGGGCCACTTTGACTACCAGTCCCTCTTGATGCGCCTGGGACTGATTCGTCAGAAAGTGCTGGAGAGGCTCCATAATGAGAACGCCGAAATGGACTCTGATAGCAGCTCGTCTGGGACAGAGACAGACCTGCACGGGAGCCTGAGGGTTTAGACCCTGCTCCCCTCTCCCTTCCCCTCACTGGAGAGTCCCAGCCAAGTCCCTTCCCCCACCCCAGGGACGGAGAGGCACTGTGTATCTCCTTCCAAGTGTGACGTCATCCGCAAGATGGCAAGAACCAAGCAAGCTCGGATTCCGGGGTGTGGGAGTGGGGAGGGTGGTCCCGATCTGACCTCCTTGGCTCTCGAGCATCCGGGACGATGTTCATCCCGTATCAGGGGCCAGGGTACCTATGCAGGAGCACCTAGGGCAGGGGCCTCTGGCAGCAGCAAACAACCAACACACCTCTCCACGGGGCCACTCCTTAGGGCTAAGTGGGAGACAGAACTTGCGATTCCAAGAGGGAGTGTGCCCAAATGACTTACGGGGATACCTGGAAGGGAGCTTGGGGTGGGGGGCTGTCTGTGACACTTAAGCAGTCTGGGTGGTTGTCTGTCTGTCCGTCTTCAGTCTTGAAGCAGGTCTTCCCATTGCCCTTTTCCTCCCTGCCTTCTTATCCCCATTATTTCCCATGGGCCAGCATAATTTTGTTTTTTCTAATTTATAGTCACTGTTCTAGACAGACCAAAGAGAAGGAACAGTGGTGGAGTCTAGGCTGCTGACGAGTAAGCTTTATCTAGCACCTGAGCACCTTTCGCCTCTGCCCCCCATCCCCGCACCTGTTCTAGATTTAAGACAGAAGATATGTGTGACTGGGACTGAACCAAGGTCTTGGTAAAGCCTGCACGGGCACCATAAGGAGCTGAAAATGCCATTTGTTCCCCTAATCACTGATTTGAAGAGTTCCCAACACAGGCAGCTGCTGTGTGTATGGGATTAGAGCCACTACATAGAATAGTCTCTTACAGATTTTCATAAATAGGAGTCACAATGAGGGTATTGCTCCCGAGGGTGGTGTGCAAGGGGGAGGCTGATGCTAGCTCTGTTTTCTTTGGCTGTCCTTGTGTAATTTCACCTCAGCCTGTAGTCCGCCTCCTCACTTCGAAACCCAGGGAGTCACGGGCAGCCAGTGGCGGAGGGGACTGAGCTGGGACTCCGAAGACTCCGCCCCTTCTCCCCTCCCGCTTCCATCCCAGCAGCTCCGTCACTGGCTCTGATGGGTGTTTGCCTGGCTGTGTTGCTTCTCTGTCTGTATTTAGCTGCAGTGATCCTTTAGCTGGTTGGCTCAGAAAGATGTGCTTTAGGTGCCCTGTGATACTGGGCATCAAAGGAGTCCATCCTTCCCCGTTCTGACATGCTGTCCCGTAGTACTTTCCAGATTCTTACCGTTAGGGCTCCCAGTGGGCTGTTGGCGATACACGTGACGCAGGGCCTCAGTCAGTATCCAGCCACACACGAGGGAGGGAAGAACTTGTACCTGCTCTGCCCGCTGCTATGGAGGCCTCTGGCTTGTGGGTCTTGGGACTTCCTGGGGGAGTTGGGAAGGAAGGAGGTTGGGCACAAAGGAGAATGTCCTCCTTGGAAGGGCAGGAAGCAAACTGGACAGGAGGTGGGCTTCGGGGACGGAAGTTTAGCTTGGATACCTGAAGGCTGGGTCTTTTCACAAGGAGACTCAAAAAGGGACCCTGCTTCCAATTTCCCTCTTCCATTCCCAGAGCTAGTACAGGGCTTAGAAGAATGCCCTTGGTCTGTTGGTCCAGTGTTGTCTGTCACCCGTTTTAAGTGTTCCCACTTTCAAGTGACAATCCTCTCCTTGGCCCTGCCGTTGGGCAGAGCATGTCTGGCAAACTAGCCTGACTTTTACGCCCTAATCTTGAGGAAATATATGCACAGGAGTCAAAGAGATGTCTTTATATCTGACTGTACATAAATGAAGTTTTTTTTTTTCTTTTTGGTGCAATAAAGTTTGTTTTGGCAGAAGGAGGAAGCGCCTATGGGTGCGGGAGGGTTTCTATAAAAGGAAGAAGGGGATCATCTTGACAACCACACCTCTCATCTGGGCATGAAACTGTCAGGGACAGAGATGGTGCTCAGTGGAAGCCAAAAACTTGTGTTCCATGTTGTGGGTGGAGGCTGGACTACTGGTGACAAGAGTTCCCCATTAGTGAGGTCCCCCCCACCCCGACCTTTTTCTTGAGGTTGTAGCTTTGGCAGTCAAGGAGAGGAATGCCATCTTAAGCCTCAGTTTCTTCCAAAGAAACATGTATTCTGAAACTGAGAAGCGAGCATGAGCATGCCTACAAGAACAGGCAGAAACAGAGATGGACTTAAAACACACATCCCCTTGCTGAGGGGAAGTGTCCTCGTAGGGACTGTCCAAACCATTGGGTTTTTAGTTTTCTCGTAACCAAACCAGCCCTTCTTAGGAAACTTTTTTTTTTTTTTTTTGGTCTTTTTAGGCCCGCAGCAGAGGCATAGGAAGATCCCAGGGTAGGGGTCCAGTCAGAGCTACAGCTGCCAGCCCACAGCAACTTGGGATCCAAGCTGCGTCTGCAACCTACATCATAGCTCATGGCAACAGCAGATCCTGAACCCACTGAGTGAGACCAGGGATCATACCCACATCCTCATGGATACAAGGGTTCATTACTGCTGAGCCACAACAAGAACTCCCCTTCTTAGGAATTTAAAATTGAGACCATCAAGACTGGACTTAACACTGGCTTCCTAGCTCATCAACACCACCTCTACGTGCTACAGAAGGTTCTTCCTTTACGGTGCAGAGGTCCTCCTCTTGGCTGACCATGTGTTTGGGAAGAAATCACAGAAAATGTCCCACCAACCTGGATCATGCAAAGCTCGATAAGGGAAAGCGTGGGCTCTGGGACTAGTGGACCTAAGCTCTAGCTTTGGCTCTGTTGAAGGTGGTGGCCCCTGGTCGAGATTCTTCACCTGCAAAGTTAAGGACAGCTATTTAACTTTTAAGGTTGATGTGAGGATGAAATAAGGTGTATATAAAACTGGGCGCAGGGTAGGTGTTCAATAAGTGATTGCCTTTCCCACCACTAAGGCTAAAGGGACCCAGTGATCCCTACAGGATGTAAAGGAGGTAAGGAATTTGAGGAACAATACTACACCCAATATTGGCTGATTCCCCTCAAATTTCACAGTTTTCTTTTCTCTAACCACCATTTAACACTGACCTCTATTTCTTTCACACTCATAGCTGAGTCTGCTGTAAACTGGATCCTCTACAGAGGAAGGTGGAAGAGGCTGAAAGAGTGAATATTATTTACTGGTTCATTAGGGTCTGCTCATTTGAGATAATATCTTATAAGGAAGGGGTTTGAATTAACAGGCTATGATTTATGGCTCACGGCTATAGAGACAGACCAGCCAGCCAGAAGACAGACAGCCTACATTCTAAGCCCAGCTCTACCATGAACTTGTAGATGACCTTTGCAAGTCATTTTATCTGTGCTCGTTGTTACCGATGTTACTCAGGTTATCCTTAGCGGATAAACAAGGTTTTTTCCAATAAAGATGCAATGTGAAGGCACTTTAAAAAAAAAATAATAAAGTAATGGGTGAAGAAAATTGGGGCAACAAAAAAACTTGGAATTTTTTTTTCTTAAAACATAAGTCATCCAGGTTTTATTTACCACCAGCTCCTCCCTCTTCTCTCTGCCTTCTGCTGTGCCCCTTCTGCACTCCCAGTCAGGGGAGGGCTTCTCTGGCCTCCTCAGCTGTAATCTCCTGGGAGTAGAGGTCAGTGAAGAGAGCCGGGAGCCAGTAGTGGGCCTCCCCTGGGGCCTGCAGGTCCAGCCAAGCCAGCCCTTCCTTCAGCAGGTGTTCCTAGCCAGAAAAGGAAAAGTCAGTTGAGAAAGGGGAGTTTCCACAAAGTGGGGCAGATAAACAATTCTTAAACCTATTTTGGCTTCAGTGGGATTTTCAAACTAATCTACAAGAGCGCCTTCACATTATTTACACAGCCCAACTGGAATGATCTGTTTAGCCCTGATCTTTGCCTGAGGTGTGAAAAATGCCACAAGCTGCTTAACCCGTGCTGCTGGGAAAGAGGGTAATGACAAGTGGTAATGTCCTAGAAGGAAGGTGGGGTCACAGAAATATTTGCTATATGGCCTTAAGAAAATCACTAACTCCACTACCTGAAGCCAACTGGAGATGACTATCTTTCAGTTAACTTACTGGGTAACAGGCAGATGGAGGAGAACTTTTAGAGAAGTTAATGGAAGGACCATGTTAGTATTAGAATGGACTCACAGTTCCTAAAGCTGGAAATATGCTCGACATGGTTTGGTTCTACTCAATATCATTACAAAAATGTTCATATTGTCCCCACTGCAGACATGACATTAAGTCTATAGTTTGATTACCCTGGTAAGGAAGAAGGCTTTGAAACCTTGAGCTGCTACGTTTCCATGCTACTCCTTCCTCACAACATCAATCTGTCAATACCAAGAAATTACAAAACTATATATAATATGCAATATAATAACATGTCATTATCAGTAGTTAATAATTCTCTTCACTCTGTACTAATGGTGTTAACTGCCAGTACCAACCACATGAACCATCTGCCCAGCACTCCAGGTCAGGAGAGAGGGGTGTGGAGTTGGTGACTCCCCAGTGGCAGTGGCAGTGGCAGTGGCAGCCTAGTTGTGCTCACGCGCCAGGGTTGGAAGCCTGCCTTTGTTTGTTCTACCTCAGTGCCACCTTCACAGAAACGCTGGGGTTACTTTTAGTGTGGAGGCAGCAGCCTTCCAGGCAGGAAGCCGCAGAGCGAGGCTGCCTGTGAGCTGTCCACCCATCCCCTCCCATGCAGGGCCCATCTTTTCAGGGCCATTCCAGAAGCCACATACCAGCACTTGCCGCGCTCGCTCAGTCTCCCATTTTAGACTGGCTTTGATATCACTGACAGTCACGTAGCCGTTTTTCTGGAGGAAAGAGGAATGGGGGTAAGTCAGTAAGAGTGTGCTTTCCCGCAGAACCCAGTGTCTACCCGGGACAATCAACTTATCCAGACAGGAGGGGGAACTGCTCTTGTGTGAAGCCCAAGAGAGCACAGAGAAAGAACATTTAGTGCGGAGTTCCCGTCGTGGCACAGTGGCTAATGAATCTGACTAGGAACCATGAGGTTGTGGGTTCGATCCCTGGCCTTGCTCAGTGGGTTAAGGATCTGGTGTTGCCGTGAGCTGTGGTGTAGGTCGCAGACGCGGCTCGGATCCTGCGTTGCTGTAGCTGTGGTGTAGGCCAGCAGCTACAGCTCCGATTAGACCCCTAGCCTGGGAACCTCCACATGCCGCGAGTGCAGCCCTAAAACGACAAAAAGGTAAAAAAAAAAAAAAAGTTTAGTGGTCCCAGCAGAGCCCAAAAAAGGCGTGGTTTTCAGTGTGACAGAGGTAGGTTGAGGGGTTCTCTCTTAAAAAAGTAGAGTCCCTGGTATTAAAATATTAATGTAGACTTAGAGAACTCCAGAGTATGACAAGGAAATATTCCAAATAATTAATAGGAAGGAATGGGGATCATCAAAACTATCTCAATATTCAGCCCTTGTCCTGCCTTGCGCTAACCATTCCACAATCAAGAAAAGCCCCCTCCGTTGCTGTTTTATTCTGTATTACAGAACTGAGAAAACTGAACGTGTCTTCCCTAAATTCTTAATAAGGATCTGGGGGAAGATGACTAAGCTTAGCGAATTGCTGAGGAACAGAGGGGATGGCACACAAGATTAAACACTTGCTGTGAAAACTGCATAAAGTAGTTTTAAGAAGACATCAAAGAATCTGTCCACCAAGGAAATTCAGTTAGTGGTCTGCATATCTGTCTACTCCACTAGACTGTAAGCTCCCTGAGAGCAGGAACTATATGATACCCATCTTTATATGCCCCACAGCCTGGCCCAGTGCTCTGCACTGCAGCTGCTCAATAAATGTCTGCTAACTAAGCACAGGTCTGAGTAGTGCCTCTATTAGACAGTTTCAGCAAAAACCTGAGTGATTGGGGGGAGATCAGAGCTTCTCTAAAATCCCCTCCCAGACCTTCCCTCGTGTGTGTACATGCGCACGCATACAAACACACACACGCACGCAGTCAGAAGGCACACCAGTACCTCTGCCAACTGCAGCACCACAGTGTGATCCATATTGAGCTCGGCTGGAACGGACTGAATGAGGTAAGTGCCGCCCACAGGGATGATGCCAAAGCCGGTGCCAAGTGCCTTGAGTTTCTTGATGGCCCTGATCAGGTCGTCCCTGAGATGAGGAAGAGCTGCTTAAAGACGGTGGTAGACCAGACCTAACGACAGTGCAGTTTCAGCTCTGCCCTGGGCAGGATGGAAGACTCAAGGCTGCACAACATTTCAATGCATCAGTAAAAAGGCAGGGTCAAAGTGCACCAAATGGTGCTTGGACATTCGAGGGAGATGGTACAGGAGTCAGGATGTCCACTAAGCAAACCAGACGGGGGTAAAAAACATGCTTCCAGGAGCCCAGAAGGAAATGTGAATCAACAAGGTACACTTAAGAGACAGCAGGGAGGAGTTCCCATTGTGGCTCAGCGGGTTAAGAACCCAACTAGCATCCATGAGGACAAGGGTTCAATCCCTGGCCCCACTCAGTAGCTTAAGGATCCAATGTTGCCATGAGCTGCTAGGTCGCAGACATGGCTTGATCTGGCATTGCTGTGGCTGTGGCGTAGAATGGCAGCTACAGCTCTGATTCGACCCCTTGCCTAGGAACCTCCATATGCCATAGGTACGGACCTAAAAGAAAAAAAAGAGACAACAGGGAGTAGTGTGAACTATGGCAAAATAGAGAATGCTTTCTTAGTTGACAACTAACTGAAAATTAGAGAAGAAAACCCACAAAATAATGTGTAGAGCACATACCCAGCCCACACACTGACAGTCTTTTTCACCTCTTCTCAAACTGGGAGTCACACATAAAGGCTGGTGAACCAGGTCAATTTATACCCCATCTTCTAAGCCCAACTCCCTTTCCCAGCCTTTCTCAATGCCTGCTCTACTCCCCTTGACTTCGATAATGTGAAGAGTATAGATAGCCCTCAGAGTTCCCATCATGGCTCAGTGCTTAATGAACCTAACTAGTATCAATGAGGACACAGGTTCAATCCCTGGCCTTGTTCAGTGGGTTAAGGATCCGGCGTTGCCGTGAGCTGTGATGAAGGTTGCAGACGCAGCTCGGATCCTGCGTTGCCATGGCTGTGGCTGTGGCATAGGCAGCTACAGCTCTGATTCGACCCCTGGCCTGGGAACTTCCATACCCCTCGGGTGCAGCCCTAAAAAGACAAAAAAAAAAAAAAAGAGTATACACAGCCCCAAGTACGTTTAAATACACACACACACACACACACACACACAATATTTATGCATGAAAAAAAAAATGCTTAGAAGGAAATCTACCAAAATGTTCAACAGTTGTAACCTCTCAGTTGGGAAATAATGGGTAGTTTTTGTTTTTTTATATCTCTGTATCTTCAGTTTTCGAAAATAAAAACAATTTCTTCTGATCATAAAAAGGAATAAAAATGACTCCTTAACTAGCCTAGATGTACAAGTAGTAAGGAGAAAAGATTTCCACCTGATTTTTGAAGACCTTTCTATACTCCAAGGGGTTGGAAGGCAATACCTACTGGCTGACATCCTGGGCGAATTTGCCCCTTCCTTTCAACACCTGTTGATGCAGTTCTTCCAGAGTTATCAGACCTATTGGAGAGGGAGGACAGAAAGCAGTTGAAGGATTACCTTTATGGCTATAAAATAAAATAAAATAGGCAGCATCATCTCTGAAAAATTATAAATGCTCTCGACACCAAGGTTGTGTCTATAGCCAATGATTTCTAACTGGTTTTAAGCTTTCTTTAACTTCAACACAGGCCATTCAATGTGTTTATTAAGATGACACCACTGGGAGTTCCCATTGTGGTGCAGTGGAAACAAATCCGACTAGGAGCCATGAGATTGTGGGTTCGATCCCTGGCCTCACTCAGTGTGTTGAGGATCTGGCACTGCCGTGAGCTGTGGTGTGGCTCAGATCCTACATTGCTGTGGCTATGCTGTAGGCCAGCAGCAGTAGCTCCGATTTTACCCCTAGCCTGGGAACGTCCATATGCCGCAGGTGAGGCCCTAAAAAGAAAAAAAAATTAAATACTTTCAAAGTTGCCATCATGGATCAGCAGTTAATGAACCCGACTAGTATCCATGAGGACATGAGTTCGATCCCTGGCCTCGCTCAGTGGGTTAAGGATCCAGCATTGCTGTGAGCTGTGGTGTAGGCCGCAGAGAGGACACGAATCCCATGTGGCTGTGGCTCTGACATGAGCCGGCAACTGTAGTTCCCATTTGACCCCTAGCCTGGTAACTTCCCTATGTCTCAAATGCAGCCCTAAAAAAAAAAAAAAGATGACACCGCTGGATGAACATTTTGAAGATCACATTTTGGGGAGCACAGAGACTCAGGTGGCATCACCACACCTTGGAGAAGCAGGGCTGGCCTAGAGTTACTAATGAGAAAATCATAACCCATACACATCTTCTATCAAAGGCAAAAGGCCTATTTCCTACCTCCCCATATGTTCTGTAACAACTAGGAGCTAAGCCTTCCTGGCCAAAGGTTTTAGAGAATAGAGATAATCATTAGGGGTACCCTTGGCCTTAGAGACCAGCCATGGATTCAATTGGACGAAGCACCAAGATGCTTCTTAAGACCTAACAGGCCAGGATCCTCTTGGCCTGCAGATTACAAGACAGGAAAGACCATCCTTCAGGGCCTTTTCCCTTTCAGAGAAGTCCAAAGCCCATCCACAGAACCCAGCCACCCTCACCTCCATTCCGGTGCTTCAGGGCCAGGCATACTTCGATAATCTGGACACCCAGCTCGTAATAGAAATCTCCCACGCCTAGCATCTCAGACCAAAATCCTTTTCCAGCTAAAAGACAGAAAAACAAAAGCCGGGTTATTCATTAGCTACATCTCTTCCTTCAAAGCTATTAAACATCTATCCTACAGACAGTCTTCCCTGTCTAGCCTTCAGTCCTTCTACTCCAGGATCCTCAGCACAATGTGACTCTTGGTAATTCCTATGAAAGAACAGGTTCAGACGGTTCTAAAGTTGGGCAATCTAAAAGGCGTTTCTACTTAGCTACTAACTCTGGCTCAGGATACTATAAAAGTGGGTTTCCCTTCCCAAAGCATGCAGTGAAATATAATGGGATTTATGGTCTAGACAAGGTTGAGAAAGAATATGCAGAAATGGCATCCAAAAATCCATTGAAAATATTTTATTGAGTAAAAAATACAAGTTGTAAAACAGTAATTACAGCATAATCCCATATATATATAAACTAGTTTATAAATATGATGAAGGTGAAGTTCCTGCTATAGCACAACAGGATCCACAGCATCTCTGCAGCGCCAGGACACAGGTTCGATGCCCAGCCCAACACAGTGGGTTAAGGATTCAGCGTTGCCACAGCTGCAATGTAGGTGGCAACTGCAGCGTGGATCTGTTCCCTGGCCCAGGAACTCCAAAAAAAAAAAAGAAAAAGAGAAGAAAAGAGAAGATTTCTACAAAGGTATCTGTTTTCTCGTTCATTTGTTTTTCCATTTTTGGCCACCCCATGGCAAATGGAGCTCCTGGGCCAGGGATCAGATCTGAGTTGCAGTCTCCACCTAAGCCAAAGCTGTGGCAACGCTGGATCCTTACCCCACTGTGCCAGCCGGGGATCAAAGCCTCCCCTTGTCCCAGTGCTCCTAAGACACCACCAATCCCATTGGGCCACAGCGGGAACTCCCCTTAAACTGTTAACAGTACTTTTTATCCTTTTTTCTTCTTTGTTGATTGACTGCCTGATCACATACTACTTTTATTAAAACTAAGTATTTTTTTAACAAAGAAAAAAAATTGCCGTAAAAAGTTTCATGGCAGATCATTCCAGGAAAGATCTCATATACACTGGCTACTCAGCTTGCACTCCAACCACTCCATCTTTCCCAGCAAACTGCGCACTCAGCCATCCTGCATGTACTCCCTGCAGACAGTATCTGCTGGATCTCCCTGCAGGCCGTTACAGAAGATGCCCCAATAGTAGTGCTAACAACTAGATGAGCTTCGTCCCTTAGGAGCCCTAGAAGAACACTGGAGCCCTACAGACAACTCCTTACAGGCCAGAGGATCCACCCCAATGGTGGCACACATGTCCTGGAACTGCACCCGGAACTCAGGATTCTTCCGGATCTCCTGCTTGTGCTTGCTGGCAAATTCTTCCAGGTTGGTCTTGAACATGTCCAACTGCTTTGACATCTACAGAGCAAGGGGAAAATTAGGGGCAACCCAACCAAGTGATAATCAGATGTCAAGAGCACGTAGGTCCCTGGGCCAGTGACAAGGCAAAGCCTGAAATATCCTGTCTCCTTCACGACTACCATTATGCTGTTCCCTGTTCTCTTTTTTTTTTTTTTTGACCTTTTTAGGACCGAACCCAGGGTATGTGGAAGTTCCCAGGCTAAGGGTTGAATCAGAGCTGTAGCCACTGGCCTACACCACAACCACAGAAACTCGAGATTCAAGCCATGTCTGTGACCTACACCACAGCTCACAGCAATGCCGGGTCCAAAACTCACTGAGCTAGGCCAGGGATCAAACCCAAGTCCTCACAGATACTAGTCAGATTTGTTTCCAATGAGCCACAATGGGAACTTCTGTTCTTTCTTTTTATCCCTGCCTCTCCTTCACAGCTCTGCTATTAGCAGAAGATGCTGTATGTTTCCTCAACTCTAAAACACACATTTTTTTCATGTGTTTCTGTTCTAAAGTCAGGATGCATTTACAACCAATGTGCACATCTAATATGGTGCCTTTCTTTTTTTTTTAACAAATGTTCTTCTTTTATTTATTCATTTTCTTCCAATTTCCTTCAGATATAACAGACACGGGGCACTGTGTGAGTTTAAGGTGTACAGCATGACAAATATTTACACAGATCATAAAGCGATTATCATAGTACGTTTGGCAAACATCCATCATCTCATATAGATACAAAATTAAATAGAAAAAAAAATTTCTTTCCTTGTGATGAGAACTCAGTATTTACTCTCTTAACACCTCCCATATAGAACATACAGCAGCCTTAATTATATTTATCTTGCTATGTTTCTTTTCTCATTCCCAGAAAAAATGTTATTAAATTGAAGGTGCACCTCATCATCAATTTTGCCTTTAAAATGAGGGAATGCAGCATTCAAGAGGTAGGAAATTGTCAGCCACTGACAGAAAAGCTAGACAGGAGAGAAAGGAAGCCTAATATGAGTTATGGGAGTTTCCCTGTGGCACAGCAGGTTAAGGATCCAGCACTGACACTGCACTGGCTGTGGTCACTGCTGTGGCACAGGTTTGATCTATGGCCCAAGAACTTCTACATGCTGCAGAAAAGCCAAAAATTAAAATGATAATAATAAGGAGTTCCCGTCGTGGCGCAGCAGTCAATGCATCTGACTAGGAACCATGAGGTTGCGGGTTCGACCCCTGGCCTTGATCAGTGGTTTAACGATCCAACGTTGCTGTGAGCTGTGGTGTAGGCTGCAAACGTGGCTCGGATCTGACGTAGCTGTGGCTGCGGCATAGGCTGGCAGCTATAGCTCCAATTCGACCCCTAGCTTGGGAACCTCCATATGCCACGGGTGCGGCCCTAAAAAGCAAAATAATACTAACACTAATACTAATAATCATAATAATAATAATAATTAAAAAAAAGAATCTCTGGAGTTCCTGTTGTGCCTAGCAGGCGAAGAACCCAACTAGTATCCATCAGGATGCAGCTTCGACCCTTGGCCTGCTCAGTGGGTTAAGGATCTGGCGTTGTCTCAAGATGCAGTGCAGATTGAGGATGCAGCTTGGATCTGGCATTGCTGTGGCTGTGGCTGTGGTTGGGGGCTATACCTCCAATTTGACCCCTAGCCTGGGAAACTCCATATGCTGCATGTACAGCCCTAAAGACACAAAGACACACACAAAAAGAATCTCTGAGGGAGAGATGTGGGTTTACAAGATTACATTCTTTTTTTTTTTTTTTTGTCTTTTTAGGGCCATACCGTCGGGATATGGAGGTTCCCAGGCTAGGGATGGAATCAGAGCTGTAGTCGTTGGCCTATGCCACAGCCACAGCAAGGCTGTATCCGAGTCATATCTGTGCCTGCACCACAACTCACGGCAATGCCAGATCCTTAACCCACTGAGCAAGGCCAGGGATCGAATCTGCATCCTCATGGATGCTGGTCAGAATTTGTTTCCACCGACCCACAACGGGAACGCCCCAGATTACATTCTAAAGCTAAATACTTTTGGTTTGGGGATATTCTGACACTCTATTTGTATTACTCCCTTTCTTTCTTTCTATCTTCAACCTACCAAGAATAACTTCTCCTGGCCCAGCATCTCCTCATTTGCCACATATTAGAAATTTACACATTATTATAATCACCATTTCCAATTGATTGCTGCTTGTTACCTCCCCCATGTGGGTGCTTTTGAAGAGCACAGCTTGTGTCCACCATATTTCCTCAGTTCGTGGGCCATTTCCCTGTCTCAGTACCTGCTTCCATTCTTCACCAGCCAAAATAACTGAGTAAACACAGAGCGTATACAGAAGAGGGTAGTGTTACAGCAGGGAACTGTGCAGGGGCCACACTCTCATCACTGACCCACGCTTCTGGTATGCACCTAGACATGTTGGTGGTGGTGGGTACCACTGGTTAGGCAATGTTTTCCTGTTATTCTTAGGCATTTAAGATAAAAACGCAGGAGTTCCCTCCATGGCACAGCAGGACTGCTGTCGTCTCTGCACTGGCTTGGGCCTCTGCAAGGGCACGGGTGTGATCCCCTGCCTGGCACAGTGGGTTAAGCTGTTGCCACGGCTGCAGCGTGGGTCCCAGCTGAGTCTCAGATTTGATCCCTGGCCCAGGAACCTCCATATGCCAAAGAGTGGCCAAAAAGGGGGAAAAAGTAAAAATTCAAAAGACCTAACTCAATTCCCCAACTTACTACTCATGTAACCTTGGATATAGCACCTAACACTTCGGTGCCCTCAATTCTAAACTGTGAAGAAGAGAGTTCCTTTCTGATGAAATTGTCAGGTTAGAAAGACTGTACACTTAAAGAAAATGGACAAGTGCCTGGGACGCTGAGAGCAGGTAATTACTCAAAGATGTTGGCTATCACTGTTACTAGCAAGATCTAAGCAACGCAGAAACTGCGATTTCCCATTACCCTATTTTTATTTTTTTATCACTATCATCACATTTTTTTGGCCACGCCCAATGGCATTTGGAAGTTCTCAGGCCGGGGATCAAACCTGAGCCACTCACGCTACAGCAGTGATCACTACTCAACCGCTAGGCCCCCAGGGGACTCCAAACACCCCGTTTTTAGTTCGATCCAAACAATCTGGTTTACATCAAGTGTCCTGCCCAGGGATGGAAATGCTATAAAACTGGGTTGTGATGATCGTTGTACAGCTATAAATGTAATAAAATTCACTGAGTTAAAAAAAAATAAATTGTTTTAAAAATTGTCTTGCCCAGCCTGTCGAGTCTCCCTCGCTGCCTGGACCCTCCAACCCACTCACCTGCGCCAGTTGGTCCTCAGCCAAGACAGTCCCTCGCTCCTTATACTTGGCCTGTCAGACAAAGAGACCAGCATGAGTTGAGAAAGTGGGTGCTGAAGGCTCCCACTGGTACTGCCTCCGTAGAGGTATGAGAAGAGGAGCGTCTCGTAAACAGTTTTTCCTAGGGAGAGGGAGTCAAGAAGTTGAACAGACGACACGTCTGGAGCCAAACTGCGCGAAGTGAGGGAAAGGGCTGATGGATCTGGGGATGCTGACGTTCCAATCCACCGGAAGCTGAAGAAACTCAATTTCCCAGGACCCGAGAAGCCCACGTCAGATTCTACTGGGAGGCGATTTGAGGGTATAGAGCTCTGCTTGGAGAGACTTCTGTCTCTCGCGGGTCAGGGGTGGCTGTGGGCCCGCCTCCTTCCCCTCACCTCGGCAAGCTTCTTCTTGGCGATCGCGCCAGCGCCCACCCCGCGGCGGTGCATCCCCGCGGTGGCCCGCAGGCCGCCCAGCTCCCGCGACCCGGGTCTCCGCGTCCCGGGATCCGCCGCCGGCTCCCCTACGCGGAAGCGCGGGTCGTGCGTCATCTCCGCGCGCCGGAAGCTGCGCTCAGACTTCCGGCCGCGGGGCTGAAGTCTCTCACTGTCAGGGGCCTAACAGCCCCGCCTCTCGCTCCCGCAGGGATCGTGGAAACTCCTTGTGGCCTGGGGCACCCCTCCTATGTGGACGCTTCAAACCCTCTTGACTTCCCGTGACTGTCCTCTACCGCCACCCTCAGTCTACTGGCAGTCTACTGCGTGTCACGCCCTGAGTTGGACACCGGGGGTTCCATAATGAGCATAAAACAATCTATTCTATGCCATTGGAGCCCACCTTTTGGAATCACACAGAGCTTCTGGCTGTGGAAGGCGTTACAGTTAATAACTCTGTGAGATTGTCTGGTTCCATAGCTCTCTTTCACTACATATAGTGCAGTAATTTCAGGCAAATTTTTTAATCTCTTGTGTTCCACTTTCCAAGTTGTGAAAGAGTCATACCTGTTCATCAAGTTGTGAGAATTAAGCATTTACTGCAATGTCTGGCACATAAATAAATTTCAGCCGTATTTGTTTCATCAGATCTGGAAAGGAATCAGTCATCTGTGTGTTTAGGAAGTTCCATAAGTGACTTCCATAGCATTGTTGAGTCTAACAACAACAACAACAGGAGCCAATGGAGGTTTTTAAGCCAGGGGTTAAAAATATCAAGTTTTTGTCATAGGAAAATTAGTGTCAATCCAGGTTTGATTTTTTTTTTTTTTGTATTTTTGTCATTTTAGTGTCGCACCCGCGGCATGTGGAGGTTCCCAGGCTAGGGGTCTAATAGGAACTATAGCTGCCGGCCTACGCCAGAGCTGCGTCTGCGACCTACACCACAGCTCATGGCAATGCCGGATCCTTAACCTACTGAGCAAGGCCAGGGATCGAACCCGCAACCTCATAGTTCCTAGTGGGATTCGTTAACCACTGAACCACGACGGGAACTCCTGCTCACAAAATTCTGGAAAATTTCATGCCTCTCTGAAGCACTCTGCTGTGACCATCACAGATGATCTCACTTGGTTTAAGTGACTAGTGAGTCACCGGCCTTCAGGTAAATTGGCTAAGAGTCTAGGCTTTTAATTCTCTGCCTCACGGAGGCAGTGTTGTTCATGGTTTCCAGCTATTGTGTTATCTCAAATGATTGTGATGAGGCTTTAAATGAGATCACCATGATTTTTAAAAATGTTGTTTATAAATCTGAGCAAAAACAAACCAAAAAAAAGTTGGGAAAAAAAAGATGTTTAGAAAGTACTGAGGAGTTCCCGTCATGGCGCAATGGAAATGAATCCAACAAGGAGCCACAAGGTTGTGGGTTCAATCCCTGGCCTCGATCAGTGGGTTAAGGATCTGGCGTTGCCGTGAGCTGTGGTGTAGGCCGGTGGCTACAGCTTCAATTTGACCCCTAGCCTGGAAATCTCCATATACTGCAAGTGGGGCTCTAAAAAACTGGAAAGAGAGAGAGAGAGAGAGAGAGGGAAAGAAAGAAAGGGAAAAAGAGAGGAAGGAAGGAAGAAAGAAAAAGAAAGAAAGGAAGGAAGGAACTGAACACAATCCCTGGCCCAGAGTAAGGCAATTGTATGGATTTTTATTTTTATTTATTGCTGCTTTTTTTTCCACTTTTTAGGGCCGCGCCCATGGCATATGGAGGTTCCCAGGCTAGGGAATCTAAACGGAGCTACATCTCCCAGCCTATGCCACAGCTACAGCAACGCCTCATCTGCAACCTACACCACAACTCACAGCAACGCTGGATCCTTAACCCACTGAGCAAGGCCAGGGATCGAACCTGAAACCTCTTGTTTCCTAGTCGGATTGGTTTCCCCTGCAACACAACAGGAACTCCTGCTTTTCTTTTTCTTTTTTTTATTTTACGGTGGCACTTGTGGCATATGGAAGTTCCCAGTCTAGGGATCCAATCAGAGCTGTAACTGCCAGCCTTCACCACGCCAGATCTGAGCTTCGTCTGCAACCTATACTGCAACTCAGTGCTGGATCCTTAACCCAATGAGAGAGCCCAGGGATCAAACTCTCATCCTCATGGATACTAGTCAGGTTCATTACCACTGAACCACAATGGGAACTCCTGAAAAAAAAATTTTTTTTCTGAAATTTTTTAAATAACCCTTTCTGGAGTTCCCGTCGTGGCACAGCAGAAAAGAATCTGACTAGGAACCATGAGGTTTCAGGTTCGATCCCTGGCCTTGCTCAGTGGGTTAAGGATTGGGTGTTGCCATGAGCTGTGGTGTAGGTCGCAGATAGGGCTCAGACCTGGTGTTGCTATGGTTGTGACATAGGCTGGCAGCTGCAGCTCTGCTTGGACTCCTAGCCTGGGAATTTTTTTTTTTTTTTGTCTTTTTGCCTTATCTAAGGCCGCACCTGCAGCATGTGGAGATTCCCAGGCTAGGGGTCTAACAGGAGCTGTAGCCGCCGGCCTACACCACAGCCACAGCAATGTGGAATCCGAGCTGCATCTGCAACCTACACCACAGCTCATGGCAACGCCGGATCTTTAACCCACTGAGCAAGGCCACGGATCGGACCTGCAACCTCATGGTTCTTAGTCGGATTCGTTAACCACTGAGCCACGACAGGAACTCCTAGCCTGGGAACCTCTATATGCTGCAAGTGGTATGTAGCCCAGCACAGTGGGTTAGGGATCCCACATTGCCGAAGCTGCAACTTGCTTCAAGACTGTGGCTCAGAGGAAAAAAAAAAAAAAGGAAGAAGTGGAGTTTCTGTCACGCACAGCGGAAAGGAATCTGACTAGGAACCATGAGGATGTAGGTTCGATTTCTGACCTTGCTCAGTGGGTTGGGGATCTGGCGTTGCTGTGAGCTGTGGTGTAGGTCGCAGACGCGTCTCGGATCTGGTGTTGCTGTGGCTGTGGTGTAGGCCGGCAGCTGTATAGCTTCGAATGAACCCCTAGCCTGGGACCTCCATATGTGAGTGTGACCCTGAAAAGCAAAAAAAAAAAAAAAAAAAAAGACTGCAGCTAGATCTGATCCCTGACCTGGGAGATCCATATATCATGGGGGCGGGGTAGGGGAGGCAAAAAAATAATATGTATCACTTTCTGATTCACTGACTCACAGAGATACCCATGACTGCAGAAATACAGATCTGATCTTCTTCCCAACACAATCAGTCCTATCGTGGAGAATCACTAAAATATGTCCTCTGAGCTGTGCTATAAATTGTGTGGTACATACTCTTAGAACTCTAGAAGTTTACAGGAGAGGAAACTCAAAATGTTAGAACTAGAAGAGATTGCAAACTGGCAACCCTTAAGCAAATTCAGTTCTCAAAATTTTGCTTGGTCATCAGAATGCCTTCAGGGGTGCATGTCTTCTCCATTTTTGCAGTCCCAAGCCCTCTTTTACACACTCCCCATTTTGCTCATTTAGGTTACTGGCCCAGCCCTTCGGCCAATCCACTTTGCTACTCTATCCAGTGTTGCCGTGAGCTGTGGTGTAGGTCGCCGACTTGGCTTGGATCCAGCGTTGCCGTGGCTGTGGCATAGGTCAGCAGCTACAGCTCCAATTCTACCCCTGGGAACCTCCATATGCCACAAGACTGCAGCCCTAAAAAGACACACACATTAAAAAAAAAAAAAAAGACTTGAACATAGTTTTGAGGCCTTGCCTCTGCCCACCTGCCCTTCTCTACTCATGCTTTTCTCCCCATTGCCCATTTTGCTGTATAACAACATTGGCTAATATATATTAAGGCTCATCTCACCCTTTGGCAATTTTATCCTTCAGGTCTCACACAGTTTAAATGTCACTTTCTCAGAGAGGCCCTCCTGGCTCCCCACTCCATCTGTATAAGGCTTCACTGTCCCCTCATGACTCTCTAGTCTTTGTTCACATAACTGTGCATGTTATGTGATTTTTTTTTTTATGTCTTTTTTAGGGCCTCACCAACAGCAATATGGAGGTTCCCAGGCTGGGGTCCAATTGGAGCTACAGCTGGAGGCCTACACCACAGCCACAGCAATGCCAGATCCGAGCTGCGTCTATGACCTGCACACACCACCGTTCACAGCAACACCGGATGCTTAAGCTGCTGAGTGAGGCCAGGGATCCAACCTCATGGATACTAGTCGGATTCTTTTCCGCTGCGCTACAATGGGAACTCCTGTTTGTTATGTGATTATTAATGTGTTTATGCATTTAAAGATTAAGGTCTGTATGCACACTGTGATGTATGGAATGCCCAGCCAATGGGACGTGCTGTATAGCACAGGGAACTCTACCCAGTATTCTGTGCTAATCTCTAGAGGAAAAGAGTCTGAAAAAGTATGGATGTGTGGATATGTAACTGAATCACTATGTTGTACAGCAGAAATTATCACAACTTTGTGAATCAACTTTAATTCAATAAAGCTTTTAAAAATGGGGAAAAAAGAAAAAAAAAAGGGAGCTCCTGTTGTGGCTCAGTGGGTTACTAACCCGACCAGGATCCATGAGGACGAGGGTTTGATCCCTGGCCTCACTCAGTGGGTTAAGGATCCAGCGTTGCTTTGCTGGAGCTGTGCTGCAGGTCGGCAGTTGCAGCTCTGACTCAACCCCTAGCCTGGGAAATTCCGTATGCTGCAGGTGCAGCCCTTAAAAAAAAGGGTTAAGGCCTGTCTCCACCACTAGACTGTAAACTCCTTGGGAACAAGTATTGCGTCTGTCTCCTTGCTGTATACCCAGTGTTCAGCACAGTCCCTGCCTGTGTTAAGTCCCCAGTAAGTGTGGGGAAAAAATACATGAATTGACAGATGGGTAAGGGTCGTATCTCTTTTTCCCTGGGTGGCACACACACACGGACAAAGATACAGTTAGTGCTCAGTAGACACGTGAATACGTTTTGACGTCAAGCACAAAGATTTTATTTCGGTTTAAACTTAGTTTGGTTTCTTTGCGGTATCCTGGAGTGGAGCTGAGGCAGGAGCTGAGGAAGTGAAGGGCAGAGTCCAATCCTGAGCTGGGTTTGGTCAGAGTCACTGAAACCTGTGCAGAGTGGAGGGAGGAGGGGAGTGGTGGTGAAGAGGGTCAGTATCGGCTTGGAGTCAATAAAGTAAATTTATCCTGGCACCCAGCCAGAGTTCAAAGGCTCCTACCTCCAGATTACCTTTTTAATTATAAATCATCAAAATGAGGGAGTTCCTGTCGTGGCTCAGTGGTTAACGAATCCGACTAGGAACTATGAGTTTGCGGGTTCGATCCCTGGCCTTGCTCAGTGGGTTAAGGATCTGGCGTTGCCGTGAGCTGTGGTGTAGGTCACAGACGGGGCTCGGATCCCGCGTTGCTGTGGCTGTGGCGAAGGCCGGCAGCTACAGCTCCTGTTAGACCCCTAGCCTGGGAACATCCACATGCCGCGGGTGTGGCCATAAAAAAAAGTGCACCACAGCAGGGACCACACCAGATCCTTAACCCGTCATACCCAAGGGAACTCCATCCTCTGCTTCTTAAATGAGTGTCCTGTCTTACCCTTTAGATGGATGGATCTGTCCATGGTTTTGAGCCGTCCCTTGTTTCTGAGACACAAAAGATGGAAAGACTTCCTAGCTGATGAGGTGGATTCAAGGACCATTGAGACCAGTAGCAGCTACAGAGAAGGGCAACATGCCTCCATCTCTATCGGGTCCATCACTGAGAAGCTGCCATGGCACAAGGATACAGGAGGAAAGCTGAGGACCGGATAGGCTCAGGTGGACAGATGAGGTGAGAGCAGCGTCTCACCTGGAGAAAACTGAGAAAGAAGTGCAAGTAGTACTAATAATTGTCCACATGACCAAACTCTTAGTACTCTGCAGATGTTGCTCTCAGCCTTTGCCTTGCATTATCATCTTTAAATCCCACCAAATCCCCTGAAGTGGTTTCACTAGCCCCAATTTTCATGAAAAACCTGAGGTTCAGAGAGTTTAAGTAATTTGTCAGTGTGTGTTGGGGTGAAGATCCGAACCCACATCTGACCCCAAAGCTCAAGCTCACGACCACTGTGCAAAACACCCAAAGCCACCAAAGTCTCACCTGAGTCTGCAGAGCTCCAGCTGCTCCACCATCCAGGCCAGCAGCTCTCGAGTCAGTACATCGTTTAGCAGATCATCATTATCGGGGTTCTTGGGCAGGGAGCTACAAAGGAGAAAGCCTCCGGCAGGCCCTTTTCGCCTGGGCCCCACCCCGAGAGAGTAAATACCGGGCTTGGGACGCCAAGATGGTGGGACAGGGCGGGGGGCGGGGGACAAGTCAACACAGCTGCCTCTCAGTTATCTCAGCTTTCAAAGCCCCTCCCAGATCTGTCTGCCTGCTACCACAGGCTCTTCAATAGAGGCAGAGACGAAGAATTCTGGCAGGAGGCATCCCACCCAGCCACCTCTACAAGTGTCCCAGAAGGCATTCCAAAACCTCAAGAGACTACTGTGGGAATATTCACCCCCCCCCTTTTTTTTTTTTTTAGGGCTCTACTCGCGGCATATGGAAGTTCCCAGGCTAGGGATCGAATCGAAGCTGTAGCTGCTAGACTACCCCCCAGCCACGGCAACCTGGGATCCAAGCCGCATCTGTGACCCATATCACAGCTCACGGCAACGCTGCATTCTTAACCCTGTGAGTGAGGCCAGGGATCGAACCTGCATCCTCATGGATCCTAGTCGGGTTTGTTAACCGCCGAGCCATGAAGGGAACTCTGAATGTTCACTCTTTAGAATGATCTGTGTCACTGATTCCTCAGCTTGCTATGGAGAGGGGCTAGCTGATTTCAGGGGACTGGCCTTGAGAGGGTCCCTGTTCCGCAAAAGCTTTCCTGAAGTGTGGCAGGCAGAAGAGGAGAAGGCAGTTTCTGGTCTCTTTTGAGTCCCTCTCCTTGGCTCGGTGACGGCACACTAAGTCATCAACCTTGGAAACCCTGGCCCCAAATCCTTTCCCAGATCTGACCCCCAACCCCATTCCTCCCAGGCTTCTCCCTTAAGCTTAGGCTGACCTCTGGGAGTTCAGTGAAGACCCCCTCTGAGTAGAAGGGGATGCTTATCTGTAGCCTAGCCCTGCTCTTGGGAGAGTCTGGGAAAGGGAACAATGAGGTGGGGGCGGGTCAGGAGGCCCCACTCCCACCCCCTCCCCTGTGGGCTGACTCACCGCTGCGGCTCCCTCGCCTCCTCCTTCCTGTTGGACTGATGGGCCAGCTCTAGGGCCCGGGCCTCCCTCTGGGTGATGTTGTGTTTCCAGCTGGTAAAATAAAGATTAGGGAGTGGGTGGGGCCAGGGGAGGCTCCAGATGTTCTCCAGTCCAAAGGAGCTCCAACCTTTTGGTACCTCAACCCAAGGAGCTGAGGGTACCTCTTTCTCAACTCAGCCTTCCCACTGCTTATCTTCAGCCCCCAGTGGGAAGCCTTTCAGGAACTCCCATGCTGACCAAACAGTGAGGGCAGGGAAAGAGACCCGGCAAAGAGAAGAAGAAGAATGAGAGCAGTTTATTCTATTTCCAAAGTCTGAAGTCGCTGCCATGGATTGAATAGTCATTGGCAGCCATTCAGCTCCCCTGCCTTCATCCCCAGCGCCACCCCCCCTGTTCCCCACCAACTGGGGATCCTCTGTCAGCCCCTCCAAACGTACACATCTTCCCAGACCCTTCCTCTTAGAAGAAAAGGATTGGAAAATTGCCCTAGTCCTGCTCCCAGCCCCGACTGCTGCCTGAGCCAGGGTCCCGGCAGGGCCACCGAGCTGTCTTGCTTCCCATGGGCGCCACCTGGACATGTGCGACACAGGGCACAGGGAGCAGGAGGGGTGCACAAAAGACTCACTCGCTCTTCCTCCCCTTCTGCGCTAGCAGCCAGTTCACAAAGTCTTGCTGGCGGATCTTGTCCATGGCGATGCTGTAATCACTGATGAAAGTCCCCTCGGCGTACCTGGGGGCACGAGGCTGGAAGCCACTGGCCTTAGTGTGGAATCTGAGGGGCAGGGAAGGGAGTGAGAGAGGGAAACCCGGATGACAGAAGGAGCAGGGGGTGAAAAGATAAGTGACTGTCACCTACAGGAGGCTGACATTTGAAAAGGAAGCAGCCCATTTCTTGGGAGACAGCTTTTTTCTTTCTCTCTTCTTCTTTTTTTTTTTTTTTTTGCTTTTTAGGATCTCACCTGCAGCGTATGAAAGTTCCCAGCCTCGGTCGTTGGTCATTGAATTGGAGCTGCAGCTGGGACCTACACCACAGCCACTTGGAATCCAACACAGCTCGTGGCAACCCACTGAGTGGGGCCCGGGATAGAACCCACATCCTCAAGAATACTAGCTGGGTTCATAACTGCTGAACCACAACAGGAACTCCTGTTTGTTTGTTTTAGGGCCTCACCCGTGGCATATGGAAGTTCCCAGGCTAGGGGTTGAATCTGAGCTGCAACTGCTGGCCTACGCCACAGCCACAGCAACTTAAGATCCAAGACCCATCTGCAACCTACACCAAGCTCACAGCAATGCTGGATCCTTAACCCACTGAGCAAGGCCGGGGATTGAACCTGCATCCTCATGGATACTAGTTAGGTTCATTAATCACTGAGCCATGACGGGAACTTCATGATTTTTTTTCTTTTTTTTTTGGTCACCCTCATGGCATATGACATTTCCCTGACCAGGAATTAAATCTGAACCACTGCTACATATTGAACCCATACCTCTGCAGTGACCCAAGCCACTGCAGACAGATTCTTAACCCATTTTGCCAAAGTGGGAACTCCTGGGAGTCAGTTTTTATGGAGACCTCAGACCCCTGGGACTTAATCCTCAGCTCGAGTGCCCACCTCCTGCATCCTCACTGTGTGAAGTTCTGGCTTCTGGGCGAGGATCAGAGGTCCCCCTCTTCCCAAAAGCTTGGATCACATTTCCCTCCTTTACTCCTCTTGCCCTGCCCCACACGACTGGGTTTTTAGTTTCTAAATATATTAACAGTAGTGAGTGCTTACATAACGTAACAGCACTTACTGTGAATCAGGTCTTCTACAAGCCATTTAATACATTAACATATTAAATTCTCACAGCACCCCTAGGAGGTAGACATGATTTCTATCCTTTTTTGTGAAAGAGGAAACCATGGATCTGGCGTTGCTGTGGCATAGGCCGGCAGCTGCAGCTCCAATCTGACCCCTAGCCTGGGAACTTCCATATGCCACAGGTGCAGCCCTAAAAAGCAAATAAAATAAAATTAAATTAAATTTGGTAGTTCCCATCGTGGCTCAGTGGTTAATGAATCCGACTAGGAACCATGAGGTTGAGGGTTCGATCCCTGGCCTTGCTCAATGGATTAAGGATCCGGCGTTGCCGTGAGCTGTGGTGTAGGTTGCAGATGTGGCTTGGATCCTGCGTTGCTGTGGCTGTGGCAAAGGCCGGCAGCTACAGCTCCTGTTAGACCCCTAGCCTGGGAACCTGCATATGCCACGAGTGTGGCCCTAGAAAAGGCAAAAATATTAAAATAAAATAAAATTTGATCAAGGGAGTTCCCATTGTGGCTCAGTGGTAACGAACCCGACTAGTATCCATGAGGACTCAGGTTCGATGCCTGGCCTCACTCAGTGAGTTGAAGGATCCTGCATTGCCATGAGTTGTGGTGTAGGTCACAGACTCAGCTCAGATCCCTCATTGTTGTGGTTGTGGTGTAGGCTGGCAGCTGTGGGCTCTCATTCAACCCATAGCCTGGGAACTTCCATATGCTGTGATGTGGCCCTAAAAAGGAAATAAATAAGTAAATAAAATTTGACCAAATACACACATAAATGAATGTGAAGGCTTTTATTAGGAAAAGAGATGCTGTCATCTATTTTAGACACTTAATTACTGAGATGTCCTTCCAGAGATCTAACAACACTCTTTCCCGCTGCAACAGTTGCAAGTAAATGTATATATAGTTAATATATTTATTTATTTATTTATTTAGTATTACTTTTTTTGCCTTTTTGCCTTATCTAGAGCCGCACCCATGGCATATGGAGGTTCCCAGGCTAGGGGTCTAACAGGAGCTGTAGCCGCCAGCCTTCGCCACAGCCACAGCAACGCGGGATCCGAGCTGCATCTGTGACCTACACCACAGCAACGCCAGATCCTTAACCCACTGAGCGAGACAAGGGATCGAACCCACAACCTCATGGTTCTTAACCACTGAGCCACGACGGGAATTCCCTACCTTTTTTTTTTTTTTTTTTTGCGCTTTTTAGGGCCGCACTCGTGGCATATGTGGTTCCCAGGCTAGGGGTTGAATCAGAACTGTAGCCACCTGCCTATGCCACAGCCACAGCAACGCGGGATCTGAGCCGCGTCTGCACCCTACACCACAGCTCACGGCAATGCTGGATTGTTAACCCAATGAGCAAGGCCAGGGATCGAACCCGCAACCTCATGGTTCCTAGTCGGATTCGTTAACCACTGCACCACGACGGGAACTCCCATGTATATATTTAAATAAATAAATATGTATATATTCCTTGGTTCTAGCCTCACTCAGTACTCAGACTGCTGGAAGGTTTTTTTTTCTTCAAACGTCTTTCCTCTTGGCCTGGAATTCCTCCCTTTCTCACCCCCCACCCCAAAGTGAACCCAGTCACCTCCCCGGACCCCCTCTCCTGCACCTGGCCCCCTCCTTCTCACACCAACCTGGAGTGACCCTCTTCCTTCTCTCCTAGCGCCACCGCCAGGAGGAGGGACACCAGCAGCAGAAAGAAGGTCTTCAAGGCCACCATCTTCCAAGGGTTATTTCCTGAGGGAAGAGAGAAAAGGACCCGGGTGTGGCGGAAGCTCTGTGCTGAGGGAGCAGCCAGCACAGGGGGAGCCTGTGGGGAGTGTGAAGGTTCCAGATCTCCAGGGTGCAACCCCCTGCACCCTGGAGAGCTGGAACTTTTCTAAGAGGCTGGAGCAAGACCTTGGGAATGGTGATGGGTGCTGGCCATTAGTGACTGGAAGGGACATAGAGTCTGGCTGAGAGTAAACCTTCTTTTTTTTTTTTTTTTTGCTTTATCTAGGGCCGCACCAGTGGCATATGGAGGTTCCCAGGCTAGAGGTCTAACAGGAGCTGTAGCCGCCGGCCTTTGCCACAGCCACAGCAACGCGGGATCCGAGCCGCGTCTGCGACCTACACCACTGCTCACAGCAACGCCGGATCCTTAACCTACTGAGCAAGGCCAGGGATTGAACCCGCAACCTCATGGTTCTTAGTCGGATTCGTTAACCACTGAGCCACGACGGGAACTCCCCCTTTTTTTTTTTCTTTTCCCTCCTGTGGCATATGGAGCTCCCGGGCCAGGGATCAGATCTGAGCCACAGAGGGACCCATGCTGCTGCTGCGGCAACACTGGATCCTTTAACCCACTGTGCCGGGCAGGGATCAAATCTGCGTCTTGGTGCTACAGAGACACCACCAGTTCCGTTGTGCCACAGCGTGAACTCCTGAACCTGCTTTTTTATTTTGTGTTTTTAAGTGGAATCTGAGCCAGCCGGGTGGGAGGAGGGCAGTGGGGGAGCTATCCAGGCAGAAGAAAACAGCGAAGACCTGGGTGCCTGGACAGTCCCCTTCCTGGCTCCCGTGGCTAGACACGACAGGCATGTGGTTTGGTAAGATTATGCCCTTAGAGCCCTCCGAAGTTCATGCCAGCCAGTCTTCTGGCTCTCAAATTGTCTATTACCTAAATCATCACAGCCCTCTTGCCCTCAGTGAAAACCACAGTAAAACCATCCCACCCTCCCCTTCTCTGCCTTTGCTGTCTCCACACTGACCTTTTTACCGAGGGCTCAGCCCATTTCATCAGGGTGTCTTCAGAAGAGATGAAGGTAAGTTAAGGGAGTTCCCGTCATGGCTCAGTGGTTAACGAATCCGACTAGGAACCATGAGGTTGCAGGTTCAATCCCTGGCCTTGCTCAGTGGGTTAAGGATCTGGCGTTGCCGTGAGCTGTGGTGTAGTTTGCAGACATGGCTTGGATCCCGCGTTGCTGTGGCTGTGGTGAAGGCCGGCGGCTACAGCTCCTGTTAGACCCCTAGCCTAGTAGGAACCTCCATATGCTGCGGGTGCACCCCTAGATAAGGCAAAAAGACAAAAAAAAAAAAAGATGAGTTAAGGAACCTCCCTCCCAAGCCCTGAACACCAAAGCCACCTAGAAAGTGTGGGCTGCAAGACCTTGTCTTCCTGCCTTGTCACCTGGGTGTTAAAGAAAACCTCAGAACTGCCTTTTTTTTTTTTTAAGGGTTGGGGCCGCACCTGCAGCATATGGAAGTTCCCAGGCTACCAGGCTAGGGGTCAAATCGTAGCTGAAGCTGCCAGCCTATACCACAGTCACAGAAACACCAGATCCGAGGCAGATCTACAACCTACACCCAGCTTGTGGCAACCTGGGATCCTTAAGCCACTGAGCAAGCCAGGGATCAAAACCGCATCCTCATGGATGCTAGCTGGGTTCTTAACCCGCTGAGCCACAACAGGAACTCCCAGAGCCACCTTTTTGATTTTCCATATAGAGGAAAAGAAAGTGAGCTACTGGGGTGGCTGAACATCTTGGGGATACCAAGACCCACATCTCCAAGGTCTTGTCCACGTCTGCATACACCCCCATCCCGGCTGCTCAGCTGCTCTCTTACCGGGCTTCTTCTCCAGCTCTCCCAGAAGAACGACAGGACAGGGGTCTCCTCCTCTCCTCTGGCTCTTTGGAGCCTGTCTCAAGAAAGTCTCCCCTGGCCCTTTTATATCCCAGGCATCAGACTGGCTAATTAGCCTAAAAGCATCTTATCTCCAGAAATTCAGCCCACAACTCCTGCCGCATTAAATCCATTTTACACTTAACAAAGTTGCCCTTTCCATTCAAACTGTGCTAATGGGTGATTAACATTTGGGTATCTCCAGCTGCTGCCTGGGGGCCAGCTTGTGGGCAGGGTACCTTAAGTGCCCCCCACCCCCACTTTTGTTTGTTTTTTTTTTTTTTGGCCATGCCTACAGTACGTGGAAGTTCCCTGGCCAGGGATCGAACCCCTGCCACAGCAGTGACAATGCCAGATCTTTAAACGCTAGGCCACCAGGGAACTCCTAAGTGCTCCTTGTCTTTTCCCCCCTCCTCCTTTCTGAACACAGAGTCCAGTATTTCCCCGCCCCCCGCTTCCTTTATAGATGACCCCAGTTAGAAAAGATGCCCCCGAGTTCCTGTTGTGGATCAGCAGGTTAAAGACCCCACTAGTGGGAGTTCCCATTATGGCTCAGCAGTAACGAGCCCAACTGGCATCCATGAGAACCTGGGTTAAGTCCCCGGCCTCCCTCAGTGAGTTAAGAAGCCAGTGTTGCAGTGAGCTGTGGTGCAGGTCACAGATGTGGCTTGGATCTGGTGTTGCTGTGGTTATGGCAGCTGCAGCTCCAATTGGACCCCTAGCCTGGGAACTTCCATGTGCACACAGAAAAAAAAAAAAGAAAGAAAGAAAAGAACCTGACTAATATCCATGAGGATGTGAGTTTGATCTCTGGCCTCCATCAGTGAGTTAAAGATCTGGCATTGCCACAAGCTGCGGTGTAGGTTGAAGAAGCAGCTGATTGGACCCCTAACCTGGGAACTCACATATGCTGCAGGTGTGGCCCTAAAAAGAAAAAGAAAGAAAAAAAAGATACTCGGAGTTCCCGTTGTGGCTCAGTGGTTAACGAATCCGACTAAGAACCATGAGGTTGCGGATTCGATCCCTGGCCTTGCTCAGTGGGTTAAGGATCCGGCATTGCTGTGAGCTGTGGTGTAGTCTGCAGACGGAGCTCGGATCCCGCATTGCTGTGGCTGTGGCTAAGGCCGGCGGCTACAGCTCCTGTTAGACCCCTAGCCTGGGAACCTCCATATGCCGCGGGTGCGGCTCTAGATAAAGGCAAAAAGACAAAAAAAAAAGAAGAAAAAAAGAAAAAAAAAGATACTCTAAGGGTAGCAGACTTGAGCAGGGTGGCACTAGCTGGGGAGTGGTCACTCCCAGAGACATTAAGCTACTCCTGGGTTGAGAGTGGGGCCACAGTGGCCCATGGCTTTGTCAATGTGGCACTGTGTCCATATCCATATCTGGGGTGGGGGTGGGGTGGGGTGGCATCCAGCTGACTGGGGAAAGGGCGGTGAGTGTCGGGGCAGCAGGTTGTGGGAATATGAGGGACGGGGGTTTCTGGTGGTAGCAAGTGAACTCAGAACTTCCGCTCAAGCTGTCTTCCTGCTTAGGGGCAGGAGAGAGTGGGGAAAGAGGCACCTTGGAGTTTCCATCGTGGCTTGGCAGAAACACATCTGCCTAGTAACTATGAGGATGCAGGTTCGATCCCTGGCCTTGCTCAGTGGGTTAAGGATCCGGCGTTGCCATGAGCTGTGGTGTAGGTTGCACGTGGCTCAGATCTGGCATTGCTGTGGCTGTAAGCTGGCTTCTAAAGCTCCGATTGGACCCCTAGCCTGGGAACTTCCATATGCTGTGAGTGCGGCCCTAAAAATACAAAAAAAAAAAAAGACTTCTGAGACCCATGCTTCTCTCTTCAAATGCTGTGCTCTCCTTTAAGAGAGTTGCACGTGTCCCTTTTTTTTTCTTTTCTTTTTTTGTCTTTTTGCCTTATCTAGGGCTGCATGCTTGTCATGTGGAGGTTCCCAGGCTAGGGGTCTAACAGGAGCTGTAGCCACCGGCCTTTGCCACAGCCACAGCAACGCGGGATCCAAGGTGCATCTGCGACCTACACCACAGCTCACAGCAACGCCGGATCCTTAACCCACTGAGCAAGGCCAGGGATCAAACCCGCAACCTCATGGCTTCTAGTCAGATTTGTTAACCACTGAGCCACGACGGGAACTCCCACACGTGTCCCTTTCTCTGCCATCAGAGTGTCCCTCCCGGCCCCCCAGGCCATGCTGTGCTTCTGTCAGAGCCGGGCTGTCTGTCCCATTGCACAGAGGCTTCCTGAGACTACGGGGCCCCCCTCGGACCGCAGACTCCTTGAGGTGTGGCCTTTGCTTTTCTCAAGCATTTAGTGCATGGCTATGTCCACAGGGGCTCTCGGTCTGGAAGGTACAGGGCACATACTGCCCACTGAGCAGACCCCCCCACGTCTCCTCCCCAGCCTCTCCCTACTCCACCCACCCTGGGTACTTTGAACCACAAACAGCCCTGCTCCTGTCCTGGCTGTTAGCTGCAGGGCCAAGTAAAGGCCACTTTCCTTTCCAGGTCAGCTCCCCAGCCTGAGAGCAGCTCCAGCATGAAATTAAGTGCTTGTGTGGGATGGGCAGCGACTGACGAGGAGGGCCACTCACCGCTGCTTCCTAGAAACCTCGCCCACCCATCCCTCATTTTTCACCATCTAGAAAAACTTCTCTCTGGGCCAGCTCTCCAAATTCCATCTCCTAGCTATTAACGGGCAGAGATTAGACATCAGGTAACATATGGCCTCCAAGGAGGGCGAGAGGGCTGCTTTCTGGTCCTGCCTCCTGTTGAGCAGCACGATCAGTGAGCTCAGAAGTGTTTGTGTCAAAACCTGGACCCCTCTGCTGGAGGCACAGCATACCCCAAAAGAGGGGACATTATTCCCCTGGGACTCCGAAGTGTCACACCCAGCTGGAGTCAGGTTCTGGGATGGTTCCCAGCAGCCCTGATCCTCTGCATGGTGCTCTGGGAATTTTGCTCCCTACTCCCCAAACCCCCCCCCCCCCCCCCCCCCCCCCCCCCCCCCGCGCTGGAAGTGACCTCTCTGCAGCTCCCTCATTTGTTTTCTTTTCTTTTCTTTTTCATTGCCGTACCTGCAGCCTATGGAAGTTCCCAGGCTAGAGGTTGAATTGGAGCTACAGCTGCCGGCCTACACCACAGCCACAGCCACAGCCACAGCCACAGCCACAGCCACAGCCACAGCAAGGCAGGATCCAAGCTATCCCTGTAACTCACAATTCAGCTTGCAGCAATGCTGGAAACTTAAGCCACTGAGCAAGGCCAGGGATTGAACCCACATCCTCATGGATACTCTGTCACGTTCTTAACCTGCTGAACCACAGTGGGAACTCCTGCAGCGCCCCCCCCCCGCCTCGTTTCCCTTTGATCCGGGGGTTCTTATGCCCAGTGGTGAAAAGATTAGGGAGAATGTGGCCTGGGCCCTGGGGGAGGAGCAGATGTGGGGAGGCCAGGGAAGGAGTTC
Source organism: Catagonus wagneri (assembly GCA_004024745.2). Taxonomy (NCBI): domain Eukaryota; kingdom Metazoa; phylum Chordata; class Mammalia; order Artiodactyla; family Tayassuidae; genus Catagonus; species Catagonus wagneri. Next base: position 9,575,016 of record PVHT020001179.1, on the reverse strand, counting down.
AGAGAAGATGCCAAACACCCAAGGGAGCCTGTAGCCGCCCCACCCCCCACCCCCCAAAGGGCATATTGGGAGGCCAGGGAATAGGAAAGATGGCCTTGGGAAGTTTCTGAGGATCAGAAGGGCTGGACTTAATCAAAATAGTCCTGGAGTTTTCTGTTGTGGCGCAGTGGTTAACGAATCCGACTAGGAACCATGCGGTTGCAGGTTCGATCCCTGGCCTTGCTCAGTGGGTTAAGGATCCGGCATTGCCGTGAGCTGTGGTGAAGGTTGCAGACGTGGCTCGGATCCCGCGTTGCTATGGCTGTGGTGTAGGCTGGCAACTGCAGCTCCTGTTAGACCCCTAGCCTAGGAACCTCCATATGCCACGTATGCAGCCCTAGATAAGGCAAAAAAGACAAATAAATAAATAAATAATCAAAATAGCCCAATAAACCCCATTAAGAACCCAGCCAGCCTGTCAATGCCATGTGGGAGGTGCCCTGGTGTCCAGAATCCAGTCCAGCCCTGGTCAGGGTGGGGAGACCCCAGGGGTAGCAGAGCCTCAGTCCACTGTGGAGAATTTCTAGAATATGAGGGATCAGAGTGGGCACAGGAGATAGGGAGGCAGGAAGACACCCTCAATAGGTTGGAAGCCCAGATGCAAAGACCGATGGTGTAGACAGATGGAGAAGGTAGGTGGCTTAAGGATCCGGCATCACAGTGAGCTGCGAAGTGTAGGTCACAGATGCAGCTCGGATTCTGTGTTGTTGTGGCTGTGGTGTAGGCCTGTCACTGCGGTTCCGATTAGACCCCCTGCCCTGGGAACTTCCGGAGGCTGTTGGTACAGCCCTAAATAGAAAAAAGAAAAAAGAATCTGACTGCAGCAGCTCAGGTCCCCACAGAAGTGTGGGTTCAATCCCCAGCCTGGCACAGTGGGTCAGTGTTCCAGCACTGCCGCAGCTGTGGCACAGATTCGATCCCTTGCCCAGGAACTTCCATATGCCACATGTGCAGTCATTAAAAAATACATTAAAAAATAATAAAAATAAAAAACTAAAATAAAAGGTGGGGGGCAGTTCTTCTTGTGGCTCAGTGGGTTAAGCATTCATAGTGTTGGAGTTCGCGTCGTGGCACAGCAGAAACGAATCCAGCTAGAAACCATGAGGTTGCGGGTTCGATCCCTGGCCTTGCTCATTGGGTTAAGGCTTGGGTGTTGCCACAAGCTGCAGCCCATGTCACAGAAGTGGCTAGGATCCAGTGTTGAGGTGGCTGTGGCGTAGGCAGGAGGTAAAGCTCCAATTTGACCCCTAGCCTGGGAACCTCCCTATAGCAAGGAAGGAAGGAAGAAAAAAATGAAGGAAGAAAGGAAAAAAGGAAGGAAGGGAGGGAGGAAGGAAGGAAGAAAATACCACCTACAGCCTCTCTTGACCATCTGCTACAGGGGATCAGTTTGGAAGTCCCTCTTAGTTCTAACCTCTATCCCTCCTGCTGTTTTCAAAGGTGTTTTTAGTTTCATACCGTCTGCTTTCATTTGTGGAGAAGAGAGCTCAGTCTCTAGCAGTTGCAGCCTAATCCACAGGAGAACAAGCGGTGAAGTGTTAGAATTGGGAGCGGGTGGCCACAGGTTCTCAGTTCCAGGGAGGGAAGGAATTGGCATTTAGGTGAAAAGGCCAAAGGGCTGGCCCTCCCAGAGGGAGCAGAGTTCCTGAGCCCCCCTCTCTCCCAGGTGGGAACGCCCCAGGGAAAAGAAGACAGGAGTGAGGACAAAGGGCTTTCTGGAGTTTTCTCATGGCTCAGCGGGTGGGTTAAAGACCTGGTATTGTCACTGCAGTAGCATGGGTTCGATCCCTGGCCTGGAAATGTCTGCATGTTGCAGGCGTTGCCAGGGAGAAAGGGGAAGAAGAAAGAGAAGAGGTGGCAGCAGCCAAGGCTTTCCCTTCCCTTCTTTTCAGGGACCATGAAAGATGAAGTAGTTCTCCACGGTCCCCGCAAGCCTCCCGCATCCTCCCATCACAACCCGCACGCATTCCTGTAGAGGGTATGGGAGACCCTTCTGCAGCTTCAGAAAACGTGCCCCGGATTAGTTTGATTAAGGAGTAGCCTGGAAGGATGGAGAGAGAAGAGTAGAAGGATTTTAAGTCCCAGCTGCACTCGCCCCCAGCCACTGCTGGCAGGGTTGTTTGGCTTTGGGCGAAGCGCTTATCCACCCAAGAGCCTTAGCCGGCTCACCTCTAAACTGGGGACAAAAAAGCCCAATATGCCCTGCCTACCTTATAGGTACGGGTGAAGCCAGTGTCTTGTTACTTTGAGGGCTTTCTGCCAGTGCTGCCTGGTGGTTTTCTCTGGAATGATCCCCTCAACTCACTCTAAGGTGAGAAATAAGATGAAATAATAAAGACAGGCTGGAGTTCCCATCGTGACTCAGTGGTTAACGAATCCGACTAGGAACCACGAGGTTGCGGGTTCGATCCCTGGCCTCGCTCAGTGGGTTAAGGATCCGGCGTTGCCGTGAGCTGGAGTGTAGGTTGCAGACGCGGCTCGGATCCCGTGTTGCTGTGGCTGTGGCGAAGGCCGGCGGCTACAGCTCCTGTTAGACGCCTAGCCTGGGAACCTCCATATGCTGCGGGTGCGACCCTAGATAAGGCAAAAAAAAAAAAAAGACCAAAAATAAAAAATAAAAATAAAGACAGGCTGATGCAGCCCAGCATCCAGCATAGGGGGAAGGCTCTGAAATTCCAAAAAGGGGTGAGGGCTTTGGATCCCCCTGCTCTTCCTGGGAGGGTGATTTGTAGCAACACGCCCTGTCTGTGCTTTAGTTTACCTACCTTCCTGTAAAATGGGGAATGTAATAGTTCCTGTTGCAAAGAACTGGTCTGGGGAGCATGTATACTTAGCCGGTATATCCTGATTCACAAGTTATCTTTGCTGTGTAACAAATTGCCCCAAATGTTAACAGTTTAAAACAATGAACACTGGAGTTCCCATCGTGGCACGGTGGAAACGAATCCAACTAGGAACCATGAGGTGGTGGGTTCAATCCCTGGCCTTGCTTAGCGGATCAAGGATCTGGCATTGCCGTGAGCAGTGATGTAGGCCAGCGGCTATAGCTCCAATTCGACCCCTAGCCTTTGATTGCTATGTCTATTCTTTAATCGGTTTCTTAGCCTTTCTTTGTCTTTTTTTTTTTTTTTTTGTCTTTTTGCCTTATGTAGGGCCGCACCCGCGGCATATGGAGGTTCCCAGGCTAGCAGTCTAACAGGAGCTGTGGCTGCCAGCCTCCGCCACAGCCACAGCAAGGCGGGATCCGAGCCGTGTCTGCAAACTACACCCCAGCTCACGGCAACGCCGGATCACTAACCCACTGAGCAAGGCCAGGGATCGAACCCGCAACCTCATGGTTCACTAGTCGGATTCGTTAACCACTAAGCCACGACAGGAACTCCAGCCTTTCTTTGTCTTTTGTGATACTGTGTGTGCCTGTGTGCCTGTGTGTGTGTGTGTGTGTGTGTGTCCCCACACCTGCAGCATATGAAAGTTCCAGGGCCAAGGATTGAATCTGAGCTGCACCTTCCACCACCTGCACCACAGCTGCAACAATGTCACATCCTTTAACCCACTGTGCAGGGCAGGGGATGGAACCCTTCGCTCCCCAGCAACCCAAGCCCCGCAGTCGGATCCTTATTTTTTTGTGTGTCTTTTTTCTTAGGGCCGCACCCAAGGCATATGGCGGTTCCCAGGCTAGGGGTCAACTCGGAGCTAGAGCTGCTGGCCTACACCACAGCCACAGCCACACACCTATGCCACAGCTCACGGCAATGCCAGATCCTTAACCCACTGAGCGAGGCCAGGGATTGAACCTGAATCTTCATGGATATTAGCTGGATTCATTACCACTGAGCCTCGACAGGAACTCCACCAGTCTGATTCTTAACCCAGTGTATCCCAGCAAGAACTCTAGATACTGACATTCTTAAGAGCATAGACCAAGAGTTCCCTGGTGGCTTAATGGGTTAATGATCTGGCATTGTCACTGCTGTGGCTTGGATCATTGCTGTGACCCAGATTCAGTTCTTAACCTGGGAACTTCTACATGTCGTCATGGGCATGGCAAAAAAAAAGAAAAAATAGCATAGACCCGTTATGCTATAGGATGTTCCTTTTTTTTTTTTGGTCTTCTTTTTTTTTTCGGTCTTTTGTCATTTTAGGGCCACACCTGCGGCATGTGGAGGTTCCCAGGCTAGAGGTCCGATTGAAACTACAGCTGCCGGCCTACGCCACAGCCACGGCAACACCAGATCCGAGCCGCATCTGCGACCTACACCGCAGCTCATGGCAACGCCGGATTGTTAACCCCCTGAGCAAGGGCAGGGATCGAATCCGCAACCTCATGGTTCCTAGTCGGATTCATTAACCACTGCGCCATGACGGGAACTCCTGCACATATCTAATTTAATGTACATCCTGGCCAACAGGAACTCTACCCAATATTCTGTGATAATTATATGGGAAAAAAATCTGAAAAAGAAAGGATGTGTGTGTATGTACAACTGGATCATTTTGTTGTACAGCAGAAATTATCACAACATTGTGAATCAATTCTATTTCAATAAAACTTTAAAAAAAGAAAAAAAAATAAAGAGTACAATTTGATATTTTAGTGTGTGTTTTCTCCCAGGAAACCATCCCTCCAGTTAACGAAGTGAACACGTCTGCTCTCTCCAGAAGTTTCCTTGAGCCAGTCTCTCATACTATGTACCACCCCCATCACTGATCTGGTTTCTGTCACTGTAGATTAGTCTGAATTTTCTTGAATTTTACATAAATGGAATCATATCTTAGGCATTCTGTTTTGCCTGGCTTCTTTCATTCAGCATACTTATTCTGAGATACAATTGTACTGTGGCATGATGTCCATTCTTTTCTTTTTTTTTTTTTTTGTCTTTTTAGGGTCACACCCACAGCATATTAAAGTTCCCAGACTGGGGGTCAAATTGGAGCTGTAGCTGGTGGCCTGTGCTGCAGCCATGGCAACATGGGATCTGAGCCGCATGGTTCCTGGCAACCTATACCACAGCTCACAGCAATGTCGGATCCTTTACTCATTAAGCAAAGCCAGGGATCAAACCTGCATCCTCATAGATACTAGTGGGGGCCATTACCACTGAGTCATGATGGGAACTCCCCATTCTTTTTTTAAGTCCCAAGTGATAGTCTTCCTTCATATGGATGTGTTAGTTGGTTTATTCACTCGCCTATTGGACACTTAGATTATTTCCAGCATTTGCCTATTACAAATAACTGCTATGAACAATTGTGGGGAGTTTCCGTCGTGGCTCAGTGGTTAACGAATCCGACTAGGAACCATGAGGTTGTGGGTTCGATCCCTGGCCTTGCTCAGTGGGTTAATGATCTGGCGTTGCCATGAGCTGTGGTGTAGGTCGCAGACGCGGCTCAGATCCCGCGTTGCTGTGGCTGTGGCGAAGGCCGGCGGCTATAGCTCCTGTTAGATCCCTAGCCTGGGAACCTCCATATGCCGCGGGTGTGGCCCTAGATAAGGCAAAAAGACAAAAAAAAAATTGTGGGTAAGTCTTTGTTTGGACATATCCTTTTATTTTCCTGGGGAGGATACCTAGGACTGAGGTATATTTAACTTTCTAAGAAACTGCCCTACAAACAATAAGTGCTGGAGAGGTAGTGGAGAAAAAGGATCCCTATTACACTGCTGGTAGGAATGCAAATTGGTGCAGCCACTGTGGAAAACAGTATGGAGATTCCTCAGAAAACTAAAAATAGAATTACCGTTTGATCCAGCAATCCCACTCCTGGGCATCTACCCAGAGGAAACCATGACTCGAAAACACACATGTACTCCAGTGTTCATTGCAGCACTCTATGCAATAGCCAAGTCATGGAAACAACCTAAAGGCCCGTCGACAGAGGAGTGGATAGGGGAGATATGGTACATACACACAATGGAATATTACTCAGCCATTAAAAGGAACAAAATAACAACATTTATAACAACATGGATGGACCTAGAAATTATCATACGAAGTGAAACCAGTCAGACAATTAGACACCAACATCCAATGCTACCGCTTACATGTGGAAACTAAAAAAAGGACACAATGAACTTCTTTGCAGAATAGACAATGACTCACAGACTTTGAAAAACCTATGGTTTCCAAGTGAGACAATTTGGGGGGTGGGGGGAGATGCACTGAGGGTTTGGGATGCAAATGCTATCAAATTGAGTTGTGATGATTTTTGTACACCTATAATTGTAATAAAATTCATTAAGTAATGGAAAAAACAAAGAAACTGCTAAACTGTTGTTGAAGAGGTTGTAATATTTTCATTTCCACCAGCTGTATGAAAGTTCCAGTTCCCCCACAGTCCTGCCAAAGTGGGATAGGGTCAGTCTTTTTTTTTTCTTTTTAGCGCTGCACTCACAGCATATGGAGGTTCCCAGGCTAGGGGTCAAATAGGAGCTACAGCTGCCAGCCTGTGCCACAGCCACAGCGACATGGGATCTGAGTGACATGGGATCTGTGACCTACACCACAGCTCACGGCAACGCCAGATCCTTAACCCGCTGAGTGAGGCCAGGGATCGAACCCACCACTTCATGGTTCCTAGTTGGATTCTTTTCCACTGCGCCGCGATGGGAACTCCTCCACCCCCTGCCTCTGATAATCACAAATCCGATCTTTTTCTATGAGTTTGTTTGTTTTTCATTTTTTTAATTTTTAAAAGTTTTGTTGAAGTATGGTTGATTTACAAGGTTGTGGTAATTTCTGCTGTACAACAAAGTGATTTGGTTATACACATACACACATCCATCCTCTTTCGGATTCTTTTCCCACATAGATCATCATAGAATATTGGGCAGAGTTCTCTGTGCTCTACAGCAGCTCCCCCTTGGCCAGTTCTATGAGTTTGTTGGTTTGAAGTGTAATTGACCTACAACACTATTTAGCTTCTGGTATACAACACAGTGATTCGATATCACTATACATTGTAAAATGATCTTCACTGTGGCTTGTTTTTCCATTTTCTGTACGGTATCTTTTGAGAAGCAGAAGTTTAAAAAAATTTTTGATATAAAGTCCACTTTAGGATGGGATTCGGAAAAATGTTTATTTTTAAATATGGATATTCAATTGTTCCAGCACTGTTTGTTGAAAAGATTATCCTTTCTCCATTGAGTTGTCTCTACAGTTTTGTATAAAATAGTGTATAAAATAGTGGGTTGCATTGGGATTTTTTTTTTCGCCTCACCCACGGCATGTGGAAGTTCCCAGGTCAAAGAATCAAACCAGAGTCACAGCGGTAACAAGATCGGATGCTTAACTTGCTGCACCACGGGAGAACTCCGCATTGGGATTTTTTTTTTTTTAAAGGGCTGCATGTCCAGCGTACGGAAGTTCCCAGGCTAGGGGAAGAATCACAGCTGCAGCTGGAGTTGCCAGCTTCCACCAAAGCCACAGCAACACAGGATCTGAGCCGGGTCTGTGACCTACACCACAGCTCATGGCAACACCGGATCCTTAACCCACTGAGTGGGGCCGGGGATCAAACCCGCATCATCACGGATACTAGCTGGTTTCCTTATTGCCATATTGGGGTCTTTAAATGCTCCACCGGTATAATGCCAAATGCAAGGACTTGGGGTGCAGGCACATTTGGGTTAGCCTCTCAGTCTTGCCACCTAGTTGACCTATCGAACCGAAACAACGACGCTACCATCTCAGAATGTTTACCACTTTTTACAATGTTCTCTTACCATCTCTTCTTTCCTCTTCTGCTCTCCTCCCAGGCTAAGTGCTGGAATTCGGAAAGCTTGTCCCGACCAACGTTTCTCAAACCCTAGGAGCCTCAGATCCAGGGCTCGAAGAAGGAAGGAAAAAAGTTGTAATGGGTGCAGTGTTATCCATAAGCTATTTTTCAGACAGTTAGGATTTTTCCCCACAAATCAGCCATTTTTCCAGGCAAGACCGTATGGGTAAATTTCAATGCCAAGTCCCTCTGTTTTTGGTGGAAATAGTATATTTCAATGCCAAATCCCTCTTACCACTTGTGTAGAAGCTCTGCTTAGCCACTCAATCTTTGTTATTACTTGATCAATACAATTCTTTGATAGGTAACATTTTTCAAAACATTTGGCTCATGGAGAAATAATAAAGAAGATCTTAGGTGGTAAAAATAATGAAACCACTCACTCAGAGAAAGGAAGCAACATGGATCCCGCCCTGCGGTTTCCCGTGTATTGAAGGACACGATCCCACAGCAAGATACTCCCAGACTAATGAGGGAGAAATAAGCTTCACCTTTAGACATTTCCAGTGAATGCAAATGAAAACGAAAATGACTCAAGCCTGGGAGTCAAAAGGAGAAATTCACGTGCAAGATCCAGGACTGACTGGGCAGGTGTGAATTGGGGTGCTTGCTCCCTGTTGTTCACTGGCTGGTCCTAAGTTTCAACACATACCGTCTCAGTTTATTCTGAATACATGTATAATTAATCAGACCTTTAGCTAAAGTCAAGCCACATCCGTGATTGATCAGGGTGAGCTGCAGTTAACCCTCAACCTTGATTGCTAATGGAAAAAGAATTTCTGGCTGCATCAAATCTCAGAACAACGGATGATCCAAAGCTATTCCCTATTTAGTTTGTAAAGGTATTTTGGGATGATTAATTTGAATAGCTCTTTTACCTTTCAAAAAAGTTTGTTGTACATTTGCAGCAACATGGATGGAATTAGAGACTCTCGTACCAAGTGAAGTAAGTCAGAAAGAGAAAGACAAATACCATACGACGTAATGAAATTAAACTCAAAAAAGTTTGTTATAAAAATTAATAGACAGTAGAAAAATCTTGAAAAATATAGCAGAGTCGAGAGAGAGAGAGAAATAGACAGGAGAGAGAGAGAAAGAGATAGAAAAAGAGAGAAAGCAAGGGAGAAACCAACAGAGATGTTAGCCGTGATCATTTTGCAACATATAGAATTATCAAACCACTAAGTTGTGCAACATATTGAATCACTGTGTTGTAAGTCAATTATACTTCCAGCAAGCAAACTCATAGAAAAAGGGATTAGATTTGTGGTTACTGGAGGTGGAGGGTGAGAAGAGAGTAATTTGGATGATGGTGCTCAAAAGTTACAAATTTCCAGTTAGTTATAAGATAAATAAGTACTAGGTGTGTAATGCGCAACATGGTTAATATACTAGCACTTCTGTATATTAAAGTTGTTAAGAAAGTAAATCCTGAGTTCTCTCCACAAGGAAAAACAAACTCTTTCTGTTTCTTTTAATTTTGTATCTACATAAAGATGATGAATGTTTACTAAACTTATTGTAATCATTTCACGATGTAAGTCAAACCATTATGCTGCACACCTTAAACTGATACAATGCTGTGTATCAATTATATCTCAATAAAACAGGAAGAAAAAAAGTACTGTTAACAATCTTTCCAGGAGTTCCCGACGTGGTGCAGCGGTTACGAATCCAACTAGGAACCATGAGGTTGCGGGCTCGATCCCTGGCCTCGCTCAGCGGGTTAAGGATCCGGCGTTGCCGTGAGCTGTGGTGTAGGTTGCAGATGCGGTTCGGATCCCGTGTTGCTGTGGCTGTGGCGAAGGCTGGCGGCTACAGCTCTGATTAGACCCCTAGCCTGGGAACCTCCATATGCCATGGGTGCAGCCCTAGAAAAGGCAAAAAGACCAAAAAAAAATCTTTCCAGGTGTTCCCTAGCAGCTCAGTAAGTTAAGGATAAAGCATTGTCACTATTGTGGCTCTGACTACTACCATGGTGTGGGTTCAATCCTTGGCCTGGGGAATTTCTGCATGCTGCAGGTGTGGTCAAAAACAAAAACGAGGAGCTCCCTTTGTGGCTCAGCAGTAATGAAACCAACTAGTGTCCATGAGGATGTGGGTTCGATCCCTGGCCTTCCTCAGTGGACTAAGGATCCAGCGTTGCCATGAGCTGTGGTGTAGATCACAGATGCGTCTGGGATCCTGCGTTGCTGTGGCTGTGGCGAAGGCCAGCAGCTGTAGCTCCGATTTGACCCCTAACCTGAGAACCTCCATATGCCGTGGGTGTGGCCCTAAAAAGCAAAAACAAAACAAAGTAAACAAAAAGAAGAAGGCTGATGTGAATATTCTTTTTTTCCTTCCTTTTAAGGGCCTCACCTGTGGCATATGGAAGTTCCAAGGCTAGGGATTGAATCCGGATCTAAGCTACGTCTGCGACCTACACCACAGCTCACAGCAACACCGGACCCCTGACTCACTGAGCGGGGCCTGGGATCGAACCCGCATCCTCATAGATACTAGTCAGATTCATTTCTGCTGCACCACAGCAGGAACTGTGAATATTCTTGTACATGTCTCTTAGTACTCATGTGTAAGAGTTTCTGTAAGGTAATTTCTAGTGTTTTTTTGTTTTTGTTTTTGCCACACCTGCAGCATATGGACGTTCTCAGGCTAGGGGTCAAATCAGAGCTGCAGCTGCTGGCCTATGCCACTGCCACAGCCACAGCCACAGTCACAGCCATAGCCACAGCAGATCCAACCTGTGTCTTCCACTGACACTGCAGCTCACGGCAATGCTGGGTCATTAACCCACTGAGCAGGGACAGGGATCAAACCTGCGTCCTCATGGATACTTGTCAGTTTGTTAGCACTGAGCCACAACAGGAACTCCGGTAATTTCTAGTCTTTAATGCACACGTAGTTTTTTTTTTTTTTTCTTTCAAATTTTTCTAGCGTGTTTTTGGAAACTTCTCCCATGTTCTTCTAAACTCTTTGAAATTAATGGCTACATAATACTTTTTTTTTTCCTTCTTGGCTACACCCATTGCCTGCAGAAGCTCCTGGGCCAGAAGTTGAACCTGTGCCACAGCAGGACCTGAGCCACCTCAGTAATAAGGCTGGGCTGAGGATGGAACCTATGTCCCAGGACTCCAGAGACAGCTCCGATCCTGTGGCACCCCAGGGGGAACTCCCCCAATGCCCCTATTTTTAAGCATTTGTATTGCTAACATATTTTTTCTTTTTTGTTTTAATTACTCAATGAATTTTATTACATTTATGGTTGTACAATGATCATCACAACCCAATTTTATAGCATTTCCATCCCAAACTCCCACCTCATCCCACCATCTCCCAACATGTCTCATTCGGAAGTTTTTCAAAGTCTGTGAGTATCTGTCTGCAAAGAAGTTCATTGTGTCCTTTTTCTAGATTCCACATGTAAGTGATAGCAAATGATGTTGGTGTCTCACTGTCTGACTAATTTCACTTAGCATGATAATTTCTAGGTCCATCCATGTTGCTGCAAATGCCATTATTTCTTTCAACGGCTGAGTAATATTCCATTGTGTATATGTACCACATCTTCTTTATTCACTCCTCTGTGGATGAATATTTAGGTTGTTTCCATGTCTTGGCTAGTGTATAGAGTGCTGCAATGAACACTGGAGAACATGTGTCTTTTTGAATCATGGTTTTCTTTGGATAGATGCCCAGGAGTTGGATTGCTGGATCAAATGGTAATTCTATTTTTTGTTTTCTGAGGAATCTCCATACCGTTTTCCACAGTGGTTGCACCAATTTACATTCCCACCAACAGTGTAATAGGGCTCCCTTTTCTCCACACCCTCTCCAGCATTTATTGTTTGTAGACTTTTGGATAATGGCCATTTTGGCCGGTATACGGTGGTACCTGATAGAGGTTTTTTTTTTTTTTTGTCTTTTGTCATTTTAGGGCCACACCTGCAGCATGTGGAGGTTCCCAGGCTAGGGGTCTAATCGGAGCTGTAGCCACTGGCCTGTGCCGCAGTCACAGCAACACAGGATCCGAGCTGCGTCTGCAACCTACACCACAGCTCAGGGCAACGCCAGATCCTTAACCTACTGAGCAAGGCCAGCGATCGAACCTGCAGCCTCATGGTTCCTAGTTGGATTCGTTAACAACTGCACCACGACGGGAACTCCTCATAGAGGTTTTGATTTGCATTTCTCTAGTAATTAGTAATGTTGAATATCTTTTCAAGTGTTTTTTTGCCATTCGTATGTCTTTGGAGAATTGTCTGTTTAGATCTTCTGCCCATTTTTTGACAGGGTTGTTTGTACTTTTGGTATTGAGCTGCAGAAGGCGTTTATAAATTTTGGAGATTAATCCCTTGTCAGTCGCTTCATTTACAAATATTTTCTCCCATTTTGTGGGTTGTCTTTTCATTTTGTTTAGGGTTTCCTTTGCTGTGCAGAAACTTTCAAGTTGATTTAAGTCCCATTTGTTAATTTTTGTTTTTATCATCACTACTCTAGGAGGTGGATATGAGAAGATATTGCTGTGATTTATGTTGGAGAGTGTGTGGCCTATGTTTTCCTTTAAAAGTTTTATAGTATCTGGTCTTATATGTAGATCTTTAATCCATTTCGAGTTTATTTTTTGTGTATGGTGTTAGAAAGTGTTCTAATTTCATTCTTTTATATTGTGGCTAACATATTTTTTCCTGACAACATCTTCGTTCATCAAGGGTTTTTTTTGAAAAAGAAATTATTTGCCTTTTCTAATCACGGTAAAATATATATAACATAAAATTTATAATTTTAACCATTTTAAGTGTAAAATTCCATGGCATTAAATACATTTACATTGTTGTGTAACCATCGCACTACCTTAAGAACTTTCTC
>PVHT020001179.1:9465725-9561332 GCA_004024745.2 Catagonus wagneri | reverse complement strand
TGGCTAACATATTTTTTCCTGACAACATCTTCGTTCATCAAGGGTTTTTTTTGAAAAAGAAATTATTTGCCTTTTCTAATCACGGTAAAATATATATAACATAAAATTTATAATTTTAACCATTTTAAGTGTAAAATTCCATGGCATTAAATACATTTACATTGTTGTGTAACCATCGCACTACCTTAAGAACTTTCTCATCCTCCTAAGCTGAAACTCTGTACCCACTAAACACTAACTACCTAGCCCATCCCTTCCTCCTCGTAACTCTTGGTAACCACTGATCTACTTTCTGGTTCTGTGAATTTAACTGTTTTAAGTATCTCGTAGAAGTGAAATCATACATTTGCCCTTAGGTATCTGGCTTATTTTATTTAGTGTATTGTTTTTAAAGTTCATCTGTATTGTGGCAGGTATTAGAATTTCACTTTTTCCAAGGCTGAATAAAATATTTTATATACTGGCATTTGGATGGGAAAGTTACTCAAAAGTGCAATTTCTTAGTCAAATGGTATGAACTTTTAAAGGTCTTCATTGCTTTAAACTTGCTTTCCTCCATGGTTATATGGAATGTTTTATTTCAGTATATTCTTGAGTAACAAGTATTGTAAATAGAAAACAAAGCACTTTGTGATTTTCATGACTTGCTTGATTTTTTCTTTAATTTACCTTTAATTAAGGCTTAAATTGGTTTGTCTTCTCCTTGGATATTGATAGCTAGGATGTTCAATAAACATCTACCACAGGAGTTCTCTTGTGACACAGCGGGTTAAGGATCCAGCATTGTCACTGCAGTGGCTTGGGTCGCTGCTGTGGTGTGGGTTCAATACCTGGCCCAGGAACTTCCACTTACCACGGATGCTGCCAAAACAAAACAAAACAAAAAAAATATCTACAACGGGTGGATGACATTCTGGGACATTCTGGGAATCACCAAAATGGAAGGCTCTCCTGGATTGACATTTTTGCTTTGGATGACATGCAAAATAACAGATCTTTACATGGTCGATGGAATGCTAGCTGCAGTCCCAGAAGGACGACTTTTAGAGGGGTCTTGGCAGGAAGGGCGTGTAGCTTATGATTGTCATCTGGCTCTGCGGCATCAAGGGAGATCAAGATCACAGAGATGTGCTAACTAACCCTGAATGGAGAATAATTCCGAGGCTATCTCTTTGACCAGATGCGGAAAGAAGTTGCTCCTCAGTGGGCACTGAGCACTGTCGTGGGTATAAGACCTGGCAGGGACAAGCTCAGAAATACCCCTTGGTTGTTATTCTTGATGTAGACCAGTTTTCTGGATGACTGTATTTACAAGTACTTCATCTGATGATTGTTAAGTACCGTACCATTTAAAAAAGAAGACAAGAGGAGGTGAGGGGAGAGGAAAGGAAAAGAAAGAAAAGAAAGGACAAGAAGGAAGGAAGGACGGAATAAAATAAGAGGGGAGGAAGGAAAGAAGGGAAGGAAGGAAAGAAGGGAAGGAAGGAAAAGGAAAGAAGGAGGAAATGAGGAAAGGAAGGAAGGAGGGAAGGAAGGAAAGAAAAAGCACAGGCTGAACACAGCATTTTATCTGATCACACTGACTGCATCTCCTCGGGTAATACCAAAAGATACTTTATATATATACATATATATATTGAACACCTGTTAGCACTGTGTTGGACTCCCTGGTCTTTCCTCCCCAGGATTTGATACATAAAACGCTAATAACCAAATTAGTTATAAGTAACGTAAGACTCAGGAAAATTACACAAAGAGATAAAAGTGCCTGGTGCATGTTCAGGCGCTGGAGTACTGGAGTGGAGGAGCTCTGGGGTCTGAACCCCTCTGATTTGTCCTCAAAAACGTAACAAGTTTCCCATTTGGGTGTACAAAATAACTCACACATCTCTGTATCCTTCCATCTCACCAGAAATAACAGTTTGAATGACAACAAGTCAGTGATCATGGGAGAGTTAGAAGGAAGAGGGAAGGAGTGAAGAAAAGCATGGAAAGTTTGAATAGGTATATTGATTAAAAAGAGGAAAGAAATGGGTCGAGGGGCAGGGGAAGCAGAGAATAATACAAGGGGGGAGAGAAGTAACAAAGCAAAAAGAAAACTTGAAAAGAGGCTAAAGGTAAAGGGGGAGGGGGAAGGAATTGACAGTGTCGGGAGTAGGAAGAAAAATGGAGGAACAAAAGGAGAGGAGGGGGGAGAAAAGGGGGAGGGGCAGGAGGAGGGGCAGGAGGAAGAGGAAGATAGGGAAAGAGATCCTGAACCTCATTTCAAAGCAAGTTAGAAATAACTCTGATATTTGTTTACTCCACACTTTGGAAGCACATTTTCGAAATAGAAGAAATTCATAAAAATTATTCAATAATGTTTCACACCCATGCTGATCAAATACTCCCAGGTTATGTGTAAGAATGGAAGTTGTGTTAACATTAATACTTACAAATTTCTCAGTGTTTATGGGAGAGGTGGGTGGACCAAACTCTTTCTGGATTGTTAGCCCATGAAAATCAGAAATCACTTTTAGAATTGTATCTCATTTTAAACAACCAGTTTTTTTTTTTAAATAATGTACTGTTGGGCTGACTCTCTTTTACAAAGGAAAAGTTTGTTTTAAAAAGACAGATTGAAGTGGTTTTAGTGAGTATTTTGGTGATAAAAAATAGTGAAATAGTATATATATAAATTTTTCAATTTTAAAATAAAAAAACATAGTAGCAGCCCCCTTTAAGCACTCAGAAACATTTAAGAAACCTCCAGAAAAAAAAAAATCCTAACTAGAAGCAGGAGTAAAATCAATTAATCTAATCATGAGAAGTAAAATTTTAATGAAGCAAACAAAAATAGTTTGCTTTCCAGATAGAAAAATTCTTTGAGTCTTATTCTTTGGGTCTTAAAAAGCATGGAAATTATGCAGCTAAAATCAAATTTACTCCATGCAGTTTGATGTTGTAACTGATTCATTTTGAATTAAAATTATTTAAATATTTAGAAATTAGCTTTCAAGTAACAAAACTGTCTTTTTACTATTTCCACTTAAATAAGATTGAGGTATGGATTCTCACTTTAGTTATTTTTTAAATGTTTTATTTTGAAAAATAAAATTTCTTTGTCTTTTATTCAATTGTACAATTTCTCCCCAAACAATCAGTAATCTATTTTACATTTTGTGCAAAATAGGAACTAAACAAGTTGTTTATTATCTTTCAACCAAATGATCTTGGAGTGAAAAAAAAAAAAAAGCAAAAGCAAAATGCAGTACTTGTGTAATCTGAGGAATGTTATTGACCATTTCTTTTACATGTGTCAATAGGGGCTAGTGTGGTGCAGTTTAATTTACTAACAAATTGAATTTAGAAATATCCATTTTTTTAAAGTTAAGAAAATAAATAATTCCCTTCCTTATCTAAAAGTTTCTATACTGCAAACCTAAGCCAAAACCAAAAACTGAGCAATTTTGTCACACTATTGTGTGACCCAAAGGAAAACAAATGACTGTTCTTAAAGTTCTTTTTCCTCCTTAAACTTCTTCTTTCTCTGGAATAAACACATTTCTTTGTCAGGTTTTAAACGCTAAACACTTTTAAATAATAATTTGAAGGAAGAAATTTCCTTTTCTGCTTATAATTTTCTTATATTTTATGAGTTATCTTAAACACATAATTATCATTATTTATTTGACAGAAGAAAAGACTGACTATGCTTTAAAACTGGGACTAATTCACACTTTTTCAAAGTTTATAGGCATTTAAATGAATCACAGTAAGACTTCAAGCTGCAGGAATAAAATATCCTAAGGCAATAACAATGAACAACAAGAAAACAAACAGCAAGATAAATAAAAACCAAGCAAACGAAAGACAAATTCTTTCAAGAACTTTGAAGCCAAAGTGGCCATATGTCAATAAATGGAATTTTCTTTTTCTATATTTCGTAGAAACCTTAAGTTTATTTGAATATTGATTATGACTCATTGTAAAATAAAAAATGGAAAAATTCAATTTTAATGTATTTTCCCCCAACTGCATTCCAATTTGTGTGTATGTCCTCTTTTCCGTAAAACATATGAAGCTTTTAGAATAGAAAGTCATTGATAAATGTTATATTTAAAATGCAATGTATAGTCTGGGAATTTTTCCAAAGGAGCTAATCTGAAAGAGGAAAAAGTTACATGCCCTCATATACTTATTCAGCACTACTAACAAAAATAAAAAACTTAATGTAACTTATGTATCTAATAATAATGATTAATGATTAACTGACATTTATTGAGCTGAATATAACATGTTGGCTAAAAATGATAGTTCTCAAAACTGAGGCAGCTTAGAGAAAAGCTTATGTCACAACAGTAAGTAAAAAAAAAATCGATACACAAATAAAATATAAAACAATATAAAACTATTACAAATGGAAAAAGCTGGCAATATTAAACATTAATTTTGTATGACAATGGTGGAATTGTTATTTTTTCACTTTATATTTTGAATTTTTAAGTTGTTTCATTCTCAATTTTTTTTCCTCTTTACATGCATTTGTATGTTTATACTGAAGGGAAATGGATCAGAATCCCATCTTTAAAATGGAGTCAAGTTTCAGTGTTTCTGAATTCAGAGAATTGAATTATATAACTAAATCAACACTTCTCCAGGAAAAAGGAGAAGGAGGAGAACAATAAGTACCATGATAATACTTTAAAAACTTATTATTAAAGACAACTATTTATCCTGCAGCTATGTTTTTAACTCTCACAAACTAAATAATAACTCTGCAGTGAAGATCAAGCTTTTCCAAAGGAGCTAAATAGCTAAACAAAGGAGCTAAGAAATTTAACAAATACAATGTTTCCTAGTTGTCATTAATTTTTAAAAAGCCAAAGAAAAGAATGATGATGAGTTATGGCATTCCCAAGTCATCCCATTCTTACCCCTAACCTGGCAATGTGAGTTTTGACAAGAAATAACCCTTCTCTCGATTAATTTTAGAGCTGGGCTCACTGGGGTGGGGGGAGATGAAGCAGGGATCAACATCATCCAGCCCCCCCAGCCTCAGCCTAAAATAGCCAGGTCACTGAGGCAAAACTGATTTGGGGGCTAAAACACGTCTGCATCTCTCCCCAGCTGTCTCCTCTCAGTGGTGTTTCTTGCAGCCTCTGACCATACACAGAAGCTCTAGGTGGTGGGGTGGGGTGGGGGGAGGATTAGAATTCAGTGAAACAGCTGATTTTTAAAAAGAACTAATCAGTTTCAACTTATCTGTAGTTGGCAATCTTTAAATTTAATACATTTAGATTTTTCTCCTCTGTCATTTTACAACTAATGTCAACTAATATTTAGACTGATTATATTTTTAAATGGAAGAAGTCAACCTAAAAGTGAACTGAATTCAATTATTAATCTAAAAAAATGTTTCCCTTTGGATTTATGACAGGAAAAGGTGGTCTACATTTTATAGGCATTTAGAGATCTGAATACAGATTTCTGTGGGGAGTAACTTGCTTTTGTTTTAGGAATAAAGATACTGTAGGGGATATGTTCCCCAGGGAGAAAACCTGAGAGGTGCTTCTATTAATTCCTAAAGATTTAAATTAAATGAGGGAAATTGCATTTAAAGTTTCTAGGAACAAGAATGCCCTGCTTAGTACCTTCTTCCTCTGTCCCCAGTATAACAGAAAACCTGAAAAAGGTTTCAGGAGATTGAGACTCCTATTTAGGAAAAGCCCAAGGAACACTACAGCCTGAGACCATCTTTCAGCCCTTTTCAAAGTACACACACATCACGAAGAAGAGTCCCTGGGCAAGAGACCCACACATTGTGGCCAAGATAATCCCCCCCCCCGGACTCTTAATTTTCCTCTAAATTTTCTCTGCTCTACCGTTTGCATTAGATTGCTTTTCATTAAAAATAAAATGTTTATTGGATGCCTACTATGTGGCAAGCAGTTTCCAGCTCGCTGGTTTGTTTAAAATTATTTATGGTCAGGAGCTGACTAAACATTGTCAGAAACAGGGGGGAGGGTCGGAGGAGGTGTGGGAGTGGAATACAAATATTGGCCCACCTTCTGGGATAGAAAACATTTTTTTTTTCTACTCAGCAACTAAAGGTTTATAGTATTTTAATTTCTCCGGACCCAAGGAAAGAAAAAAAATCACAAAAGTAAAAATCCGACAAACACGTGGCTGACAAGAACAAAACAGGGATTTGGAGGGTGGGCTGTAAAGGTGGTGGAGACGGAGAAATCGAGTTGGAAGCCCTCCCCCACCCCCACCCCACCCCACCCCCACGCCCAAGCCCCATTTCTTTTCAGCGCGCGGGGAAAGCGGGGAGGGGGACAAAGGTGCAGCGTGCAGTCCTTTAACTCCCGACTTTTGAACGGTAGAAAATCGTCTGCCAGAAGGACGGTGCGCCGAAGTCGGAGTCGGCTCAGTGACTCTGCAAACACAAAATAATAACAAGAAAAAAAAGAAAAATCCAAGGCATTCATATCGGTGCAGCCAACACGTGTTGCGGAGTCGGCCCGGGCCGCAGGCGACTGAGACAATGGGGTCGGGGACCAGGAAAGGGAGAGTGACCCTCTTCCTCACCTGCCCTCGCAGCACGCGTGCCCCCGACAGAATTATTTCTCCCTCTAGCAGAACCCGAAGCAACCCCCAGCTTCCGCCCAGTTCGGGGAGACCCTGGCATTACTTGGGGTCCAACACCCTCTTTCCCCGGTTCGCTGGGTAAGGGGGCTCCAAGGTCCCCGGGCCGCGCTCTCCACCACCCGCTGGTGTCGTCCCAGACCCCGCCGCTAGAAACTCGATGGCCTCGCTCGTCCCTCGGCCTGGGATCCCGGGTGCGCGTGGACCGCACGCCGGGCTCTGAGCCGCGTATCTGGGACTCCGAAACGCGCGGCCAGTTGCCCACCTCCCCCACCGCCGAGACGGGGGTGCGACCGCCCACGTGTCGCCCCTTGCCCAGTCGGGTCCGTCCCTCGGGCTCCCGGGGCCAGAGGATCCGGAACGAGTTGGTCAAAGGCGAGGGAAGGGACCGGGGCGGATCCGCTTCCCCCTCCCCAGGCGGGCGGGGGAGGGGCCGCCGCCCCCTCCTCGGAGCAGAGCTCCCGCCCCTCGCTTCCCCGAGCGCCGAGCGGAAATTACCCCCTCCCCCCGCGGGTCTGACCTGGGGACGTGGGCGGGGCTTCGTTCTCGGCCCCCAGCCCCCGGCCCCTTCTCCCGCCTTCCCGCCCGGATCCAAATCCTGCACCCCAAACAAAGTTCCGAGACCCGAACCCAGCGCTGGGAAAGCTGCTGTCGCTGTCGTGGGTGGGACTGGAGAAGAGGACTCCACCTGTCTGCCCCCGCGTCCGGGAGGGAGAAGGGGATCATTTGGATCTCCACCCTGTCACTCCCTCCCTGAGACCTCCCCCTTCGGTTAGCCCGGGTCTGCTCACGCGACCACTCCTCTTCCTTCTCTCCACCCCTCCCTCTCTCCTGGGGTCATCTTGGGCCGGAGCCGCGCTTTTCCCCAGGACCCCGAGACGTTACAGTCCTACAGCCGAATCCCGGGCGCGAGCCACCCTTTCTCCCGGGGGAATCCCGAAACATGATTTCCTCCGGATTCCTGGTTCCCAACCGCGATCCCGCGTGTTCCTAGCTTCCCAGTCCCGCGCTCGCAGGGCCCCTAGATCCTGGATTCCTCGAGGCGAGGGAGTCTCCTAGCGCTGGGGTAGGAAGGCCGAGACCCCCTACTTAAAGATCTACGGAAAAAGCGCCTTTCTTTTGAAATCACCGGCTCGCGCGACCCCCTCTTGAAGACCCCAGAGTCCTCGGCTTCTCTTTGTCTGTCTCGGCCGTCCCCCGCCTGTCAGTCGCTAGCAGTTAGCTGGGGTAGGGGTGGGCAAAGAGCCCCCATTCCCGAGCACTCGAATAAAAAAATAACCGTACGTTTCTACCCATTAAGAGGTGGGAGATTCTGGGCTGGACCACCCTCCCCCTGCTAGAGCCGGGGTTGGGGGATGGGTGGGGGCGGGGCGCCTCCCTAAGGGCCAGATTCTTGCAAGGGGGAGGGGGCAAGTAGAGCTTGGGGGTAGCAGCCCCCACCCGCCCAGTTTGCCCCGGGGGTGAGCTGAGAGCCCCCCAACCCCCGGCGGGGGAGTTTGGTGGGCCGGGCCGGGTTGGAGGGCCGAAGGGCCCTGAGGCGTCTGGGGGTCTTCCCCCTGCAGGGTGGGTGGGGGCTTTCACCACGTGGCTTCGTCTTTTTTTTTTTTTTTTCCGCTCCATTTTTTTTCAAGTCGATTTTATTTAGAGGCGGCGCCAGGGCGGCCGCGGAGAAACGTGACACACCAGCCCGCTCGGAGGGGTTTCGGACAGAAGGGAAAGGGCTGCGCCGCGTCGTCCGCCTCCCAGCGCGCCGCGGGCACTTCTCCCGGGCCTCCCCGAACTCTCCCGCGACCTCCGCGCGCCCTCCGGCCGCCCTCCCCGCCCCGGCTCCGGACAACTTCAGGGGTGGGGTGCAAAGAAAGTTTGCGTCTGCCGCCGCCGCCTCCTGCCTCGGCCTAGGAGGCTCGCCGCCCGCGCCCGCCCGCTCGGCCTTGCCCGGGACCGCGTCCTGCCCGAGACCGCCACCATGAACAAGCTGTACATTGGCAACCTCAACGAAAGCGTGACCCCCGCGGACTTGGAGAAAGTGTTTGCGGAGCACAAGATCTCCTACAGCGGCCAGTTCTTGGTCAAATCCGGCTATGCCTTCGTGGACTGCCCCGACGAGCACTGGGCGATGAAGGCCATCGAAACTTTCTCCGGTAAGAGTGCACCCGGAAAAAGGATCGCGAAATCCCAGGACAACGGGGACCTGCTTCTCCTCTTTCCTTGCCCGCCAACTCCTCTCTGCCCCCGGCCTGCGGGGCTTGGCCTCCGTACCGACCCCCACCCACCTCCTCCGACGCCCCCTCCGTCCCCTCGCTGGCTCCTAGCGAGGAAATATTCGGCTTTCCTCGCCCCTTCCTCCCAGCCCGAGGTGAGGAGCTGGAGGCTTCGGGGAGGTGACCCCCCTCACCCCCCCAGCGACGGGGCGGGAGCCCCCCCCGTTGGCAGGAGAGGGGGCGCCACCGAAGCGAACTCCGTCTGGGCGTCCTTCCACGCCGGCCCCTAGGTGTCCGAGGCTGGACGCCCCCGCCCCCGCGTGAGCGCCCCTTCCCCTTCCTCCGCCCTAGGCCTTTCCAGGCGGGGAAGGGGTCCCCACTCTGCTCCGGGTCTCCCGGTTTCCGTGGGGACTGTGGCCTTCGGGCCCGACCGGAGAGGAGCGGGGTCCCGCCTCCCGCCTGGGGCCCGGGGCTTGAGCCATTTTGATTTGAAAGTGGGGCGTGAGCGGGGTGGCGCGGCGGCGGCAGCGGCGGCGGCGGCGGGTCGCCATGCTGCTTCCCGAGACGCCCAGGCCGGGCCGAGAGGCGCGCGCCGCGGCCGCCGGGGACCCTCCCCGCGGGGCCCCGCTCCGCTCCCCCCCGGCCTCGCCTCCCAGCCGGCCCCGACAGGTGACCGCCCCGCCGCCCGAAGCCCTTCTCCCGGGCTCGAAAGAGAAATAAAGTTTCTTTCTGCACCCCCACCCCCACCCCTCGCCATGCACTTTGGTAGAAACGGGGAGCCCTTTCTCTCTCGACCCCTTCTTCCCACATCTGGGAGCTGGAGAGGCAGCCGACCCACACGGACGCCCTCGCACCTCTACTAAACCCGGCTCCCAGGGCCGTCCACTACTCAAGCAGCCCCAGGGAGAGAACAAAACAAAAATTCAGAAAACAACGATAATGGATTTATAGAGTCCACCACTCCCCGAGCGACCTTCTCGCATCCGGCTGCGGAACCCACTACCAGGATTCCTAGGACGACCTCAAATCCCAGGAACTCCTGAATTACCCAAACGTCTTTCTCCTTCCTTTTCCCGCACCCCCCCCACCGCACCCCACCTCGGTTCAAGCTCTCATGTTGTCTTTTTCAATTCAATCTTTAGGGAAAGTGGAACTGCAAGGAAAACGCCTAGAGATTGAACACTCCGTTCCCAAAAAACAAAGGTAGGAAGGAGCTCTTCTCCGGGGGGGTGGGGGTCAGCCTGGGGGCGCAGAGAGGCAGTGTTCAGGGGTCCTTAGTGTCTGCTGTGGAAGAAACCCATTACTGGCCTTCCCACCCCCAACTCCGGATGTTGGGGGCAGGGAGGGAAGATTGGCTAAGATCATGTAATGGGTGGTTTACAGCTTGTAAAAAAATAAGCTGGGACTGGGGTGGGCTAGGGGATGTTACTCGGAAAAGTAAAAGGGAAAAAAAATCATTCAGGGAGTTTGTTCCAGGTGTGTGGGGCCATATTTGTGGGGAACCTAAAAATCTTAAGACTCATGGACATTTTCAGCCACTTTCTAGCAGGCCTCGTTTTTTCACCCTTCCCTCACCATAATTTTTAAGTGGCTTGGGGGGGGTGTCGCCTTTGACTCTCTAGGGGAAATAGACTGAGTCCCTCCCCAAAGAATTATATGCTTGTGCTTTATTTCTGCAACAGGCAAGGGCATTATTATTATTTTCTTTACCAGCCCTCCATCTCTAGTCCCTCCCATCACGTCTTCCCCTCCCAAATGGATTTTGCAAATATGCTTTGGCTGTACTATCCTTTCCGAGCCCCCCACCCCCACTCCTTCAGTCCATTGTTACAAGGGGACCATCTGGGGTGAGAGCTTTGTGTTCAGGCTGTGAGCTGGGGCTCTTTGGAGGGTCTAGAACTCCCTGGATGAATGGTGTGTGTGTGTGTGTGTGTGTGTGTAAGAGAGACAGACATGTAAAAGAGAGACAGACAGAGACTGTTCCAATTTTCTTCTTCCTATCCTCACTTGAGCAAAGTGGGGTAACTCTATCAGGTTCTCCCCAAAGCTGATTCAAATCTTTCATTGAACTCTGGCTGGGAAGTGTTAAGGACAGAGTCTGCTTTCTCAAACCTGACTTTAAACATGTTGACAGTGCAGAGTTTTCTCTCCTGTTGCAGCCCCCAGGAAATCTTTGATCCTCTCCTCCCTTTCTCCCTTCATTTCAAATGGAAACTTGCTGCATTTCAGACTAGTCCTGTCTTTTCTGGGTGGAAAGGTGGAGGAGGGTGGCTATGCTTTTTTGAAGGCAGGGTCTTGAAGGTTTATGGTGAGAGAAAAATCTGTTCAGTGGTTTAGTTTGAGATATTTAAGTAACTTGGAACTATTGTATCTATAGATGATCAATATGGCTTGTAACTATGTTTATAGAGCTTGTGATTTAGCCTCAAGTGCTTGAAATACTCTGTTATTGGAAAGGCAATTAGAGTTAGGAGTAAAGAGGCAATAAAATCAGGAGAAAGAAACAACGTCTTATTTATTTGGAAGCATTTCCTGGAGATGGGAATAAGAAATATGTATACTGACATCAGTAGATGTATCGAGAAGATTGTGGATATTTGAACTGAAAGCTGAGTATCTGAAACATGTTGATGGGAAATAACCAGAATAACTGGAATTCTGAGATACATGTTTTTTTTTCTTGTGCTTTAAAGGATGGTTTAAACTTTAAAGGGAATGAAGTAAAAAAGCAAGAAAGTAGCAAAATGTGACGAAATGGAACCCAAAACATTTATATTTTAATTTTCATGGTGCTCTGTATTTATAGATCCTTTTCCTTAAGCCATCTGCTTGCTTTAAAGCCATTTGTAGGCTCCTTCTTTTTCCCTCCAAAATGTTTTACTGCGGGCTTCTTTGAGTTGGGAAGGAGTGGGATTTGTGAGGAGTGGGTACAAATCTCCCCTTCCATGCCCATATTCAGCCTTTTGTGTATTCTTCCCCTTCCTGAAATAATTTTGGAGTACAAACATTGAGCCAGTTGTGTTTTCTTTTTTTCTCTGGGTGGTGGTAAGGCACTTCATTTTTCTAGAATGAATCAATTTTTGAAGTTTCAGAATTTAAAAAAAAGTTTGTTTTCATGAAGGCAGTTTGCTCTATCATTTTTGTTCTCTGAGGAAGCATGTTGTGGTATGAGTTTTTAGTCTATCTGAAAAGTATTTCTTCAGTTGGTTTGTTCCTGGCTTTTTCAGTCTCATGGAGGTATGGAACAGGAACTAGTTAATTAACTATGACTAATGTATTTTAAGCAAAATGAACAATGGTGCATATAGATTTTGTGTGTGCATGTGTATATATACGTGTGTGTATGTGTGTGTATGCATTGTTTTCACTGTTTAAAATGGAACTGACTCTTCTTGATGTATTCAGTTCCAAATGAATTGTGACTTTAAACATTTCTAAGAGATTCGTAAAATAACTGAGCGACCTAAATGTTCCTGGGTTTTTTTTGTTTGTTTGCTTGCTTTTTTATTTTTTTATTTTATTTTATTTATTTTTTTAAATTTTCCTCTTTTATTTTTATTTTTTTCTTAATTGATTTTATTTCAGTTATAGGTGTACATAAATCATCACAAGTCAGTTTTACAGATTTTGTATCCCAAACCCACAGTGCATTCCCCCCCACCCCCCAGATTGTCTTATTTGGAAAACCAAGGTTTTCCAAAGTCTGTGAGTCATTGTCTGTTCTTGTTTGCTTGCTTTTTTAGAGGATGGATATCTAACAAAAGATGATATTTTAGCACTTGCCTCTGAGCAGCTCTGATTTTGAAGTATTAATATTTTGCTTTAATGTTCTATCTACCTGGTAAATATACTTTGTTCCTTTTCAAGAACTCAAGAGACTGAGTACTATATATTGAAACTGAAAACATTAATTTAAAATTTTTTAAATGAGTGACATTAAATTTCTCTGAGATCACTTTCCCAAATCCCCTCGTACCCAGTGTTGGAATTTTGGTCAAGAGCTTCGGCTTATTTGTTGAAAATTTGTATATATTCACTGTTAAATATTAGGACAAAGGAAAATCAAAAGCATTTTAAAAACAGTTGTGGAAAGGGTTTGTATGTTGTTGTTTTTTTAATTTTGAGACAAGAGTAGTTAAGGTAAAGGGGTGCCATCTTAGTGAGACTTGGGGTATTTGGGGAGAAAATACTTTAAATTCCTTAAAATTCCTTAAAAGGGAATTAACCTTTTGTTTCATTTGCCACTGTGAGTGCCTTTTTCTAGAGGAATGTGGCCTAAAGATAGCATACCTCCTGTCAACTGGTGTCATCACAATAAAAGGTGTTGCTTTTAAGAAAAGAAATGAAGAGATATATTGCATTTCTCTAGGTGAAATGTGTTTAAGTTAAAGACTTTGATTTCCTTAGGCAGGCCTGTTTTCTCTGACCTAAAAAGGTGGGCTAACACTTCCCCTTAAATTTCTATCAGAAAGCACACAGAAATTGGTCTTCTAGCTGTGTAAGTGTGAGAACTTTCAGAAGAGAAAGTGTTCAAACTTTATTCTGATTTTATGGTTTTAATTTTCTTAAGTTAGTTGCTTTAAAAATCTGTGATGGTTTGTCTTGTAAATGGCAAAAATAATTTTAAGTGATTTGCAAAGAATGAAATAATTGGATCAATAGATGTTTCCAAAGAAGACAAAAACTACCTTCAGCAATGGATTTGCCTTTAAGGAAAACTGTTTTTAGGGGCTGAAAATGAATTATAAGAGGGTTAAGAAACAAGGGGGAATGTCTTTTAAACACAACAGCAAAGGAGAAAAAGTATTAGAGTGGGAGAATTTTCAGGTTCTTTAGCTTTAGTAGTTATCGCTGAAAGATCCATCTGACTAGGCATTCAACAAGTAAGTTTAAAGTAGAAACGGTTTGTGACACTTTTGGTAAAAAGGCTTTCTTATTCCTATTAGGTTTTTTTGAGCTTTAAATAAGTTGAAGAACCCCAGTTGATTCTTAACTTTTTTGCACTGTTTGGAGGAAAAGTGGAAATCAGTTCACTTTCTCCCTTTTAATTTTCACCTAGAAAGTAAATTTACAAATTCATAAATTAGGTTTTCTTCACTGCTGAAGAAGTACTCAGTATTTCAAGATAACTTTGCTACGAACAGTGGTATTTGACAATCCTTTGGAAGAGCTGTAGGTTTCCAGAACCTTTACTTTCTGACCCAAAGTAGAAAGATGATATTTTACCCCAGCAGTTTCCCAGATGTTTGAGTAAAGAGGGAAAAGAATTGTAATTCCCATCATTAATTTATTCACAGTGTAGTTAACCATTCCAAATGTAAAGTTTTAGTGGCACAGATTTTGCTGGAACAAGAGCAAAACATCCTTTCTTATAATTATGTTTCAGAGACAAAATACATGACATTAGTCATTGGAACAATCTTGATTCAAAGGTTCAGAGCTTCTAATCTTTTAAAATTACCTTAATATATGTCATTTGAATCGTATTTTATGTGTTTGGGTACTTTTAAGGCTTATTTTTTGAGTCTGTTTATTCTATACTTTAATGTGTAACAGCCAGTTGACAAAGGTACCATTGAGATAGGCTAGTGAGTATAGAATTTTAAAACATTAAAAATTTTTTTCCAGATCTGGGTTAGCTAAGTGAAAAGAGCAAGACCAGTAAGTGCTATTTGTAGAAGTTTAAGGAATTTTGTGTTCAAGAGAGATGTATTGGTTATACCTGTGTTGATTTTCGTGTGTGTGTGTGTGTGTGTGTGTGTGTGTCTGTGTGTCTGTGTGTGCGTGTTGGGGGGAGGGTGGTGGTGGTGGTGATGTTGTCATTAGAATAAGGCTTTTGAAGAACAGACATTTTGCCAGCTGTTAGAATTTAAATTCAGTCTTGTTCGCTCCCCATCCTCTTAAAAGATTCTCAAAATGTGGCTAATGCCTTCCAGAAAGTGCAGCTGAGATTTGGGGATGGGAGTGTTAGGGAGAGAAGAGGGGAGGAAAAAAGCAGCAGGGGAGACTGGAAAAATCAGACGAGTTAGTCCTGGGTTGGAAATTCCAGACGGGGAAAAAAAAAGAGAGAGAGAGAGAGAGATGGGGGTTGGGGTGGATTGCCCGCTTCCCTTTTAAAGAGGAGCGGCTGAAGGCGCACAGCGACCCACGGGAGAGAGGGACGCCGATAACCAGGTTTAGAAGTCGGGGGTTAGATTCAGCTCAGGGCGAGGCGATTGCTTTCGGAGTTGTCTGCCTTCCCCTGGCTTTTTCAAAAAGCAAAGAAAGTCGCTGCGGCGCTGGAGGCGCTTCCTGGAGAGCCCGCGCCGGCCCCGCTGCCCTAACCCTTCCCCGCCCGCCGCAGCCCCAGCCCAACCCGGGCCTCGCCGTCTCTGCCCGCTCGGCGCAGGGGCCCCCGCCTGCCTTTGAACCAGCCCCTGCCCGGGAACTGCAGGCCTGGGTCTCGGAGGAGGGCTTCCTTTCCCAGGGTCCCCGAGCACCCAGGCTCCGGTGCGCTCCATCCTTGGGAGCCCCCCGATCCCCAACCTCGCCGTGGCTTCCCCGGCCTTCCCCACGGGGAGAGGCTCCAGGCCCTGGGGGCAGATCTCTCAGTGCGCCCGCGCTGCCTTCAGACCTTTACATTCTAAGGCAAAAGCTAAAGCCCGGTGGGTAAATGTGGAGTGAAGAGGCCGAGGAGAGAGGAATTGAGTGGGTCAGGGGAAAGTAGGAGGAGGAGAGAGGTGGAGAGAAAATGGAGGCGCATGTCGCTGAGACTCCTTGGCCATGGGGCATAGAACCTTGGGAGAGTTAAGCAGTGTTGTAATCTGTAATCTTTAGAAGATGGACCGTGTGTCCCCATGTCCCAAAGACGGACTGAAACAATAACAAAGGGAGTAGTAGTAACCAGAGGTTCTGTGACGGGCTTTAATTTTACCTTGAAAAAGATTTGACAGCAGGTCTTCCAGTTGGCCACTGGCAAGGCTTTGAAGATCTTTCTCAGGGTCTCAGCCTGTGTTTGAAGCCACCTTTGTAAAGTCAAATTTGCATACCATTTCTGCCGGTGCCCAGTCCACCCCTTTTTAAATGCCTGTCAAAACAAATAGAAGGTCTCGCCTTAAAAAAACTAGAAGTGGACTCAAAGTGTATGCTTATTTGGTTATTACTTAAAGTTTGATTTGGCTAGAAAGTGGTCATCCAGGAGAGCACCTGTGATAACACAAACCATTTCAAGGGCTCATTGCCAGCAGGGAGATGTCCAGTACCCAGTTTGTTAACTGCATTCTAGTAGAAGAACTTGGATTTTGTTCAAAGTGGGCGGGTGTGGGGGGGTCTTCGTAATATTGAACAAGCTAAGCCAGCTTTGTAAGACCTGCTTCTCCTTCGCAGCCAGTAGGTTTGCGATAAACAGTTTGCAATAGGAGTTTCCATCGTGGCTTAGCGGTTAACGAACCCGACTAGTATCCATGAGGATGTGGGTTCGATCCCTGACCTCGCTTAGTGCGGTAAGGATCTGGTGTTGCGTGAGCTGTGGTATCGGTCGCAGATGCTGCTCGGATCCTGCATTGCTGTGGCTGTGGTGTAGGCCGGCAGCTGCAGCTCCGTTTCAGCCCCTAGCCTGGGAATCTCCATATGCCCCGGGTACAGCCCTAAAAAGAAACAAGAAAGTTTGCAATAAATAGTGGAATGAAGGAACAACAGGCTTGAACAAGCTTTCACCCTAAACTCAAACTGCTGAAATAAAATGTGTGTTGATTATGGGTAAATCCCAGGAGAAAAATAAGACTGGACCTCGTCATTTTAATGTAGTTTGGAGAAAATGTGATTTCGAAACACTGAAATGTAACTGTATCCAGAACAAACAACACCAGCCATGCAGTCCCAGTGCAGAAGTCCAGGCTTTCTGGGTTTGATGTTCTGGTCGTGTGGCAGAGGGCAGAGAGCATGGCCAACCGTCAGTAAACTGCTTTTGTATGAAATACAGAGCAAACAGCTGGATGAGTAAAAGGATTTTTGTTTGACTAGATTGTTCAGATATTTTCAAGACTCCTGAGGACAAGTCTGATTATTCGACAGGTGATGGCATTTTGGTGGCTAAAGGCATATCAGTGGCCCGTCAGGATGGGTGGGTATTTTGCTCATAATTTAGGAGGAGGGTTGTGGAGAGAAGACAGGAGAAGTGGAAGCATTCTCTGCATTTTCTCTTTCATTTTACGGCATATCTGTTTTGTGGATTCTAGTCAATTCTTTCAGCATTTCTTTAGGAAAAGTGAGTTTAGGAAGGCTTCAATTTCTTATTCAGGTTAGTTTCAGTTAAAAAATTAGTCTTGGAGCTCCCTTCGTGGCTTAGTGGTTAACAAATCTGACTAAGAACCATGAGGTTGTAGGTTCGATCTCTGGCCTTGCTCAGTGGGTTAAGGATCCGGCGTTGCCGTGAGCTGTGGTGAAGGTTGCAGACGTGGCTCGTATCCCCTGTTGCTTTGGCTGTGGCGAAAGCCGGCGGCTACAGCTCCTGTTAGACCCCTAGCCTGGGAACCTCCACATGCCGTGGGTGTGGCCCTAGATAAAAAAAGGCAAAAAGACAAAAAAAAAATTAGTCCTTCATGTAGATGTTTTGGCCATGGAAATGTTTTGGAATGGAAAATGTAAGTCTGAGTCAAGTTTGGTTGCATAGTTTAATTTAGTTGATTGGGTATAGTTAGAATCATTAAGAGGGGAGAAATCAGAGAATTTAGAAATTTAAAAGTTGTTTTGTGTAAAGATTGCAGAGTCGGAGTTCTTTGGTATAGGCGCAGGGCGGACAGGAATCATTTTCAGAATTCTTGAGGCTCAGGGAGGGAGGAGGGAGGAAGCTCCATTAGGCCAGAGTCTCCTGACATACCTGAGGTCCCTCTCTCGGTCCCACAGGAGTGTGGAGGAAAGGTCTCTCTTGGAGAGCTCAATGCTCAAAAACAAGAGCAGTGACTGGGAAACTGGACAAGTTGCTTAACCTCCTTAAGCCGCAGTTGCCTTACCTGTAGACGGGTGCTACTCCACATTACTATTACTATCTGTTTTAGACGTGGACCTGTGCCTCCTGTCTTTGGACGGTGTGTAAGAGCCTGGCCGTATATCTAAGGCAGTAGGTAGGGCATTCAAGTCTACTTCTGTGAATACGGCGTGTACTTCATGTGGAACACTGATGGATGGGCGTATTGAAGGGGATTTGTGTGCAGGATGCTTTTGATAACCTGTATATGGAGAGGAAGGGCCCCCTTGTGGGGCAGTGAGTGGAAGCTCATGGGGCATTCCCCAAGAGCCCCTAGATATGGACCCCACCACTGTGTCTCTTAACCATCCTTTTGGGGAATGGACCGTTTAGCCATGGTTGATGCCCTCAACCTGGGCCAGGTTCCTCGCTGAAATTTCACAGCTCGGTGCTACTGTCAAAGGTGCACATAGGGTGTAAGGACTCGGTGAGAGGGGAATTACCCTCATTCTGCAGGTGAGGTGGGCTGACGGGGACTGTGTACGTCCTCTTAGAAGTCTGAGGAAGGAAGATAACAAGCAGCTTCTCCTACTTGGGAGCAGACAGGCGTGATGTCTGTTTGTCTTGAAGTTCTGCTTTTGCTTAAGCAAAAGTGGGCGTTCAGGAGTTGGGGGACCCGTGGATGCAGAGGAAGTGACAGCCCACATGGCTCTCCTCCTGTGCCCTCTCCGATGACAAAACCACGGTGGTCTCAGATTCTCTCCCTAGTCTGGAAACAGTCCCCAAAGGTGTGCTCAGAACCCACCCTTGCATCCACTTCCTTTCTTCAGCCCTCTCTGCTCAAAGGGTGCAAACACGTACCCATAGATCTAGAACCCCTCTGCCTGTCTCAGTTCAGGGAATGAGGATTGAACCTTCTCTTGGGGTGGGGAGGGGAAGGACTTCAATCCGGATGTGGTTTTTGGCCATTTAACTGGCTTATGACTTTAATCAGTTACAATAAAGAGTTTTCCGATTATTTTATGCGGGATGATGTGTGTTGCCTCTCTTCTGGAGTGGCATTTGGGATTGCTTGGGGCTCGTCAACTTTCCATTAGGTACTCAGAGGAGGAGAAAATGAGAGAAGACAGGAACTAAAGTGGGGGCTGTTGGGTGGAGTAAACTTGTTGAGGATATCTATTCAGAGTTAGACATGTTTATGCCACTTCCTCCTCCAGGTCTCTAAGTTGCTCGGGAGGAGAAGTCCAACTGTAATAGAGAGCAGTTGCTTTGGCAGGATTTGGAGACCGAACCCTAAATTAAAGGGCAAAGATGATCCTTACAGACGTGGCTGTTGGTGGCTGCAGCCAGTATGTTCTGAGCGAGGAAGGACTCAATGAAATAGGATGTTGGCTGGGGAGGCTGCAGAGTTCAGAAGAGTAATCTTTTCACTGCAGAATGTCTACTTGCTATTTAATGGAGAAGAAGGGAAAAAATCTAGCTGACTGAAGTTTTTTATCTAGAGGGTTTCCCTCCCAGTGTTTATTACCATTTGATTCAAAGCCACTTCTGCGGACTCTTTTAGAAGGAGGTGGAGTGCTATCTGTCCAGAAAAAGCTGTGTGTGGGGGGGACAAGAAGTGGGATAAAATGATCTTCACGGACCTCACAGCCTCCCAGATTGCTGAGATGATCGTTCTTTCACTTTCCTACCCTTGCCCCCGACCGCCCAAGGACGCGAGTAGTGTCCTTTAAACAGAACCAGAAGAGGAGTGATGCCTGTCTAGGCCTCTAAGCTCCTTTTGCGCTCCTTTTCAGAACCTCACACGGGGTTAGCCACGTTAGCCAGGATGTGTGGAGGTCTTGTCACTCAGTCATTAGGCATTTTGAGGGTGGGGGTGGAGTGTGATTTTAAAAATACATATTTACTGGAGTTCCCGTTGTGGCTCAGCGGGTTACGAACCCGACTAGTATCCTGAGGGTGTGGGTTCCGTCCCTGGCCTTGCTCAGTGGGTTAAGGATCCAGCGTTGCCGTGGCTGTGGTGTAGGCCGGCAGTTGCAGCTCTTGATTCAAATCCTAGCCTGGGAACTTCCATAGGCCACTGGCCCTAAAAAGCAAGATTAAAAAAATTAAAAAAATACCTATTTACAGCTAAATTATGTAAGAAAATATTTGACATGGTATAGACATCTGATAGCTTGCATATTGCTGCAAAGCTTGGTCCCTCTAATTTTGCATTCTATTCTTGCATGAACCCACTTATTTTCATCTACTCAGAGTCTACTATTGACCTGCCTTCTGCCAGGTACTAGAAATACAATGAAGAACAAGTGATAGATTTTGGTCTTAGACTGCACGTGGCAAGGAAATATAATTTATCAGGTCATTTTTCTCTAGGAGCTTTTAGATTTTTCTCTCCATCCTTAGTATTAAAAAAAATTATTTAAAAATTTTTAATTTTAAATTGAAAGCTAATTTTTATATTACAAAGTAAAAATAATATGAAATAATTAAATAAAATGATTTATAAAAAGTGCCCTTTTTTTTTTTTTGGCCACTCTCTCAGCGTGTGGCAATTCCTAGGCCAGGAATCAAACCTGAGTGACGATACCATTATCTTTAACATGCTGAGCCACCAGGGAACTCCCAAAACTTACCATTTTATGTGTACAGTTCAGTTGTGTTAAGAATATTCACACTGGTGTGCAACCATCCTCTCCATTCATCTCCTGCACTTTTTTTTTTCTCTCTTTGCTTTTTAGGGCTGCACCCTCAGCATATGGGGGTTCCCAGGCTAGGGGTCGAATTGGAGCTGCAGCTGCCGGCCTTCGCCACAGCCACAGTAATTAATGTGAGATCTGAGCTGCATCTGTGACCTATACCACAGCTCATGGCAAAGATGGATCCTCAACCCACAGAGCGAGGAGGCCAGGGATCAAACCAGTGTCCTCATGGATACTAGTTGGGTTTGTTACAGCTGAGCCACGACAGGAACTCCTCTTGGACTCTTTTCATTTTGCAAGATTGAAACTGTACCCAGTAAAGGATCACACCCCCTTCCTGCCTCCCTCTGGCCATATTTAAAGCATTGCCAGTTTTGTGTTTCTTTAAATAGTGGTCCCCTCCTCATCCTGTGGCATGGAGACTTTGCCTGATCCCTTGCCTGAATTAAACATTTGATTGGGTTTTATTTAGCGTTACTGAGTCTTTCAGGGCAGAGAAGGGAGGCAGCTGCACGGAAGAGGTGCAAGATAAAAGTTCCTGCCCTCTAGCATTTTCACTTTAGAGCCGAGAAAAGCTGCAGGACAGCAGAGGCCAAGAGACTGGGGTGCAATGAGAAGCACACAACCTCAGGAACTGACAGAGGAGGTAGGCTTTGAGTGAGCAAAGCTGTCTTCTGGAGGATAAGTAGAAAAAAATAGGAGTGGATTCAGGAGAGCACTGTGGATCGGCAGGGAGGTGTTTGCAGGAAGACAGCTCTTGTTCTCTGTGTCCTAGCAGAGAGAGGGCCCTCAGGAAGGCATGGCAGATGTCCCTGTTTGCTTCCTCACTGAGGCGCATCTTTGCTCCGTTGCTCTGTATGGGTCAAAAGATGAGCTCCTTCTGCAATTACAGGGAGCATTTACTGAATTTCTGCTCAGAGCAAGGCACTGTTTCCTTCATTGAGTCCTAAGAACCCTGAGGGCATTAGTCTTCCTTCTACAGAAGAAGCTGAGCTATAAGTTGTTAGAGTAACTTAGCCAAGGTCCTATCTTGAGTAAGTAGTAGTGCTGGGATTCAAACCTAGGTTTTCCTGCCTTCAAGCTTGGGCTCTCTTAAAAGGTGGAAACGGCTGATCCTCTTAACACTCAAGAGAAACTGAGTGTTTGGGAGGAAGAGCACATAAAAACACGCCCAACATTCATTCCTCCCTGCTCTGAGCCTCTTTCCTCCGTAGGTGTTTCATAGCTGCTTTGCACTGTATTTTTCTCTCTCACCTTTGGTGTTTTCAGGTGATCTTGAGTGATTGAAGAAAACTAAGAACATTCTTCTTGCCTTGCTGGGCAGCCATGGTGGGAAATGGGAATTTCTTCGGCTCTTAATGAAAAACACGCGGAGAGGGAGCTGAACGAAGCGCAGAAGGACTTGCGTGGTTTAGGACTCAGGTGTCCGTCTCCGCTTGCTCTTCACCCAGATGTGTGTACACTGTGGGGTCTGGAGTCTTCCTGGGCCACATCGCCTCACCTGAAAGCTCTGTGAACCCCACAAAATAAGCGGATAGGGGTTTTGAGTTCTCAGAGCTTCTGTCCTTTGGCATTCTTGCAGGTACCAGGGCTGGAGCCTTCGGCTAATTTTTTTCCCCCTGCTTTCCTTTTGTTTGGGTTCAAACCTGGGGAAAATGGGAGGTTGGGGTAAAGGGCAGGGATCTAGTGGCTTCCGCTCCCATCCCGCCTTCCCCTAGCAGGAAAGGACAGAGTTGACCTTTGTTACAAGCCTACAGAATCATAATTCAGAGCTCATATGTGTTTTTGAGGAGCAAGGACCTAGTTGCCTTTTCCTGAGGAGGAGGAGGAACAGGTTTCGTGGTGTAGTGACACTTGCTGGCTAGTGTCAACCTGGGACTAGGCACTTAACCTCTCTGAGCCCCTTTTTGAACTGCAGGATGGAAATAAAAATATTCTCAGTCTTATGTGGTTGAGGGGATCAAACGAACCTCTTGTATTCTAGGTTCATAGGAGAGTGTGCATTGTACACCCTAAAGTACTGGGTAAACGTGAGTTATTAATCGGATCATCATTAACTGATGACACCTCAAGAGGGCAGACAAAGTCATTGCAAACCCCCCCTCCCCACAAATGCCCTACTCTGTGTGCAATGGAGGTGTGACTCTTCGATTATAAATTTTCTGCGACTGTTCCCAGAAAGCCCCAGGGGGAGGGTCTGTTTTCTCTAGGCCCAGAAGGCCCCTTGGTTCCACGCGCCCCCCACCCCTGCCCCAGCCCACCCCACTCCCAGGCCGCAGTTCCTGCCTTCTCAGTGGGAGGCCTCCGGGCCCGGGTCCTGCCTCCTCCCACAGCCCAGCCGAGGTCTCTAAGGAATGCCGCCTCCCGGGCCATTTTCTCCCCTCCGGCTTCTGCGGCCCCACTTCCAGGCCCCTCCCGGCCCCTACCCCCAACCGGTTCCCACTTAAATGCTTGCAGGCCTGTTTGCAGGCGGGAAGCCCCCTCCCCCACAGGACCACCTCAGTCACAGCCCTGACCACAGGGAGGTCGGGTCTGGATTTACTAAAGGACCCCGGAGGGGGAGCCTGCCCCTCGCTGGCTGCTGCCTGGCTCGCTTGATGGGGTCGGGTTTCGGCCGGTGGCTCTGGAGAGAGGGAGACAAAGGGCAAAGTCCTGGTCCCCACCCCCACCCGGCAGCCCCCGGCGCGTGTCCCCTCCCCCTCCGGGCCCTTGCGCGGGTAGCCCAAGGGCCCCCCGGGCCGGGTGGGACCGGCTGGGGCCAGTCGGGATGCTGAGGGTGGGTTCCGGGTCTGGCGGCAGAACGTTCTAGACTGCCAGCCCCCCGCAGCAGGGCGGGGGGCGGGGGGCTGCCCCCTCCCGGGGGGGGGGCGGGGGGCATCCCCGGTCCGGCTCCTTGTGCTCTGCCAGCTCGGCCCACCCAGCGGCTGGGGTGGGAGGGTGAGCGCTCAGCTTTCCCTGGGTGAGGTGAGGGGCTGGGGGAAGGGGCCGGCCCACGTGGGGCGCAGGACCAGCGACGCCAGCCCGGCCGCTCAGCTGCTCGGCCCTTCTCAATTGCCCGTTCACGAGGGCTCCCCTCCTCCCCCCAGCTGCTGCCAGCCCTCCCCCGTCCTCAGCTGCTGCCGCCCTTCCCAGGCACCTCTCTTTCTCAGTTGCCCTGCCCGCGCCTGCTTTCCGTCCGTCCTCCTGAAAGGGCCGTCCTCCTGAAAGGGCCGTGTTCGCCCGCCCTGGGTCCCCTGGGCTGTGAGAGCCGCTCCCCCTGTTCCTGGCACAGGACGGCTGGGGACCACCTTGGATGGCACTCTTAGAACGGCCCGGCGGAATCTTGGGATGCTGGGGAGAAGCCTTCAGCGAGGGCATTTGGTGCCCGCACAAGCCAGGGCAGATGGGTAGCCGTGTCACAGGGGAGTTCTGATGAAGAACCACCCACTAGAAAGAAACACCAGCGTCTCCAAGTTTTCGACCACCAACAGGTCTGTGCTGGCACTTGGAGGGGAGACAGAAATTCCTTGAGGTTGTTAACCTCCTGTTGGAGGGACACAGCCAGGGCACCTCTCCACCAATAGGGTAAATTATTATTTTTCAATCAATACTGGCATACATTCTCATCCTTTCGCAGGGATGGGAATTACAAATTCTAAGAATTAACCCTAACTCTGTTAGGGTCTTTTCTCAGTACCGGTTCCGAGTCGCACAAGACTGGTTTCTCTCGAAGCTGGTCTAGTTTCCCCTTCCTTTGCTTCTGAGGGCTCTGCCGCGAAGTCCTAGCCTTGAGCTGTGTTCTCCGGCTTGCAGCTCCCTCCTGAGGAGAGACTTGGGGCCTTGCTCCATTTCCGAGGCATGCCCCATAATGCTTTACACTGAGTGTCGGCTCCATCATCAGCCAGGTCTCTGGACCCCAGAGTGTCAGACCTTTTTAGCTCTTAAGCTTTCTGGAGAGATGCTGACATCTCCATTGGGGTGGGAGGTGCGGGGTGGAAGGTGAGAGCTAAACCAACCTTTGGGGAGGCTGGGGCAGGAAATGGTCTTTCTAGCCCCCATCCATCCACCTTTTCCTCTGTCAGAGGATATTAACCTCTTCCACCCCCAGGGCAGAGCCTGAAAACACCTCCCATTCCAGCAGAAGGGTGGTGAGCAGTGCTAATTTCTCATCCCCCCGAGTTCCCCTCAAGGCACAGCCAAAAGGAATCTGACTAGCATCCATGAGGACCTGGGGTTCCAGGGGGTTCTGGATCCCTGGCCTCGCTCAGTGGGTTAAGGATCTGGCATTGCCGTGAGCTGTGGTGTAGGTCGCGGCCGTGGCTCAGATCCGGAGTTGCTGTGGCTGTGGTGTAGGCTGGCAGCTATAACTCTGATTCGACCCCTAGCCTGGGAACCTCCATATGCCATGGGTGTGGCCCTAAAAAGCAAAAAAAAAAAAAAAAAAGGCAACCAAACTCATCCACCACCATCGATCGCTGCCTTTACCAGCAGGGCGGCACTGCTCGCACTCCCATTTGTCTCCACATGTTCGCTTTATTCTGATGGTTTCTTCACACCTCCCAGTTCTCTGTAGAGCTCAGGAGGCCAGCTCTGGCTCGAGATGCCCCGCAGGTGAAAGAGCACAATTCTAGGCCGAGAGCAGTGGGGGGAGGGAGTGCCGGTTGGCGCAGGCCCACTTGGAATTTGTCTGGAAAGAGCTCCGCTGTCTCAGCTTCTGTTTTGGCTTCCTCTGGCACTGCCCAGATGGGCGAGAAAAAAAAAAAGTGGGCTCCTGAGTCAAACCATTTATTTCTGAGATGAGTGAACTGAGCAGTCTTCCTCTTTCGCTTGCTCTCTAGTGCAGCGCCTTCCAACCCGGCCTCTTACCTCCGCCCCCCTGCCTATCCCAAACTGAGATGCAGTTTTGCAAGACAGACTCTTTGGTGACTACACTTTTTCCCTGCTAACAAATCTGACAGTCATCCAGCCGTATTATAGTGTAGTTAGCTCTTCTGCAAGTTAAATCCTGTGCCCAAATTGGAGCCGCATGCAGTAAAAGCCAGTTGGCACGCACTTAGCCATACAGAATATGGGCATTTTTCCTGCTGCTGACATTGGGGCTCTACAAGCTTCTGCTGTGTTAACACTTCTTGTCAGAGAGAAAGAAGTGAGGTTTGGTGAAATGAACATAAAACAGCCTGGGAGGAGAGCTGAGTTCTAGTCCTACCTCAAAGTTGCCAAGTCTTTTGCCTTCTCCCGAGGCTCAGTTTCTTCATCTATAAAATGAGGATGGCCACTTAGGACCCTCTCAGACCCCAGCGTACAAATCTGATTTCCTCGGTGTAGGACTCTAGATTTTCTTCAACTGCAACACTTTCTCTTGCCACATGTGCGTGTGTTCTTGGTCATGTCAGAAGCCTAACGAATGCCACTCTTCTTCCCTGACTCCAGGGGACCTGGGAGCATATTAAACACCTACAGGAGCTTTCCAAAGGAGAGGCTATAGGGTTCATCCCAGAGTCTCCCTGCGAATTGTTTCTCCTTTCTGTCCTCAGCATTAGCTCAGGAGTCGGAGCACACCTGGGACAGTGCAGTGCGTATGTGCCACCTGCGTTTAAAAGACCATGTTCACGGGACCAAAGTGGTGTCCCCGCCTTCCAGTCCCCCTTTATCGAGACAGTCTCCTTGGTGGTAGCATCTACTTTGCCTGGTCCTGCACCTTCCAGTCGATCAGGGTTTTCCGTTCCAGCCTTTACCCCGCGCATCAGCCCACCCGACTGCCCGCCTGTCTGGCTGCCCTGCCTCTGGATCAGCCTGGCACAGAGCCCTGGGCATCGGGCCAGCTCCTCCTCCCCTCCCCAGCCCCGCCCCCTTTCTCAGCTACTACCATGCTTGGAGCGTGCCAGGTCCGCCCCCTTCAGAAGCTTTCCTGGACAATTATTTTTTCTCCACCTCTCCACCCTACAGGCATAAGGGGGCAGGGTGGGGAGGAAGGACTAGGTCAGTGGTGATCTTATGGAAGGGACAGAGGTTGGCACTTCAGGACATCTTTTATGTGTGATTTCCAGCTGGGAAAACCAACTGGGATCGGAGCCAGCTTGGGGGGGGGCGGTGCTTCTTCTCTGGTGTCAGCCGCATGGGAATTTTGTAGAGGAGTCCACAGGCTCACCCACTTCTGAATGGATATTGTGGCCAGCCTACCTTCCTGACAACCTTGTCCCTTCCCTTCTCCCGTCCTAAGCCCAAACTGGGATCCCCTGCTGGACTGTAAACTCTTGAAAGCAGGAGGCTTCTCTGGCTTCTTCACCCATCCCTGCTCTGTACTGCTGCACAGGTTCTTGCACTGATCAGTACAGATGTGATACAAGCCACATAACATAACTTTTCTAATAGCTGCATTAAAAAAAAAAAAGGAAGTGGAGTTCCCTTTGTGGTGCAGTGGAAATGAATCCTGCTAGGAACCATGAGGTTGTGGGTTCAATCCCTGACCTCACTCAGTGGGTTAAGGATCTGGCGTTGCCATGAGCTGTGGTGTAGGTTGCAGACATGGCTCAGATCTGGAGTTGCTGTGGCTGTGGCATAGGCCGGTGGTTGTGGCTCCGATTAGACCCCTAGCCTGGGAACCTCCATATTCCGCGGGTACAGCCCTAAGAAAGACAAAAAAAAAAAGAAGAAAGAAACGGAAGTGAAATTAATGTAAAAGATTAATTGAAACATTATTTTAAAAGTTGACTCAGGAGTTCTCATCGTGGTGCAGCGGAAACGAATCCAACTGGAAACCGTGAGGTTGCGGGTTCGGTCTCTGGCCTCGCTCAGTGGGCTAAGGATCTGGTGTTGTTGTGAGCTGTGGTGTAGGTTGCAGATTCTGTTCATATCTGGCGTTGCTGTGGCTGTGGTGTAGGCCGGTAGCTGTGGCTCCGATTAGACCCCTAGCCCGGGAACCTCATATGCCAAGGGTGCAGTCCTAAAATGACAAAAAAAGAATGCTGACTCAAAAGATTATTAGTTCATGGAGTGTCCGTTGTGGCTCAGCGGTAATGAAGCCATGAAGGTGCAGATGCCGAGTTGCTGTGGCTGTGGTGTAGGCTGGCAGCTGCAGCTCTGATTTGACCTCTGGTCGGGGGAACTTCCATGCCACAGGTGTACGGCCACCAAAAAGCAAAGTAAGCAAACAAAAAAAAGCCCCACAGGAGTTCCCGTTGTGGCTCAGTGGTTAACGAATCCGAC
This sequence comes from Catagonus wagneri, assembly GCA_004024745.2. Taxonomy (NCBI): domain Eukaryota; kingdom Metazoa; phylum Chordata; class Mammalia; order Artiodactyla; family Tayassuidae; genus Catagonus; species Catagonus wagneri. Next base: position 9,533,670 of record PVHT020001179.1, on the reverse strand, counting down.
TAGGAACCATGAGGTTGCGGGTTCTATCCCTGGCCTCGCTCAGTGGGTTAAGGATCCAGCATTGCCACAAGGTGTAACGTAGGCTGCTGCTGCTGCTGCTCCGATTCGAGCCCTGGCCCAGGGACTTCCTTATGCTGCAGGTGCAGCTGCAGAAAGGAAAAAACAAAAAATCATTAGTTTGCAATTCACTGGTGGTTCACCGGTGTTGTCATTGCTGTGGCTCTGGTCACTGCTGTGGCACCAGTTCTTTCCTGGGCCTGGGAGTGTCTGCATGCTGCCAGCACGGCCAGAAAAGGTTACTGGTTTAATATGCGGTCAGTGTAAGCAATGGGATAGTTATAGTTTACTTTTGGGGGTACTGAGTCTTAGGAACCCAGTGTGTATTTTATTCTGCTGTTGAGCCTGTCCCAGTTCATATACTAGATTTTCCTTGGAAACATTTGTTCTGCCTGTAGAGTTCATCGTAAGATTTAGAGACGAAAAAGTTAACTTTTAATGTAAACACTTAAGATGAAACAAAAATTCAGTGGCTATAGCCACATTTGACTTGCTCAGCAGCCACTTGTGATTAGACTTAGTGGCTACTGTAGCATGGACAAAACAGGCCCAGGGCGTAGTAGGTGCCAAGAAAACATACAATGAATGACTCAGCATTTGGACACCAGAAAACCTGGAAGAAGTGGTAGTGACTTTATTGACTGCTGATGAGAATGGAAAGGGCATGGTGTTAGACAGACAGACAGACTTGCGGTGGCTAAGGGGGAGGGGGAGGGAGTGGGATGGATTGGGATTTTGGGGTAAACCATACATTCAGAATGGATAAGCAGTGAGGTTTTACTGAATAGCACAAGGAACTATATCCAGTCTCTTGAGGTAGACCAAGAAGGAAGGTAATTATATATAAGGAAGGGGGTATGTATATTTTATATCTATATCTATATATCTATATATCTATATGACTGGGTCACTTTGCTGTATAACAGAAATTGGCACAACATCGTAAATCAACTATACTTTAGTAAAAAGTTTACTTTCCTTTTTCTTTTTTTCCATTTTTGGCTGCCCAGAGGCATGTGGAGTTCCCAGGCCCAGGGATCAGCTTGGAGCCAAGTTGGGGACTAAGCCTCAGCTGCAGCAGTGCTGGATCCTTAATCCTCTGGGCAGGGCTGGGGATTGAACCTGTGCGCCAGTGCTGCAGAGACGCTGCCCATCCCATTGCACCACAGCGGGAGCGCCTAATAAAGTTTTCAAAAAGTTAAAAAGAAAAAAGGGATGATGTTCCTGTAAATTTGAACAAACTTGGTTGCTCAGTCTTGCTTTTTAGGGCCACACCCGAGGAATTCGGAAGTTCCCAGGCTAGGGGTCGAATCAGAGCTGTAGCTGCCAGGTTATACCACAGCCATAGCAACGCAGGATCCAAACTGTGTCTGCAACCTACACCGCAGCTCTCGGCAACACCAGATCTTGACCTGCTGAGTGAGACCAAGGATCATACTCATGGGTACTGGTCAGATTTGTTTCCACTGAGCCACAACCCTGTTGCTCACTGTTAAAAGAGGCAAATAATAACCCCAGCCCCGTCCACAGTCAAGCTTGGTTTACTAATTGCCATGGGCTAGTTTCTTCCCTTTTTTTCTTTCTTTTTAGGGCCGCACCCGTGGCATATGGAGGTTCCTAGACTAGTGGTGGAATCACAGCTAAAGCTGCCGGCCTGCACCACAGCCACAGCAACGCGGGATCCGAGCCGCGTCTCATGGCAATGCCCGATCCTTGACCCACTGAGTAAGGCCCGGATCGAACGCACACCCTCATGGTTCCAGTCAGATTCGTTTCCGCTGTACCACAAGGGGAATTCCTAGTTTCTTCCCATTTTTGAGGAGATGCTGGAGTAAACATGACTGTCACTGGAGATAAATATTTGGATATATGGGAAGGTGTCTTTTAACTTTGGGCTATGGATGGATTCTAAAGCTTTAATTAACCCCTAAAATCTTGAAATTGTGTGCAAAATGTTTGCATTTTTCCAGCTCCGATCGGAGTCCTAGCCTGGGAGCCTCCATATGCTACAAGTTCAGCCCTAAAAAGCAAAAAAAAAAAAAAGAAAATGAAGATGTTATACAGAATAAAAAACGTTGAAGACAATAGCAAACGTGCAAGAATAAACATTTCAGTGTTTTTGTAATTTCTCTCTAAAAAGACAAAAAATAAAAAAGTGTTAAGAACCACTTATGCAGACCAGTAGGGCACAGAAATATCACTGTAATTAAGAAGGTGTGTCACAGAGTTCCTGCCATGGCGCAGTGGGTTAAGAATCTGACTCGAAGCAGTTCGGGTTGCTGTGGAGGCATGGGTTTGATCCCCAACCCGTCTCAGTGGGTTAAAGTTCCTGGTGTTGGAGTTCCCGTCATGGCTCAGCGGAAACGAATCTGACTAGAAACCATGAGGTTGCAGGTTCAATCCCCGGCCTTGTCCAGTGGGTTAAGGATCTGGCGTTGCCATGAGCTGTGGCGTAGGTTACAGATGCGGCTCGGATCCCGCGTTGCTGTGGCTGTGGCGAAGGCCGGCGGCTACAGCTCCGATGAGACCCCTAGTCTGGGAACCTCCATATGCCGTGAGTGCAGCCCTAAAATGACAAAAGACAAAAAAAAAAAAAAAAAAGTTCCTGGTGTTCCTGCAGCTGTGGTTTGGATTCAGTCTCTGGCCCAAAACTTCCCTGTGACGTGGCAGCGGCTACTGTATGTGGACAGCGTTGATCTCTGACTGAGGACACAAGACCCAGTAAAATGGACTAGTCCTAGTAATCCTTGTTTCACAGAGGTGAAGTCCAGGGATTCGAAGGCCTCATTTTCGCAAGACCTCTGCCTGGGGGAGGGGTGGAGGTGAAGGGTCTAATCTGGAGATCCTTGCTTAATCCTAGTTTTCTGGAGAGATGAAAGTCCAGGTTTGACTCTGATAGGGGCTTCTGGGGATTGGGGCGCCAAGCCTGAAAAGATTTCCAAAACCTGCTGTCGTCTCCTTCCTCCCACTGGCTGGCTCCACCTGTTTTAAAGGAACTCTTTGCTCTAGGGCAGGGTGAGTCCACCCGCATGATGGAAGATGGGCGCCCTGCCCTCCGGGAGTGGGGGTGGAAAGAGGAAGGAGCTGGTTTGCAGGGAGTTAGAAAAAGAATGTTCCCTGCGGCACTTTTTAGCTGTCCTCCTGAAGACCTGGAGACTGTTCCCAGGGTGCATTCTGCCCTCTTGGGAGGCACGCCAACCCCCTCCCAACCCTCGGCATGCGGAAGTTCCTGGGCCAGGGAAAGAACCTGCGCCACAGCTAGATCCTTAACCGCTAGGCCACCAGGGAACTCCTGGAGAGGCCCTTTTCTGAGAAGGGCCCATTTGTGCATCTGCTTCTCTCTCTCCTGGATCTCAGGCCCATCCTCCAAACGCCCAGCAGGCTGCTCACAGGGCCTAGATTTTTGCTTATAAAAATGATAAAAATAAAACAGAAAAACCTTAGACCCGTTGATTTTGAACCTGAAGTGACTTTGAAATTGGGTGAGTTTTAATTACCTTTTTTTTTTTTTCTGTTTTTCTTTTTATGGCCGTACCCGCAGCATATAGAAGTTCTCAGGCCAGAGATCAAACCTGTACCTCTGCAGTGACCCAGGCCGCCACATTCAGATTCTTAACCCACTGTGCCAAGATTGGAACTCCGTATTATCTTTTTTTCTAAAAGCTTTTCGTGGCTTTCTTGTCGTGGCTCAGCAGAAATGAATCTAAGAACCATGAGATTATGGGTTCGATCCCTGGCCTCACTCAGTGGGTTAAGGATCCGGCGTTGCCGTGAGCTGTGGTGTAGGTTGCAGACGCGGCTCGGATCCCGCATTGCTGTGGTTGTGGCATAAGCCAGCAGCTGTAGCTCCGATTTGACCCCTAGCCTGGGAACCTCCACATGCCGAGGGTGTGGCCCTAAAACAACAAAAAGCAAAAATAAATAAATAAAATAAAAGCTTTTTGTTATGAAAAAAAAAATACTTTAAAGAGTGGAGAGGGAGTTCCTATCGTGGCTCAGGGGTTAATGAATCTGACTAGGAACCATGAGGTTGTGGATTCGATCCCTGGCCTTGCCCAGTGGGTTAAGGATCCGGCGTTGCCGTGAGCTGTGGTGTAGGTCACAGACGTGGCTCGGATCCCGTGTTGCTGTGGCTGTGGCATAGGTCAGCAGCTACAGCTCCGATTGGACCCCTAGCCTGGGAACCTCCATATGCTGCAGGTGCGGCCCTAGAAAAGGCAAAAAGACAAAAAAAAAATAGAGTGGAGAGGATAATTAAATACTTCTGCCATGTACCCATCACCTTGCTTTAAAAATTACCAAATCATGTCCAGTCTGTATTTATTTTCCTCCTGATTACTTTTTTTGCTTTTTTTAGGGCCATACCTGTGGCACATGGAAGTTCTCAGGCTAGGGGTTAAATTGATGCTGCAGCTGCCGGCCTACATCATAGCCACAGCAATGCCAGATCCGAGCAGAATGTTACCTAGACCACAGCTCATCCACTGAGCAAGGCCAGGGAGGGAACCTGCATCCTCACGGATACTAGTCAGGTTCATAACCCACTAAGCCACAACGGGAATGCCTCTGATTACTTGAAAGCAAATCCTAGGTATGTCATTTTATTTGTAATTATCTTAGTGTGTATTTCTAAAAGCCAGTATGGGGAATTCCCCTTGTGGTTCAGCAGTAACAAACCTGACTGGTATTCACGAGGACGAGGGTTTGATCCCTGGCCTCGCTCAGGTGTTAAAGGATCTAGCACTGCTGTGAGCTATGGTATAGACTGCGGACACGGCTCAGATCCGGCATTGTTGTGGCTGTGGTGTTGGTCGGCAGCTGCAGCTTCAATTCAACCCCTAGCCTGGGAACGTCCATATGCTGCAGGTACAGACTTAAAAAGACCAAAAAAAGGTATGATTTTTAATTATTAACTATGTATATATGTATATATATGTCTCGTTTTTTTAGGGCCGCACCTGTGGCATATGTAGAGGTTCCCAGGTTAGGGGTCAAATCAGAGCTACAGGTGCTGACCTACGCCACAGCCACAGCAACGCTGGATCCGAGCCATGTCTGCAACCTACACCACAGCTCATGGCAATGCCGGATCCGTTGAGCGAGGCCAGGGATCGAACCCACAACCTCATGGTTCCTAGTTGGATTCGTTTCCGCTGTGCCACGACAGGAACTCCTTAACAATATTATTAAATATCTAATCGGTGTTCAATAACCATAGAACCACTTTTCAGCTGTAGAAATACGCATCTTAAGGAACTATAGGTGGGACGTTTTGACTTATGGGAGAGTAGCACCCACTCAGCAGGTGCGCTGTTCACTAGGTGATGTGAACTCTGAATATTTTAAATTTGTCCTCAAAGCAAAACTTTTTTTTTTTTTTTTGCCTCACCACTTGTGGAAGTTCTTGGGCCAAGGATCGAATCTGCCCCATAGCAGCAACCTGAGCCACAGCAGTGTCAACACAAAGGAACTCCCTCAAGCCAAACTTTGACTGTATTTTGGCAAAGCCTTTGTCTCCTTTCTGCCATCACAAAAGCAGCACAGGAGTTCCCGTCGTGGCTCAGCGGTTAATGAACCGGATTAGTATCCATGAGAACATGGGTTTGATTGCTGGCCTTGCTCAGTGGGTTTAAGGATCTGACATTGCCATGAGCTGTGGTGTAGGTTGAAGACATGGCTCGGATCCAGCGTTGCTGTGGCTGTGGCGTAGGTCAGCACCTGTAGCTCTGATTTGACCCCTAACCTGGGAACCTCCATATGCCTCCGGTGCAGCCTTAAAAAGGGCAAAGGACAAAACAAAACAAAACAAAAAACCAGCACAAGGGACAGTGCAAAGAGCCTGGAACTAGACAGCCTTCAGGTTCAAATACTGCTTGGTTCTGGCTCCTAGGACCTTTGTGACTTGGTAGGTGCCAACTTGTCTATCTCAGGGCCCTGGTTAAAACGGGGCCAAGGTTACTGTGGTCATGGGTAACGGGAGGCTTATAGGAGTGCTGAATCTGAGCCTGGCATCTGATGAGCACTCCTCAAATGTTGGGTTACTTTTTTTTTTTTTAAGGTTCTTCCTTAATTGAACTGTTTTCCTTCCCACTCAAAGTCAGTGGCAGCTTCTTTAAAAAGGTGAAAAAGGGTAGTTCCCGTCGTGGCACAGTGGTTAACGAATCTGACCAGGAACCACGAAGTTGTGGGTTCAATCCCTGGCCTTGCCCAGTGGGTTAAGTATCCGGCGTTGCCGTGAGCTGTGGTGTAGGTTGCAGACGCGGCTCGGATCCTGCGTTGCTGTAGCTGTGGTGTAGGCCGGCAGCTACAGCTCTGATTGGACCCCTAGCCTGGGAACCTCCACATGCCGCTGGTGTGGCCCTAAAACGACGTAAGACAAAAAAAAAAAAAAAGTGAAAAGGGGAGTTCCCGGTGTGGTACAGTGGAAATGAATGCGACTAGGGACCATAAGGTTGTGGGTTCGATCCCAGGTCTCGCTCAGTGGGTTAAGGATGTGTAGGCCACAGACATGGCTTGGATCCTGCATTGCTGTGGCTGTGGTGTAGGCCGGCAGCTGTAACTTCGATTGGACCCCTAGCCTGGGAACCTCCATAGGCTGTGGGTGCGGCCCTAAAAAAAGCAAAAATAAAAAGGTGAAAAGGACGAGAGCTTCCTGGCCAGGAAGAACTCCCAGCCATACTTCCGGGTGCCCAGCGCCTGTACTTCCTGAATCTCTTACTGTCCTGCTTAACTCCTTAAGCTGTTGCTCAGATGCTCTCTCCCGTGTTCTCTCCTGGACCCTCCCCCTGGGCTTGAAGAATGGTTATGTGGTCCCTGTGGCTCTCGTCCCCTGCTTGCCCCCTGCAACGTTAGAAAGGACCATCCCCTGTGAATGCTGTGTATCTGGGGCGCTGGTAACTGCCCTGCTGGTCAGAGCGGGCAGAGGGGGTCAGAAACCATAGGGTAACAGCATTCCAGAAAAATAATTAGGCTGGCGCAAGCAATGCCTTCTTTGCCAGGGGCTGGAGGCTTCATCCTTTAACAGGACAGGTTTATCGGCTCTGGGCTGAGTGGGGGATGGCTTGTGAACCTCTGGGAGTTCCCTTGCTTTTCTGAACAATGGGTATTGAAGTTTAGGGTCCTGCTTGAGTGCAGTACTTTTTTTTTTGTCTTTTTGCCTTATCTAGGGCCGCACCCGTGGCATATGGAGGTTCCCAGGCTAGGGGTCTCACAGGAGCTGTAGCTGCCGGCCTTCGCCACAGCCACAGCAACGCAGGATCCGAGTCGCGTCTGCAACCTACCCCACAGCTCACGGCCACGCTGGATACTTAACCCACTGAGCGAGGCCAGGGATCGAACCCGCAACCTCATGATTCCTAGTCGGATTCATTAACCACTGAGCCACGACGGGAACTCCCGAGTGCAGTACTTTATTACATGTAGGGCAGTGATTCCACTCTAATCTAGCGGAAGCCAGGGGACCCGGGAGGGCTGGAGTGGGGCCCTTAGGTTGTTCCCGGGAGGTGGGGATGCAGGGTGGGACTCTGGGCTCCCGTGTTTCCTCCTATTTCCCTCCCAGTGCAGAAGCCTAGCCATTTTACTATCACAGGTAGTGGCTCATTGTTAGCCCTGCCATCCTCTTCCTCTGCTAGTCTGGACACCTGCCTGTAGGCTCCAGGGGACTGGGACTGAGCCCATGGCATGGCGGGCATGTTCTTTAGGTCCTCACAGAAGCCCCACCAGTTTTCCACAGGAGGAAACTAAGGTACTACTGAGCAAAGAAGTCCGCAGGATCTCTTCGCTTCCACCCGATCCCCCAAGCCCTCAGCGTGCTGCCCTGGCCCAGCTGGCACTGGGCATTCGGAAATGCTTGTAGGGTGAATGAGTTACCCAGGGGTTCCTGGAGGGGAGTACTGGGTACAGTTCCCAACATGGCCCCATGTGCTTTGAGCCTGAAAGAAATGAGGTAGCACCAAACTTAATACAAACCAGGCCAAGGGCTTAAAAGACAAAGGTCCTCCATGGCCTCTGTGGTGTTTTTTGTTAGGGTTGGGGGCTTTGCTGAAAGGTTCAGAGGCATGAAGGGGCCTGGTGTCAGTTCCCAGGATTGGGTGTGTGTGCCCTAGAGGGGTGGGGGAGGGCTGCCAGGATGTCTTTCATTGGTCGGGTGTCCCTGCCCTCCTCCCCCTCCTTCTCCTGGAACATTCCAGACATTCCAGACTGCCATTGCTTTCAGGATATGGATTAACATCCCCAAACTGAGATTTGATTTCACCTCCCCGTCCCCTTCCAACTCCTCCCTACCCTGCAAAGAAAGCCCCTAAAACTGGGAGTTGGAAGCTGGAAGCCAGGGTGTTTTTGACCTTTGACCCGAGATTGTAGTCAGGGACCACCTTGAAAGGGTGCTGAACTTGGGCAGGGAGCTGCTTTCAGCCCTTAGGGGTTTGGACTCCCGGGCAGGCAGCCACCGCAGGTGCTGTCCCTGCCATATCTCCGCAAGAGTTTGTTTGAATGGAGGTCCTCTCTCAGCCTGGGCGACCCCATCATTGGCGTGAAGGTGGATTGGTGTTCTCATTCTTCCGATGGTGTAACCCTCTCTTCAGGTCTCTGGGAGTTTGCTTTTCTCTGTGCGAGGACCCCCTGGGCTTTCTTTGCCCAGCTGATCACGAAGTGAGTTTGTGTGGGAAATCCTACCTGCTGCGTCACGCAGATGCCCTGGGACTCCCTCTTGGCCAGTGAACTGGATCCCGGGAAGCTGGCCTGGTTTGGGACCTGAGGACTCGGAACTGGACTTGTCTCTGACCTTTGTACTTTTGTCCCGATCTAAGGAAGTTCTGTCTAATTTCCTCAGATCAGGTTCATGAGCCAACCAAAGCAGAGAGCCGTGGACGTACATCTTCTGATGCTTCTGCTGCTTTCCCCTTAGGTTATTCCAACCTGGATGGGGATTTCCTTAAGGCATTTCCACCTTCAAAGCTGCAGGGCAAGAAGTGATCTTAAAGATTCTCCTGTTTCTGTTTTACGTCTGAAGACACTTGGTCACAGGCTGGCCAAGGACGGAGCCAAGATGCGAACTTTTACAAGTAGAACCTGGCGGGGAGTTCCCTTCGTGGCTCAGTGGTTAATGAATCTGACTAGGAACCATGAGGTTGCGGGTTCGATCCCTACATTTGCTCAGTGGGTTAAGGATCCGGCGTTGCCATGAGCTATGGTGTAGGTCACAGACGCGGCTCGGATCCCGCGTTGCTGTGGGTGTGGTGAAGGCCGGCAGCTACAGCTCCTGTTAGACCCCTAGCCTGGGAACCTCCATATACTGCGAGTGCGGCTCTAGATAAAAAGGCAAAAAAAGACCAAAAAAAACCCCCCAAAACAAGTAGAACCTGACATTCCTTCCCTCGCTCCCGTGTGTTTTCAGCGCCCCTTCCCTCTAGCGTGGCAAGAACTGCCGTGGGCCCTTTTGTACATGACCTAGGAAAACGAGGCCGAAGTCAGAACAGCCAGTCAAGCAAGGCCAGTTTAAGGGCTAGACCTGGACTTAACTGCTTCCCAGTTTAGTTTTCCCTCATGCCGCTAGAATTTTGTTGGGCCACGTGTCCCTGAACTAAAGAGTTTGTCAACAAGGAATACGCAAAGACATAAGTGATAATTGACCGATGCAAATCAAGTCAATCGAATTGTTTAAACCCAGGGATTAGGGCATTGATTTGGGGGGTGAACAGTTAATTGCCCTGGGAGTCAGCCTTGAACCTGGAAGCCTTCTGCTGGGGAAAATCACCTTTTTCAGGGGCATTTGAAATTTGGGGAGGAGAAACGGCAGTAAACTGGGAGGGGGGAAAGGGGCGGTCATGATGCTGGGTTGTGTGTGTGCGTGTTCACCCCTCCACCTCACTGTCTACAGTTGTGTCTGTTATTACTTTTTTTATTTTTATTTTTTTTGTCTTTGCCTTTATGTAGAGTCGCACCCGCGGCATATGGAGGTTCCCAGGCTAGGGGTCTAACAGGAGCTGTAGCTGACAGCCTTCGCCACAGCCACAGCCACGCGGGATCCAAGCTGTGTCTGCAACCTACACCACAGCTCACGGCAACACCGGATCCTTAACCCACTGAGTGATGCCGGGGATTGAACCCGCAACCTCATGGTTCCTAGTTGGACTCTTTAACCACTGAGCCACGACGGGAACTCCTCTATTACTGCATTTTAAGCACTTACTCCAAGCCCTTTGCTAAGCTCTTGATAGTATTATCTAACATCACTTTATACCTCCTGTGAATAGCTATTATCCCTGTTTTACAAAGGAGAAACTGAGCCTCAAAGAAGTTAAATAACTTTTTAGAGATCAGTGCTGTTGAGTGGAGCACAGGTTTAAATCCATATCTGGACACTCGCCCCCCCCCCAAAAAAAAACAGGAGCTTAGCTGCTGCCTATTATCCTGCTGTAATTTGTTTGCGTATATGTTTCCCCTAATAAATTGTGATCACCTTGAGGCCAGGTAGTTTGTTCTGTTTATCAGTGTGTCCCCAGCAGGTAGAACACAGTCCGGCATGAAGTAGGCACCGATTCAAAAAGTATCAGATAAATGATTCATGTACTAATTCGTGTAGCTAGCTTTGTATTCTTAGAGCCTGTAACACAGTGGGTGGAAATAGGTGGTTACTGAGTAAGAGAACCAGTGGGAAACAGACATAAACAAAGCAGATGGCATCGGGGGGACTTTGGTTTTCCTGGCATGCAGAGCCTCTGGTTTGGCCTTCCCATCTGCGGTAGCACTGACAATAAGCAAATCTTCACTCCTAGGGGGTTCCCATCATGGCTCAGTGGTTAACGAGTCCAACTAGGAACCATGAGGTTGCGGGTTCGATCCCCGGCATCACTCAGTGGGTTAAGGATCCGGCGTTGCCGTGAGCTGTGGTGTAGGTTGCAGACGCGGCTCGGATCCCGCGTTGCTGTGGCTATGGCGAAGGCCGGCGGCTACAGCTCCCAGTAGACCCCTAGCCTGGGAATCTCCACATGCCACAGTTGCGGCCCTAGATAAGGCAAAAATACCAAAAAAAAAAAAAAATCTTCACTCCTAAAGGTTATCGTTCTTCGACTCTAAGTCTTTGGGGTTGAGCAGAAGATAGGAAGATAGACCGGGACGAGGATTAAAAACTGCCCGGTCACGGGCCCCTGAAAAGCATCCAGAGCTGTCACTGACCCTGTTCTCTCTAATTTCAGGAGTCGGAAAATACAGATCCGAAATATTCCACCCCAGCTGCGATGGGAGGTAAGTGACTGGGGGAAACTGTCAGTGGTTCCGGGTCATCACGGAGACTGGCAAGGGAGTCTGGGGCAGCCTGAGTTGGCAGAGGTGACTGGGAGGTGTCCTGGTGGCTTGGGGCTGGGCCAGACAGAGATTCTGGTGCTGAGGGGAGACTGGTTGGGTCTTCAGTGTTAGTTCTGTCCCCGTGGTGAGAGGCGTGATGGAAGTGGGAGGGGCAGTTCCTGAACCCCAAACTTAGTGATGACAGAGGGTAAGTTAGGGACCCAGGTGGCACATGTCTGCATCCCAAAAGGCCCTTAAATGTCTTCTTCAGCTAAAGTATATTCTGCCAAGAAACCCCAACAGGTCACCACCAGCATTAGTCCCCCAGAAAGGGCGAACCGAGCAGGTGACTGCTTACTCCCCACCAAAGGCTCTGCCTGCCCCAGTCTATGCTTTGGGATGAGGGGCGTGCGGTGATGCTATGTGAGTTCCTGGGATGCTCAGAGCAGTTGTATCCCCTTCTCCTGGCTCCCAGGTACTGGACAGCCTGCTTGCTCAGTATGGGACAGTGGAGAACTGCGAGCAAGGTAAGAGTGGGTGGAGGTGGAGGGGCGGGTGTTAGAGGAGCTAGTGGGGAGTCTCCCTGCTTCATTTTCTGTTACCAAGTTTGCCTCCTGGAGCCCCGAAAGAAGGCAGCTGAGACGTGGTGTGGAGGGAGGCCCACTGCAGTGTAAACCGGGACGTGTGGTGCCGGCTCCGGCTCTGCTGCTTCTCCCTGGAGCAGGTTTCTCCGCTGTTTAATAAGGAAAGCAACAAGGTCACTCATTCCCAACATGGGGGTCCCCAGGCTCCTGGGGCCAACCACGGAAGAAATAAAGGTCCCGAGAGTTTAGGAATAAAATCCGCAAAGAGTGGAAACGGTGGAGTTCCCTTGCAGTGCAGCAGGTTAAGGATCTGGCATTATCCCGACTGTGGCTTGGGTCACTGTTGCGGCGTGGGTTCGATCCCTGGCTCAGGAACTTCTGCATGCTGCGGGTGTGCCCCCCCCAACAAAACAAAATGTAAACAAAGCCCCCGAAGCAGAGAATTTATTCATACATATTGATAGGCAGGCAGAATCTTTCAGGAGTGGGCCCATTGAAAGAGAAATAATGAAAAATGGAGATCATAAAAAGTTTGCTATTACTTTTTACAGTTTCTCCATTGCTTAAGATTGTAAATTATTTTCGAAGGAAATGAACTGAAATAAAGTTTGGAGTGATTTTGGTTGGACATAAAATAGAACTTGGTCATCGGGGAGGCGAAACAGTTTGCACCTGCAGATCTTTTAAGAAACCAAGACAAGGAGTTCCCTTTGCGGTGCAATGGAAACGAAACTGACTAGTATCCATGAGGATTCAGGTTCCATCCCTGACCTTACTCAGTGGATCAGAGATCCAGCATTGCCATGAGCTGTGGTGTAAGTCGCAGACGCGACTCGGATCCCACCTGACTGTGGCTGTGGGCATAGGCTGGAAGCTGTAGCTCCAATTAGACCCCTAGCCACAGCCACAGCAACGCTGGATCCTTAATCCACTGAGCGAAGCCAGTGATCCGAACCTGCATCCTCATGGATGCTAGTCAGATTCGTTTCCACTGAGCCGCAGCGGGAACTCCTCCAACGCCCCTTTTGAAGCAAGCCCTTTCTCTCCGCCCTGTATGAAATTGTACCTCTCGCCACCACCTCCTTTACCCTGCTTTGTGCTTTGCCATAGCACTCACCACCTTTTCACTTTTGGGGGGGAGAGAATTTATTTTTTATTTTTTAATTTATTTTTTAATTGAAGTCTGTTTGATTTATAATAGTTTCCGCTGTGCAGTAGTGATTCAGTGTTTTTACAGATTATGCTCCGAAGTCAGTAGAAGATAACAGCTGTAATTCCTTGTGCTGTACAGTATATCCTTGTTTCTTGTCTGTTTTATAAACGTAGTTTTTATCTGTCAATCCCGTAGTCCCTCCCCGCCTCTGGTAAGGACTAGTCTGCCTTCTGTGTCTGTGTCTGTTCCTGTTTTGCATATGCATTCATTTGTGTTTTCATTAATTTATACCCGTGGCATGCGAAAGTTCCCAAGCCCCAGCAGTGACTATGCCAGGTCCTTAGCCATGGGGGAACTCCAGTATGCTTTAGATCCCCCCGTCTAGGTAATTATCTGGGTCCATCCACGTTCTTGCAGATGGCAGGATTTCATTCTTTTTTGAAATGGCTGAGTAATATTCCACTGTCTCACCATGTTTTAATATTCCATAGAGGAGTTCCCTTTGTGGCTTAGTGGTTAATGAATCCGACTAGGAACCAGGATGTTGCGGGTTCGATCCCTGGCCTCGCTCAGTGGGTTAAGGATCCGGCGTTGCCGTGAGCTGTGGTGTAGGTCGCAGACGTGGCTCGGATCCCGCGTTGCTGTGGCTGTGGTGAAGGCCAGTGGCTACAGCTCCTGTTAGACCCCTAGCCTGGGAACCTCCATATGCCGCGGGTGCGGCTCTACATAAAGGCAAAAAAAAAAAAAAAAAGAAAAAAGTATTCCGTAGAATGTGCTTATAATACTTAACAGCCGTCTTCTTCCTGCTAGAGTGTAAGCTCCACGAAAACAGAGGTTTTGTTGCTCTCATTCGCTGCTGTATTTCCCCTTAACTGGTAGATGATTCTTGCAGAAACTTTCTCTCCGCTGAGCTGGGAGAGCACTACCGAGGAGGCCAGAAGAGGCTGAGTGTGGTCTGCACTGAGGTTTTGTGGCCAAGTGCCTTATCTTCGGTGTTGTGGGGGGAGGAGTTCGATTTCTAGCCGAGTCCCCCACTCCAGGGCCGAGCAGACCCAGGGGACCTAAAATCACAAGACAATGATGCGTCAGACAGAAGCACTTTTTATTAATTCAGCGTATGTTCCCAGATCACCTGGAGTTCAGATGTCTGTTCCCAAAGCTGGGAAATCCTCTCCCCGACTCTCCTGTCAGCCCGTCCAGCTAGGTCGTGATCGGTATATTCCTGAGGGTGCTCCGAAGTGGATTTAGGTGTTCCTTAAATCTCTTCAGCCATATCCTTACAGACCGTTTTTTGGCCCGCTCTCACTCAGTGTGTAACTTAAGAAAAATTTTTTTATTAAAGTTTAGTTGATTTACAACGTTGTGTCGGTCTCTGCTGTACAGCAAAGTGACCCAGTCCTACACATATATATACATTCTTTTTCTCATATTATCTTCCATCGTGTTCTAACACGAGAGAGTAGATATAGTTCCCTGTGCTGTAGAGCAGGACCTCTTTGCTTGTCCATTCTAAAGGTAATAGTCTGCATCTGCGAACCCCAAACTCTGAGCCCGTTCCCCTCCTTCCCCCTTCCTCTTGGCAACCACAAGTCTGTTCTCCATGTCTGTGAGTCTGTTTCTGTTCTTGTTCTGTAGATAGGTTCATCTGTGCCCCCCCCCCTTTTTTGTCTTTTTGCCCTATCTAGGGCATATGGAGGTTCCCAGGCTAGGGGTCTAACAGGAGCTGTAGCCGCCGGTCTGTACCACAGCCACAGCAATGTGGGATCAGAACCGCATCTGCGACCTTCACCAGAACTCACGGCAACGCCGGATCCTTAACCCACTGAGCAAGGCCAGGGATCGAACCCGCAACCTCATGGTTCCTAGTCGGATTCGTTAACCACTGAGCCATGACGGGAACTCCATGTGCCCATTTTAGATTCCACATACTTATATGTGGAATCACTTAACGATGTCATATGGTGTTATTTATTTATTTATTTTGCTTTTTCAGGCCGCACCCGCGGCATACGGAGGTTCTCAGGTTAGGGATCCAATCGGAGCTACAGCTTCCGGCCTGCACCACAGCCACAGCAATGCCGCATCCGAGCCGTGTCTGTGACCTACACCACAGCTATGGCAACGCAGGATCCTTAACCCACTGAACGAGGCCTGGGATCGAACCTGCAACCTCGTGGTTCCTAGTTGGATTCGTTTCCGCTGTGCCACGACGGGAACTCTTATCTTTCTCTTTCTGACTTACTTCACTTAGTACGAGAATCTCTAGCTGCGTCCACCTTGCTACAATGGCATTATTCCCCCCCCCCCTTTTTTTACAGGTGTACCTGTGGCATGTGGAAGTTCCCAGGCTAGGGGTCGAATCAGAGTTATAGCTGCTGGCGTACACCACAGCCACAGCGATGCCAGATCTGAGCCACATCTGCAACCTGTGCCACAGCTCGTGGCAACACCAGATCCTTAACCCACTGAGCGAGGCCAGGGATCAAATCCGCATCCTGGTGAATACTACTAGTCAGGTTCTTAACCAGCTAAGCCACAATGGAACTCCTGTTTCGTTCTTTTTTTATGACTGAGTAGTATCAGTGCATAATTTTTAACTAGTTTAAATTTCTTTCTAAGAATAAACTTATCTCCAGGTTGGGATATATGTGTATGTGTGTGTGTTTTCTCCCTGCTGCATAACTGCTGATAAATAAACAGCACTCTTTTGTATGCCTGGCTCTCTTGAGGGCTGATAGGGAAGGAAATCAAAGGATGGCATATGAAAGAAAATGCTAGGCTAATTTGAATTTTCCATGAGGGCCTAAAGGGGAAATGTTGCACTTTGTCATTCGAGTATTTCTTCTTGACCACATAACATGCAAAGATGCGCTTAAGAAACATTGGTGCCATCTCCAGATCTCACTGCTCTAACCTTGACCTCTGTTTTGCTCCCCCAGTGAACACTGAGAGTGAGACGGCAGTGGTGAATGTCACCTATTCCAACCGGGAACAGACCAGGCAGTGAGTGGACCCAAAAGAGGGGCTGGTAGGGTCTTTGTGGGTGTTGGGAGCCAGGTGCCCGTACTTGAACAAGGATAGGGTTCAGGCAAGCAGGAGTTCCCATTTAGCCTCAGATTTTGTTGCAACCAGCCCCAGACTCAGACTCATGTCTTTTGGTTCTGGTGATCTCAAAGGTTCCGAAATTCTCCAGGATTAATAGCAAGTACATTGAAGGGAGGGGACCCTAAGACTTGCTTAGGAGAGAATGTTGGTTTTCCATAGGTCGCTGGTTGCCGGAGGACTGACTGTAGGGTCCTTTGCTGTGTCGATATCGCCATCTAGTGGCCACATGGAGGAAATGCGAGGCCTAAATGATTTGTGATGGGGGGGCAGACATTTTATCACAGGGATCGCAAGTCCACTTTATGCTTTCTTAGGATCTTTTTAGTTCCCTCACACCCACAACTTCTGGCTCATTAGCTGTTTGATTGAGCGATTACACTTCTCCACTCACAGGTACTGACAGACTTGTACATTTTATGTCCTCACGTATATCCTGTTACAGGCCTTGTGCCATATTTTGCTTTTAATGGCTTTCTCATTCCCTCAGCACGTTGCCTCTATCCCATGTATTTCCTCCAACCTAGTGTAGAATTCCACCACTTCCTCAAACCAATTACTTTTCTTTTAGATGCCTCTTGGGCTCAGCATTTTCTGGAGGTCCCTGTGGCCAATCTATGGTCTTAGTCCGGCTTTAAGTCAACACTTCCCCCTACACATTATTGCCTCGTTAACATTTCCAGCCAGCATCAGACCTGAGAATGGATGGTGCTCGTTCGCTCCCCTCAGCGGTTCTTAGTCTCTTTTAAAGACATGCCAGATATGCTGGAACTCCTGCTTCCACGCAGTAAGCAAGCCATTCTGTCTCCACCTCTTACTTTTCCCCTGGGGTTTGCTTGCACATGGAAGGTACCAGACTCAGTAGGTACAAAGACAACAAATCTCTCCTTCTAGCATGTTTCACTTATTACTCCTTTATCTCACTCACTCTTCATTTATCATGACCCACAGCAGATTCTCTTGTGAATCCTAGGTAGTTGTGGCCAAAATTAACACGTCCATCGCCATGTTCAATGGAAATGACTTATTCTTGTCCTAATACCTTATTTGAGCTGGAAGAGTCCATTGAAACTGGAAGGTGGAGTTGGAGGTGGGCGTGGTGGGAAGGCGGTCATCTCCCGTTTTTCTAGCGTGTTCCGTGGTGTGAACCAGCCAAGCGCTTTCCACATGGAGGGCGTTTGGGGCAATGGGCGTGGATTGGACTGACCGTCACGTTGTCCCTCTGTCTTCAGAGCCATCATGAAGCTGAATGGCCACCAGCTGGAGAACCACGCCTTGAAGGTCTCCTACATTCCTGACGAGCAGATAGCCCAGGGTCCGGAGAACGGGCGCCGAGGAGGCTTTGGCTCACGGGGTCAGCCCCGCCAGGGCTCCCCTGTGGCAGCTGGGGCCCCAGCCAAGCAGCAGCAAGTGGACATCCCCCTGCGGCTGCTGGTGCCCACCCAGTATGTGGGCGCCATCATTGGCAAAGAGGGTGCCACCATCCGCAACATCACCAAACAGACCCAGTCCAAGTGAGTTTTGGCTGCAGGGGCAATGGTGTGGGGCCAGGAAAGAGTGTGGTTGGCACCCAGGAGGCGAGGCTGCTCCTGGAAGCACCCTGAGGGGCCTCCACTCAACTTTACTTCTCAGGAAGTATTGTCTGAGATATATTCTGCTCTCTCTCTCTCTCTCTCTTTTTTTTTTTTTGGTCTTTTTAGGGCCGCACTCTCGGCATGTGGAGGTTCCCAGGCTAAGGGTCTGATCGGAGCTGTAGCTGCCGGCCTACACCACAGCCACAGCAATGCGGGATCCGAGCTGCATCCGTGACCTACACCACAGCTCACGGCAGCGCTGGCTCCTTCACCCACTGAGCGAGGCCAGGGATCGAACCTGCGCCCACATGGATGCTAGTCAGTTTCGTCTCCACTGAGCCACAACGGGCTCCTCTGTTCTCTTTTTATTCAGGGGTCACTGTTTGCCATCACAGCCCCCTAGGAAGGTGCAGGTAGATGGGGTGATGAAGTAAGCCCAGGCTGTGCCGTTTGGTGGCAGTGGCTGGGCCACACACTATCTATAGTAAGAAAGGTTCTATTTCTTGTAAAAAGGACTCGTCAAACAAACCTAGTCTTGCTACATCATTCCTTAGCGCTCAGTGATTTCAGCTTATTGGTGGCAACAGGACTGGCCAGTGAGGGACTTCAGTGACGTCATAAATTCTGACCCCTCTCTCATTCCACCACAGCCACCCTCTTCTCTGATTTTTATAGCTGACCATTGTGTACTTTTGGCAAAGGACAGGTCGCACTGTGTCTGTAATGCAAAGCTTTTATTTGCTTTTAATTTGGGACAGTGCGCCTTTCCATTATAGTTCTTTCGAGGGCGGAATCCAGCATTCAAGGGGAAATGCAGCTTTATAGAGCCGTGGGCTGTTGATTGCCCAGCCTCGTGTTCCCGTGATAGATGCCATCAGTCGCAGCCACCACCTCCTGACTGAAACCGAATCCATAGCAACAAGCCGGCTCTTTCTGTGCCCATCTCAGCTCTGCACTTGGCCTTGTTCCAAGCAGAGCAGGTCTGTAGCTTTGGCCGAGGAGCTTCCCCGGGGAACAGCTAACCACGTGTACTCCGGTCCTCAGGATTGACGTGCACAGGAAGGAGAATGCGGGCGCCGCCGAGAAGGCCATCAGTGTCCACTCAACCCCCGAGGGCTGCTCGTCCGCCTGTAAGATGATCTTGGAGATTATGCACAAAGAGGCAAAGGACACCAAAACGTAAGGCCTCAGCTTCTCTGGGAATGTGGGGACTGCCACCTTTTTTCAACTCTTGTCACAAACTTTATTTTTTTTTTTTTTGCCTTTTGTCATTTTATGGCCGCGGGTTTTATGGCCTCACCCACGGCATGTGGAGGTTCCCAGGCTAGGGGTCTAATCGGAGCTGTGGCCACTGGCCTGCGCCGCAGCCACAACAACGCAGGATCCGAGCCGCGTCTGCAACCTACACCACAGCTCACGGCAACGCCGGATCGTTAACCCACTGAGCAAGGGCAGGGATCGAACCCGCAACCTCATGGTTCCTAGTCGGATTCATTAACCACTGCGCCACGACGGGAACTCCCTGTCACAAACTTTAAAAGCAAGACTTTTTAAGATAAAGAGACACAGAGGTTGCACAGAAAGGTTAAAAATTGAGGAATGAATCGTGTTATTCCATAAATAGCAGCTTGTGTAATATCCCAGCAGTTCTGTGCACTCACAGGGGTGTGCACGCGTGTGTTTGTGTGTGCGCGTGTGTGTGTTATCACAAGGAGGATCATGATACACATACAGCTCTGTAGCTGGCATTTTTCTCACCGTCGTGCATCAGTACTCACAGAATGCATAGATCAGATAGACGTAGCTGTTCTTTATTAGCTTTGTAGGATTCAGTAGCGTACCTATTTGAAAGGAGCAAGTTGGATGAGGTTTTTTTTGGGGTTTTTTTTTGGGGGGGTTTGCTTTTTAGGGCCGCACCCGCGACATACGGAGTTTCCTAGGCTAGGGGTCTAACAGGAGCTGTAGCCGCCGGCCTTCGCCACAGCCACAGCCACGCAGGATCCAAGCCGGGTCTGC
Source organism: Catagonus wagneri (assembly GCA_004024745.2). Taxonomy (NCBI): domain Eukaryota; kingdom Metazoa; phylum Chordata; class Mammalia; order Artiodactyla; family Tayassuidae; genus Catagonus; species Catagonus wagneri. Next base: position 9,513,901 of record PVHT020001179.1, on the reverse strand, counting down.
GACCTACACCACAGCTCATGGCAACACCGGATCCTTAACCCACTGAGCAAGGCCAGGGGTTGAACCCGCAACCTCATGGTTCCTAGTGGGATTCGTTAACCACTGTGCCATGACGGGAACTCCTTGTTTTTTGGGGTTTTTTTTTCTGGCCATGCCTGCGGCATGTGAAAGTTCCTGAGCCAGAGTTTGAACCTGCACAATAGCAGCAACCCAAGCCACTGCAGTGGCAGTGCCGCGTCCTTGACCTGCTGAGCCACATGGGAACTGCACAATTGTAGGAGTTTTTTTTTTTTTTCTTTTTTTTTCCTTATTAGGGCCGTACCCATGGCATATGGAAGTTCCCAGGTTAGGGGTCAAATCAGAGCTGCAGTCGCCGGCCTACACCACACACAGCCGTGCAGGATCTGAGCTGCGTCTGTGACCTGCACCGCAGCTCATGGCAACACTGGATCCTTAACCCACCGAGCAGGGCTAGGGATCAAACCCACATCCTCATGGATGCTAGTTGGGTTCGTTACCACTGAGCCACGACGGGAAGTCCTGGACGGGTTTTGATATGAGTGTACCTAGAAGACTATGGCCACAGTTAAGATAAGGAACCTATCTGTTGCCTTTATTTTTCAAAACTTTTTTGGCCGCCCTTCAGCATAAGGAGTTCCCCGGCCAGGGGTCAGATCCCAGCTGAAGCTGCAGCAACGCTGGATCCTTAACCCATTGTGGCAAGCTGGGGATCAAACCTGAGTCCCAGTGCTCCAGAAACCCTGCTCATCCCTTTGGGCCCCAGCAGAAACTCCTTCATCACCTTTATTGACCTTGGGCCCTTGGGCACCTGGCCCTGTTCCCCACTTCTCTATCCCGGAACAACCTCTGAGCTGCTGGTTTTCTTTGCAAACATGATTTTGTCCTGCGAAGTGTCCGCGAAGCTCCCCACCCTCCCCACCCACCGTGGCCCACCATTTAAGGAGCTCTTGTCTCTCACTTCTTCCCCAGGGCTGACGAGGTTCCCCTCAAGATCCTGGCCCATAATAACTTCGTGGGGCGTCTCATTGGCAAGGAAGGACGCAACCTGAAGAAAGTGGAGCAGGACACAGAGACGAAAATCACCATCTCCTCGTAAGGCGCCCTCCCGCATTTCCCGGTGCCAGCGGGAGGCCTGGCCACCGGGCGTGGCGGGATTTCATTACTGAGCCTGAATACTTGCCCCTTAAGTTGGAGGCTGTTTCGGCTTACTGAAGAACAGTCAGAGAAGCGGCAAAGGGCCCTTTACGGCCTGGAGGGCTGTCGCTAGGGTGCTGCCTCTTCTGGCCTCTGCTGCCACATCTGGTCTCTCTTGTTTTGCATCTGGAAGAGAGACCTGCGGCCAGGGAGCCAGGGCTCTAGGGCTTGGGGCGTGTTTGTCGGGCTACGGGAAGGGACGGCCCAGATCCTTTCCTGAGCCTCGAGCACGTGCTCTGTGGGAGGGCCCGCCCCTGGGAGGAGCCAAAGTTGAGCAGCCGGACCCGCGCGCCTGTGGGTGCTGTGTCTCTTGATTTTGTCAGAGCCACTGCTCTGCTCCCGGAGGGCACAGGAAATGGATTGCCCGGCACCGCTGGGGACGCTTCCAGTCACGAGCATCCTCCTTGCTTTACCGGTCGCTGCCAAGTCCCCTCACTGCCTGCAGGGAATCCCCGCTCTGCTTACAAACCAAAGGCCAGAGGCAGAGGGCCGTTCGATTGCCCAGAACGGAACAGCCTGCAGAAGCGGCGTTGCTGCGCCAGGGCCCTTTCCCGGTCCCAGAAGGCTGACCGCCGCTCTGCCCCTGCCCCAGGCTGCAGGATCTGACCCTCTACAACCCCGAGAGGACCATCACCGTGAAGGGGGCCGTCGAGAACTGCTGCAGGGCGGAGCAGGAGATCATGAAGAAAGTCCGGGAAGCCTATGAGAACGACGTGGCTGCCATGAGTGTGAGTGCTGGGCCTCTCCGCCGGGCCTTCTCTGAGCCTGAGCCGTGGCAGAAGCAGGTCTCCACGTGGGGTGGGCGGTCACGTGCCGTGTGGCCTCGGGGTGTGGACTTTGCTCTTGGACCTCGACTCATCAGAATCCTTTTTAAATTAAATTAATGGGGATTCTTATTTGATTTCTGGGCATTGGGGTCTGTGATCCTCCTGTAAAATTTGTGTTAATATGCACTTCAGTGGGGAAGAAAATCCATCATTTTCATCTGTTTTTATATTAGTCTTTTTAGAGCTGCACCCAAGGCATATGGACGTTCCCAGGTTAGGGGTCGAATCAGAGCTGCAGTTGCCGGCCTACACCACAGCCACAGCAGCAGGGAATCTGAGCCATTGTTGTGGCCAGCTCACGGCAACATCAGATCCTTAACCCACTGAGCGAGGCCAGGGATCGAACCCCAGGTCCTCGTGGATACTAGCTGGGCTCGTTAACCACTGAGCCACGATGGGAACTCCTGGTTTCTGTTTTTTCTTTAATTTATATTTTAAATTTCTTTTTTTTTTTTTGCCTTGTCATTTTAGGGCCGCACCCGCGGCATGTGGAGTTTCCCAGGCTAGGGGTTTAACAGGAGCTGTAGCCACTGGCCTACGCCGCAGCCACGGCAACGCCGGATCCTTAACCCACTGAGCAAGGGCAGGGATCGAACCCGCAACCTCATGGTTTCTAGTCGGATTCGTTAATCACTGCGCCACGACGGGAACTCCTTAAATTTATTTTCTGATCACACCCATGACATGAAGCAATTCCTGGGCCGGGGATCTAACCCATGCCACAGCAGTGACAATGCCGGATCCTTAACTACTAGGCCAGTGAGGAACTCCTCCGTCTGGTTCTTAAAGGGGAGTGAAGTCAGAGGTCTGTCTTTGTCTCAGCAGAGTAAACAGCTAGAGAGGAAAGACATGTGAAGGTCTACACTGCCGATTCTTAGTCCGTTGTGAACCTTCAGTGTGTGTGTGTCTGTGTGTGTGTGTGTGTGAAAACCAGAAGGCCGGGCAGGTTTGGGGCAAAAGCATGTAAAACTCCCGTTTTGACCCACTTTCCCTGGCGGCACTCACCTTCCTTTTGAGCCAGGGCCACATGCAAGGGCCACCAGGCCCCACCAGAACGAGCTGACCTCTTTCTCCTCACCTTCCTCCTCCAGCTGCAGTCTCATCTCATCCCCGGCTTGAACTTGGCTGCTGTAGGTCTCTTTCCAGCCTCCTCCAGTGCAGTCCCACCGCCTCCCAGCAGTGTCACCGGAGCTGCTCCCTACAGTTCCTTCATGGTAGGTGCAGGGCCTTATTACAGGGGGACCCCGGGCCGTCGGTGGCTTCACCTAGAATCCAGTTCCTCGTGGGAGCTCGATGCTTGGCGATTTCACCGCCACTGGCGTCCACCCTTTAGCGCGTCCGCCCTGTGGACAGCAGCCTCTTTGTCTTGTCTTAGCTGATTTCTTCATTTATAGAGAGAGCTAAAGAGCCTATAGCCCAAGGCGGCCGCTGCGTGCCTGCACCCCTTCCTCCTTGAGGGCGCAGGGCAGGGCCGCAGAGGGGCTGCGGGGCTGTTCCCCTTGACTCGCGATAATAACACGCCCTGTCTTGGCAGCAGGCTCCCGAGCAGGAGATGGTGCAGGTCTTCATTCCCGCGCAGGCGGTGGGCGCCATCATCGGCAAGAAGGGGCAGCACATCAAGCAGCTGTCGCGTTTCGCCAGCGCCTCCATCAAGGTGACCTGCTCAGCCTCCTTCCAGCTCCCGTCCCGAGAGCACGCCCTGCTCCCGTCGCCCTCTATTATACTGTCAGACACCCCGTTTGGCTAGTGTGAGGGCTTCTTCCCCTGTGAGGTTCCGGTCCGCTTTGCTTTTGCCCCCCCCCCGGTCCTCCGTGGGTAGAAGGCCATCCAGGCTCCTGGGCATTCAGGCTAAGAGAGGAGGTGAAACTGCAGCATAAAAAGAGAGCTGAAGTTCAGGCAAGACTGGCTTGGGTTCAAATCTCAGCTTACAAGCTCTAGGACCTGAGCCTCAGTTTCCCTTTTTTTTTTGGTTTTTAGGGCTGCACTTGCAGCATATGGAGGTTCCCAGGCCAGGGGTCCAATAGGCGCTACAGCTCCCGGCCTACACCACAGCCACAGCAACGCAGGATCCGAGCCACGTCTGCGACATACACCACAGCTCATGGCAACGCTGGATCTTTAACCCACTGAGCGAGGCCAGGGATCGAACCTGGAACCTCATGGTTCCTAGTCAGATTCATTTCCACTGTGTCACAATGGGAACTCCTGAGCCTTAGTTTCCTCATTAGCCCAATAGCCATGGTAATGCTCTGAAATAACGCAGGCGGAGCCTTCGGCTCAGTGCCTGGTGCATGGCGGTGGCTCAGTAAGTGTTAGCTGTCTTCCCACCTTCCCTGGCCAGGGAGCACCTGTCCCCATGAACAAATGCTTTGTTAAATTTCACCAGTTCGAGTCCCTGGGTTTCAGTGTCTGAAAGGTTTAGTCAAATGCAGTGCACGTTCTTTGTGAGAAAGGCCTCTGGGAGGTCACTATCACCAACCCACCCGGGGTGGAGGTGGCAGGCACTGCTCATCGCAGGGCTCCACTGAAACCTCCTGGGCGCTGGAGGGAGGTGGAGTCTGGACAGGGAGGCCCTACCTGGAAAACGTCGGGAGGGGAAGGCACCCACGCCCTCCGGCGGTGAGGTGTGCGGGCAGTGACCTTGGGGGGCGGGTTCTGTCCTTCACTCTCCTGGCTCTCAGACGGGAAAGTGGAGGGGCTCGGGCGGTGGTAGGGGGCCCGGGGGAAGGTGGGGACGGGGAGGGCACCTCTTTGACCAGTGCTGGCTTTGCAGATCGCTCCTCCCGAAACTCCCGACTCCAAAGTGCGTATGGTCATCATCACTGGACCCCCAGAGGCCCAATTCAAGGTTCTGATCTTTACTGTTTTTTTTTTTTTTTTTTTTTCCAAGTAGGATCCGGGGGAATCGAGTTTGGGTGGGAGTGTGAGTCTGCATCCCGTTTTAAAGCTTCCCTTCAAAATAACAGGGCTGCAGGGCTGCTCTCCAGTTGGGATCAAACTAAGTCCTCTGCCACCGGCCGCGCTACCTATGGAAGTTCCCGGGCCAGCGGTTGAATCTGAGCCGTAGCTGAGACCTGCGCCACGGCTGTGGCAATGCCGGATCCTTAACCCTCCGTGACTTTGCCTTCCCTTGTCGTTTCCTGAGAGTTGAATAAGCACAAGGGAAAGAAGGCAGTCCGAGGGCTGGCTCCTTGCACTCTGCCTTAGGGCCTAAGGAAATCCACCGTCTGTTCTGTGCATCTGCATGCCTAGGTTCTAGAACGGCTGGGCCCACAGTCAAGGAGCTAGTAGACAGCTGCTTTTGACTTAGGCAGAGATGGAGAACGGGGACAGCTCTCAGGCGGTGTGGAGTGACCAACAGCCTGCGCTCTGGGTGACTCCACCAGCTGCCACTCCAAGCCGCTCCCTGTCCAAGCCCATGCCAGCAGCGCAGATCCTGTGGTCTGGTTTGTAGCTTAGGTACCATATTCCTCTGAGAAGTTACGTGCCCAGGCCCCCCAGTGTTACAAGCGAGCAGGGGCGTTGCCAGGTCGGTGCTGTGGACGTGGCCTAGATGGTGATCTAGGGGGCCGGGTTGGGGGTGTGGGGTGGAGGGAGGAAGGGGCAGGGCTTGGGCAGGGTCTCCTCTTTTGACATACGTGTGGCACACTGGTGCAGCCATGACCTCCTCTTCTCAGGCTCAGGGAAGAATTTATGGGAAACTCAAGGAGGAGAACTTCTTTGGTCCCAAGGAGGAAGTGAAGCTGGAGACCCATATCCGGGTGCCAGCATCGGCAGCCGGCCGGGTCATTGGCAAAGGTGGCAAAACGGTGAGCCATGAGGGCCCGGTTGAAAGCTCTGGACATTAGTCCCCAAGCCCAGCAGCTCTGCCCTGGCCTCCCGCTCCCCACCCTGCCCAGCCTTAGTACCCCCGTCCGCCCAGCTCCTGACTCCTCCAGCTCCTGCCCGCTGATGACCAGCCTCTCACCCCTCCAGTCTCATCCACGCTCTTGATGGCGCCCTGAGTTCCTCTCTGACCCGTCCTCCGTGCCCACAGGTGAATGAGCTGCAGAATTTGACAGCGGCTGAGGTGGTGGTTCCAAGAGACCAGACCCCTGATGAGAATGACCAGGTCATCGTCAAGATCATTGGGCATTTTTACGCCAGCCAGGTACACGTGGCGCTTCCCCACCGTGGGGCTGGGTGCGGGTGGCGGCCGGAACTCAGGGTTTCTCAGGGATCAGAGAAAGAAGCACGACTCCAGAAGCATGGCCTCACAAGTCCCGTGCACTCTGCCTGCTTCCGGGCTTGGTTGTTCTTCTCTTTCGGGTGTGGGGGGTGTGACATGCAGATGTCATGTTCCCTCCGAGAACTAAGGAAAGGCACGTGACAGTTTTCATACATAGTGTCGTACTGTGCATGGTGACTTGACTATATGTTGTACATCTTCCCTGTGGTCTAACCTCAGTCCGTCCTTTCTGCATTGGGTAAGAAGAAAAAGGTGTTGTCATCCACCACCCAGACTTCTTCATGCACTAAGAACAGCATCCTGGGCTGCGGTTTTCCGGTGCGCTCCCTTCCCCTTTCCCACGGGACCTGCTCCGTCCTTGCTTCCAGGTCTTCCACCCGCAGCTCTGCCCAGCCCTGGGCCTGACCCCAGAGTCCAGAGACGAGGGCAGATCTCAGGTTCACACTGTAGGATGATTGAAAGCTCGTGGGCTTTTCCTAAAACCCCCTTGTGTTGGAGCTGGAAGGGTCACGGAGACTACTGGATTCAGCCCGCCGCCCCATTCCCAGAGGATAAGCTTGTTACAGCAGGCTTGTGGCCTGCCAGAGGCTGCTCTCAAAACCATAGTCGAGGGAGTTCCCTTCGTGGCTCAGTGGTTAACAAATCCAGTTAAGAACCATGAGGTTGCAGGTTCGATCCCTGGCCTTGCTCAGTGGGTTAAGGATCCGGCGTTGCCGTGAGCTGTAGTGTAGGTCGCAGACGCGGCTCAGATCCTGCGTTGCTGTGGCTGTGGCGAAGGCCGGCGGCTACAGCTCCTGTTAGACCCCTAGCCTGGGAACCTCCATATGCCACGGGTGCGGCCCTAGATAAGGCAAAAAGACAAAAAAAAAAGCATAGTCGAAACAGGGTAATGTGGCTTCCTGGCATCAGGGACATAAGTTCGGGTGAACCAGAGGGTTTGGATAACGGCTTTCTCAGACAGTCCTTTGGGGGCTGTTAATAGCTGCAGAAAATATCTAAGATTTATGGGTGCTTGTGCTACACCAAACATTCTGTATGGTCTCTGTTAAGTCATTTAATTCTCATTAACAACCTCGTTTTACAAATGAGGAACCTGAGGTTTAAGAGGGTAAATACTAGGGGAGTTTCCGTCCTGGCTCAGTGGAAATGCATCGGACTAGCATCCGGGAGGACTCGGGTTCCATCCCTGGCTTCACTCAGTGTGTTAAGGAGCCGGTGTTGCCATGAGCTGTGGTGTAGGTCTCAGGCGCAGCTCTGACATTGCTGGGGCTGTGGTGTAGACCGGCCGCTGCAGCTCCAGTTCAGCCCCAGCCTGGGAACCTCCATATGCCTCGGGTGCAGCCCTAAAGAGACCAAAAAAAAAAAAAAGAGGGTAAATACTATATCCAGGGATGCAGAGCTAGGAGGTATTAAATACTGAAGTATATATTTAGTCACTTGTGATGGAACTTGTTGGAGGATAACGTGAGGAAAAGAATATGTATGAATGACTGGGTTGCTTTCCTGTACAGCAAAAATTGACAGAACATTGTAATTCAACTGTAATAAAAATACATACATACACACATACATACATGCATACATACCAAAGTGGGCAGAGTTCTCATTATAGCTCAGGGGGTTAAGAACCTGACAAGTATCCATGAGGATGTGAGTTTGATCCCTGGCCTCACTCAGTAAGTTAAGGATGTGGCATTGCCTTAAACTGCGGTGTAGGTCCCATATATGGCATTGCTGTGGTTCAGGCCAGCAGCTGCAGCTCTGATTTGACCCCCTAGCCTGGGAACTTCATTGTGCCGCTGGTGTGGCCCTTAAAAAAAAAAAAACACCACCTGAAAGTACGAAGTGGGAACATTTTTCATTTTTCATTGGTTAGAATGAGCCAACACATGGCTGCCAGGGTTAGAATTAATGTATAAATATTAACTCCACATTCTTTCCCCCAGCTTTTCCTGTAACAAAGAAACCAAGCACTCCCTTTACATTCGGGTAAATTTCTGCAAATGGGTCACATTTTGCAGTTAATTTCCTTCTAAAACTTGCTTCATAGAGAAGACTTTTTTTTTTTTGCTTTTTAGGGCTGCACTTGGGGCATATGGAGGTTCCCAGGCTAGGGGTCAAATCTGAACTACAGCTGCCGGCCTACACCACAGCCACAGCAACGCAGGATCTGAACTGCCCCTGCAACCTCCACCACAGCTCACAGCAATGCCGGATCCTCAACCCACTGAGCAAGGCCAGGGATCGAACCTACAACCTCATGGTTCCTAGTCGGATTCATTAACCACTGCTCCACTACGGGAACTCCAAGAAGACACTTAAGAAAGGAAGAGTGTTCTGTCCATTTTCACAGTGGAGCTTATTTCACTGCCTTTTGATTTTCCCAATTCAGCCCCCTTTCCAGGATATTTACACACATAGTGAGTACAATTGGGATTGGTAATCAGGTACAGGTCCTCTGTTTTTTGCTCTTCTGACAACATATACTACTGGAAACTGGGAGTTCCCCTTTGAGTTCAGTAATGTGTGTCAACTTTGTTGATTTATTTTATTTTTAATTTTTAATTAAAAAATTTTTTTTTGCTTTTTAAGACCAAACTTGAGGCATATGGAAGTTCCCAGGCTAGCAGTCAAATCGGAGCTATAGCTGCATGTCTGTGCCACAGCTCACAGCCAGGACAGCTCACAGCCAGGACCCGCATCTTCATGGATACTAGTCTGGTTCATAACCTGCTGAGCCACTGGGAACTCCAACTTTGTCAATTTTTAAGCTTTGTCATGTTTTAAATTCTATTTTCTTTCTAGGGCCGCACCCACGGCATATGGAGGTTCCCAGGCTCGGGGTCCAATTGGAGCTACACCTGCTGGCCTGCACCACAGCCACAGCAACGCCAGATCCGAGCCCCATCTGTGACCTACACCACAGCTCACGGCAACGCCAGATCCCTGACCCACTGAGCGAGGCCAGGGATCAAACCTGTGTCCTGACGGATGATAGTTGGATTTGTTTCTGCTGCACCACAATGGGAACTCTATGCTTTAAGTTCTGACAAATGAGTTCATGCTACTATTTCTCCTCGCTTTCCCTGTATGACTCCAGTGGCTGCTTGGGGTCTCCGTAGAGGCAAAGAAACTTAAGGTCGTCACTCTAATCAGCAGTCTTCTCTTAGCTTTCTCCCGAGCCCCGTATGACCAGTTTGTGGCCAGTGCCCAGATCCTGGTGGCCTCTCTCCTCCCCACGGAGGGGGTCCTCCCCTTTGGTGAGCCTCACTCTCGGTTCCCTGTCCTCTCTGCAGATGGCCCAGCGGAAGATACGAGACATCTTGGCCCAAGTCAAACAGCTGCACCAAAAGGGACAGAGTAACCAGGCCCAGGCGCGGAGGAAGTGACCAGCCCCTTCCCTTCACGTCGACCCAAGGACAACAGGCTGAGATCGAGAGCGTGTTCTCCCCGGCAGGCCTGAGAATGAGTGGGAATCAGGGGCCCTTGGGCTGGGATGCAGATCAGGTTTGCCCACTTGCTTGAGAAAGATGTTCCAGTGAGGAACCCTGATCTCAGTCCCAGACACCCAACCGACCGGCCCAATACTGCCCACCCCGAGGGTGTCACCATGCAAATTCTATCTAGCTCAGGGTGCTTTTAAACGTGGATTGTTTTTTTAAGTTCTCCAGGTCCCACCAAGAGGGTGGGTCCGACCCCAGTGGGAAGAGAAATAAAATTTCCTTCAGGTTTTTCAGACACGCAGAGGGGTGTTTTCATCAGCCTCCAAGGATGGTTTGCTTCTTGACCCTGATATCCTTCCAGCCTTCTCCGACTTGGTGGTTAATTGATCCCAGTGCTTCGTCCTCATGCTGCCCTGACGTAGCCTCTTCCTTGCAGTCACGCTAATGATCTTTCTGCTACCAGCAAAAGGGCGAACCCGTGCATTGCTTTGCTGACGTTGCTGGCTCAAAGGGAGAAGACACTTCGGCATCTGTCGTTTAATCCCAGTCCCTTCTAACCAACCGATAGGAACAGCAAGGAATAAAGGATGGGGGAGAATTGGGGAGAAAGATGTTTGAACTACACGGTAATCCACGTTTAAAAGGAGTGCCCTTGTGGCTGATCGATTCCAGATCACCGCCTTGAAAAATTGTCCTGGTTAAAATTTCTCGCTCTGTTGGGGCTTCCCCGTCCCATCCGTGTCCCTCTGACCATCTGAGTCCCGCGTCCTGTCCAGATGCGCGTGGTGGTACTGAATGCTCAGCGGGATGGGGGCTGACCACTGTACTGCCCCTGATTCCTGTCATTCTCAGGCAGATTTTATATTTTTTTAAAGTCTATTTTAATGATTGGATATGAGCACTGGGAAGGGGACCCTAACTCCCCTTGATAAAGTCTCAGTTCCATGGAGGACTTGAGTGGCCCCAAAGGCTGCCACTGTGCCCTCACCCCCAGCCCATGGTGCTCCCCGAAGGGCTGGTTCCCAGAAGCAGGGGTTGCGGGGCGCTCCCCCGCCACGGCACTGTTCCCTTGGTGGTGGTGGGACGTGGAACCCGACCCCGAGCTCCTGATAAAGGTGAAGTCCATCGTTTGGCATCTTACTACGAATATTCAGCAAATTGGAGAGTATTTGCTTCTGTTTCTATCTTAGAGGCGTATTTAACTGATGGCTCCTGCCTCCGCGAGTCATTGGCGTGATGCTACGTGTGCCTAAGAAAACAGAATTCAGAAATGCCAGCAACAGTTTGTGCGCGAAGGGGTGAACGAGCTTAATTTATTATGAATTTTCCAGGCTCAGTAAGATCCCGTTTTTTTCAGCCCTTGTGGAAGGCATCAGCCATCAGTTAACCGAGGTCAGGCCTCCCCTCCTGACATACTGATTGTCAGTGCATGCCAGCCGGGTGGCGCGATCGAGTGTGCTGGGAAGGGAGGAAGGCCTCTGCGTGTGGAAACAAAGCCCATGCTCGGACTCCCCTCCTTCCCCGACATTGCAACAACAACAACAGTGACACAAAAGACAACCGTGACACGTGGGCGGAGTCAGTCAGGTAATGCTGTGCGCGAAGTAAACTACCTCAAGGTATGAAGTTACCTCAGCAATTACTTTCCTTTTTTGTTCCCCCCCTCCCCCGCCTCCCTTTCTTTTTTTTTTAATCTTTTTTTTTTTTCTTTGCGGCTTGCTGATATTTTATATAAAAGAGAAAAGCAAAGCAAAAGAGAAGCTGATAGTCTTGAATATTTTATTTTTTTAATGAAAAGAAAAAAAAACGAGAAAGTTATGTTTCATAATTTCTTACATCGTGAGCCAGTTTGATAACCCTTTAGGAACTCTCTATGGAGAACAGGCCCTGTGGGAAAGGCCGCCGGGGCTGCTCATGGGGAGGGGGACTGGGCCGAGTGGGAAGACCTGGGGGCCAGGCCCTCCTGAAACATCCTGCCTGATGGGGTCAGCAGCCCGGCAGAGCTGTGACCCCCAAGGGCCGAGCAGCAGCCTCCAGCAGCCGGCCCATGGCCCTCCTCCCTCCTTTTGGTTAAAGGGCACCCCCCCGCAGTAGGTTTTTCCCACCAGTGGTGCTGTTGAGATATTTTAGAATATTGCCTCCGTTTTATCGAGGAGAGAAATAATAACATACGCTTAAAAAAAAAAAATCTATACTTCTCAGTCTAAACATATGGGAGCCAAGATTCCATTCGTGGAAGAGACAAAGCCACCCTCTCTCCCTCAGAGAGGTCCGCCTGGTTTTGTCGTTAACAGTGCTTCTCACTTTTTTTTGTTATTGTGGTTTCATTTCAGGTCCCATCTTGCTATTCTTGGTCTTTATCCGTAGGCCAAGGGGCTCACCGCTCCTTCTGCCTCCCCCATCTTCTTTAGACCAATCCGATTGATTCTGACAGTGGGCCCGAACTTGCTTTAGGGTGGTGGGTGGCCAGGAGGGGCGTCGGGATCCGGGAACGTGGCTGGAGACAGGCGGGTTCCTGCCTCGTTCGTGTGTCTCGTCACTTTCTCCCCATGACCTTTCCTCTTAGCCCCCAGAACTGTCTGCCCCCAAGAGGAGGAAGCAGGAAAGCATTTAGGGTTGGTATCAGGCCAGTGTGATCAAGCTTCCCACCTGTCCAAAACCACAAAAAAAAAAAAAAAAAAAGGGTCTCCCAACTTCTATTTCTGGCTCTCTAGGCTTTATTCCAAAATGAAGCAGACAACGTTCAGACATCGGCCATTTAGTGATTGAAGGCGAATTGCCAGCAGCAAGCATGCTTTGATATCTGGTTCAGACTACCATCAGAATAAAACCCCCCACAGTACCTGAAATGTGATTGTTGCAGTGTTCAGTTTCCTTGGGATCCTGCTCCCGTCACACCTTAAGCCCACGTCCTCTCCCTTTGGCTGACTCAGCTCCCAGAAGAGACCAGGCGTGTGGCAAGGGACTGTCCAACTTGACTTAGATTAGGCGCGGCTGATATTCTTGCCCAGCGGCAAGATCGTGAGAGTTACACTCCCGGAAAGCAAAGGAATACGGTTTGGTGGTTAAGGTTTAGCAAGATAAAGGGCCTGTCTTGGTGGGTCTGCCTCGACCTGCGGGCTGGGTCCCCGGGGGCGGCGGGGGGGCAGCTCGTGCCCCCCACTGCACATCACCTCCACTTCCCCGTCCTGGCGAGATAACGAGTTAGTGTGAAACGCACTTGAGAGATTGGGATGATCTGAGAAAAGCGACTTTTCAGAAACAGCCTCTGTGCTCTAAGATAATGCGTGCGAGCTACAACAGATGTGTTTTTAAGAGAGGACCGTCACTTTTAGGATATAGTTTTTAATTCCGCGGAACACGTGAAAAACCAAAATGGTTTGATTCCCTGACTTTGAAGCTGCCTCTGACAGTGACACCCAGTGGCTTGCACCCCCATCGAGGGTCGGGTTCCTGTGTGCAGTTTGGGTTGTGGACTTGGCTGCTAGGAGGGGTCCGGGGGAGAGAGCCGTTTTTGAGGGACAGGGAGTTTTCATCGCCTTCTACTCTTTCCTCCCCTTCTCCCGGTCCTTCGATGTCTTTTTTCCTTCGCCCCCGAGCTCTCCACTGCTGGGGGCAGTTGGGGCTGTTATCTGTTAGTTAGGCCTCGTGATTGGCGAAGAAGACCCTGTGTAAAGCCCAGAGAACCCTGGAGGGGGGTGGGGGGGCGGCACTCCAGTTTGGTTCTGTGGGTCCGTTTTCCTCTGTGCCAAAGACAGACAGACAGAGGCTGAGAGATGCCACTTCCCGATCAAAGCAACAACCGTCTTTGGACATATAACACCTGGGCTGTCAGAGGCGGGAGGGCTCCCGGAGACACGGTGTGGGCTCCAGACACGTCCCTGCCCTTCCGAGGCTCCTGGGGGGTGTGGGGGTGGTCCATGCCAAGGGGTAGGGCGCTGAGAAAGGGGGGTCCAATGGCTTCTGGTTGCACTTTGGGGAAGGAGGGGCGGTTCGGGGCCCCTCTGCGCGGGACTGCACTCTTGTCCCTCGCCCCCCACTGCAGACAGCACGGCGAGTTCTCTTCAGGCCTGGCAGACTGGCCACGAGGAGGGGCTTCAGTTAGCTCTCAAGGGTGCCTTCCCCTCCTCCCACCCCAGACATACCCTCTGCCAAACTGGGAACAGCGGTGCTTAAGTAACTACCTCACAGAGCCCCAGAGGGACTGTCCGAGCCTCTCGTCAACCCTCCCTCCCTCTCACCCAGGGGGAGGGCAACCCCTTTCTCCCCGGACGGGACGTGTTGACGGGGCGATGGGTGGGGGGGGAGATCCTAGTGGCTTTGACATTCATAGCATGCCAACTTTTGCCTATTTGTTGAAAACTGGTAGGAGGAGAGCAGCTCAGCCTGCCCCCCCCCCCCCCAACGGCCGGGTGATGGGTGGAGAATCCTCAGTGCCAGGGGACAGACAGAAAGCCATTTCCCTTCCAGACGATCGATCGAGAGGCAGGACTTTTGTACTCAGACTTAGGGCAACACCAGCTGAAACAGCAGTTTCCGATCCTTTGGATCCATAGGGCTTCTCTATCAGGCTGCGGGACGGGGTGGCGGGGAGGCCTCGTGACCGAAGGTGGGTTAGAGGGTGAGGGCCGGAGCCCCAGCCCTGGCCCCCGGCTCTGTGCACCTTCTCGGGGGCACAGTCTGATGGCACCGTTCCCGGTGCCGTAGCGTGGTTGAATCTGGATGGACAAGACAAGAGAGAGAATTTTTGTTTGTTTGTTTTCTTAAATGAAAGAGCAGGAAGCTCCTGGGGCGGGGGGGTTGGGCTTGGGTTTTGAGTAACCCCAGGTGAAGGATGCTACCAATGGATTAACTACCTCAGTCCTCACCGCGAGATTAGAAGAACCAAGGGCTGAGCCGAGGCTCGTGCCACAGAAGGTTTGTGCTTGAGCAGGCGCGCCTGCTGGATACTCATCGGTTGGCTTGGGGGGGGGTGTAGGGGGCGACTGGCCGTCAGCGCCACCCCGCACCCCTCGCCTTGCTTACCCTGGGGTCCCGGGCTTCACCTCTTCCCTTCAGCTCGTCCCCCTCGGCCCTGGTCTCTCTCTCGTGGGACCAGAGAGTGAGGCGAGGACGCGCCTCCTCTGCAGACCCCGGGGTGGGGGGCGCTGCCTGCAGGTGTGAGAGGCGGGCTTCGGCCTGGAACCCAGAGTCAGCCCCAAAGCCAGGAAGCCCGAGCTGAGACCTCCTCAACGGGGCTGCTCTGAGCCTCCTCTGCACCCCCTTCCAGTTGCAGTCGGCTCTAGAAGTTGAGAAGAGGTGGAGCAGGATCCTTTATCCTGAGAGTCCGAGGGCCTGGTCCTCGGGGATCTCAGGGGTTTTTGTAGTTCGGGGAGTTTCCACTGGGCGGCCCCAGCCCCTCCCCACCCTCTAAATGGACCTCCTCATAGAAGCCCCGTTTCACTTTTGTTTTTTATCTACCTCTTAGCAAGACAATAGAGATAAATTAGGTAGTGGCAATTCCACTTGCTTAGATTAGGGGGGGGAAAAGATTTCTTTTTCCAAAGGAAAAAAAAGAAATATTACCTTAAAAATACTTTCCAAAAAATGAAAAAAAAAAAGCCAAAAAAAAATTTTTTTTTTTTAAAAGAGGGGGACATTGTCCAGTGACCGCTGGATTGTTTTAATTCCCCCAACCTTTCTCTTTTTTCCCCCGCAAATAAGTTTCACTCTTTGGCGATTTCCTCCACTCGGTTAAGATGATGCGCTGTTCTAACAGGTCCAGCTTTCACAACCTGCCCCCCCTGGCTTGCCCCACCTTGCAACCCATTCCTGCCAGTTTGAGTTCCTACCTGTGCCCAGCCTGGTGGCTTCCCACACCCCCACCAAGAACAGAGGCTGTGCGGTTGGGGTGCTTAAGTCTGGACGCGCCACTTCAACCTGTGGGGGTTGGGGCGGGGGGGGGCGCTTGGACCGCTTCTATGTAAATTTTATATAACCTCTTGCAACATAAAGGTGTTCAAAATGAATTTCGATAGGTAATGAATTGCCGTTAAGGAATAAACACCCTCTGCCACCATGTGAGTTCTCCCCTTCCTGCCTCCAGTGTCTTGATCCTGGCCTCAGAAGCCAGAATAAGAGAGCCCCCCCTCCCCTGAGGCAGAGTGAACTGGTGTCCAGTCCTGACGTCACTCCTGGTGAAAAATGTATTTTTATGAATGGAAGGCATGGTGGGGGCCGGAGGAGGGGCGGGCTCCGTGATTGCGAGACACTTTTCTGTAACCGCGGCCACTTTGAAAATTGTACTTTGCTGGGAATCTGCCAGCCATCACCACCCCCCCAGGTTTTAATTGTACCCTTTCTCCCACCCTTCGGTCTGCTTTGTGCTTTGTCTGGGGAAGGTGGGGCAGCTGGCTCAGACTTTTGGAGTTTGTTCTTTTGCTGGATGAGCACTCCAGTTTTCTTTCCCGTGAAGGTTGTTTCAGCTGCGAATCACTTCATTCCGCTGTTGTTTCGATTTCAAAATAAAAGGAAGCATATTGAAAGCTGCAAGTGCTGCATCTGTGTCTCGTGGAGGGGGGTTTGGGGGACCTGCTCAGACCTCCAGGGGTGGAGCCCTGGTCTTCGGGGACCAGAGCCAGAGTTCGTTATCACGTTTCCAGGATGGTGCCTTGCTCCTCATTTCCTTTGCATATTGGAAATGCAAGTGGTAAAGGCCTACAGTGGTAAAGAAAATATTGCAGAATGACCGCGGAGGAGTTGCAGTTGCTCTTCCTGACACCTGCCCCAAGGAAAACGATGCCAGTGGCTTTTTGGAAGGCAGCTTGGTCATCATCCACTGTGGCCCTGCTCTCCTGTTTTTTCCCATTTAAAAAAAATAATATTTTTTTCTTTTTACGGCCGTACCTGCAGCGTGTGGAAGGTCCCAGACTAGAGGTTCAATCGGAGCTGCAGCTGCCGGCCTAGACCACAGCCGTGGCAATGCCAGATCCTTAACTCACTGAGTGAGGCCAGGGATCGGAGCTCACATCCTCATGGACACCAAGTTCTGTTCTTAACCCACTGAGCCAGCATGGGGACACCTGTTTTTTTCCTTTTTGAAGGCCAGATTGATGGAAGGGGCAGCCTCGTGTGACACACAACCTGGACTTCAACTTGGATCTCCTAATTCTTGGTCCAGCCTTGTCCACGATAGCACTCATCCTTAAAAGGTGACTTGGCGGTACTGGGCAACACCACGCCTTTTTCTTTTTATGGCTGCATCTGCAGCATATGGAAGTTCCCAG
Organism: Catagonus wagneri; assembly: GCA_004024745.2. NCBI lineage: Eukaryota > Metazoa > Chordata > Mammalia > Artiodactyla > Tayassuidae > Catagonus > Catagonus wagneri. The sequence goes on along the minus strand of PVHT020001179.1, from coordinate 9,496,923 downwards.
GCTAGGGGTCCAATCGGAGCTGTCGCTGCCTGCCTACATCACAGCCACAGCAACGCTGGGTCTGAGCTGAGGATCTGCATCTGCTGCATACGCTGTAGCTTAAGATGACGCTGGATCCTTAACCCCTCCGAGCGAGGCCAGGGATCGAACCCTCATTCTTAGAACCCACATTCTTGTCCGGTTCTTAACCCATTGAGCCATGATGGGAACTCCCAAAACTTTTTTTTTCCTGGTCACCTGCAGCCTGTGGAGTTCCCAGGCCTGGGATCAGATCCAAACCACTGTTGTGACCTGTGCCACAGGCCCCACTGTGCCAAGCTGTGGATGGAACTTGTGTCCCCAGGCTCCAGAGAGGCCTCCCATCCTGTTGCACCATAGTGGGAACTCCTGGGCAACCCCACAATTTAAGGAACATTCCAGATTATTTTTTGAGTGACTACATGTGTCAGAAGTCTGCTGTGGAAGTAACACACAAAGAACTGTCTCGACATCCCTCTCAGATTTTTGGCAGCCCTGGCTACTGAACAGATCACTGAAACCGTGACTTCCCCAGGGGACAGTAAGGAATATTTGCTAGTATGCTTACACCAGTCTCTGTCCTCCTTCCTACCCTCTTTCTCTGCGTCTTGCCTTTTTCTTACCTGTTGTTTTTGATTTGTTTTTTGTTTTCTTTTTGTCTTTTTGCCTTATCTAGGGCCGCACCCGCGGCATATGGAGGTTCCCAGGCTAGGGGTCTAACAGCTGCAGCCGCCGGCCTTCGCCACAGCCACAGCAACGCGGGATCCGAGCCACGTCTGCAACCTGCACCACAGCTCACGGCAATGCCGGATCCGTTGAGCGAGGCCAGGGATCGAACCCACAACCTCATGGTTCCTAGTCGGATTCGTTAACCACGGAGCCACGAAGGGAACTCCTATCTATTTATTTTTAAACAAAGCTTTAAGGGAGTTCCTGTCATGGCTCACTGGTTAACGAGTCTGACTAGGAACCATGAGGTTTCAGGTTCGATCCCTGGCCTTGCTCAGTGGGTTAAGGGTTCGGCATTGCCGTGAGTTGTGGTGTAGGTCACAGACGCGGCTCGGATCTGACATTGCTGTGGCTGTGGCATAGGCCTGTGGCTACAGCTCCAATTAGACCCGTAGCTTGGGAACTTCCTTCCGTATGCTGCAGGTGTGGCTGTAAAAAAAATAAATAAAAATAAAAAATAGAAGAAGACAAGAGGCTGCATGGCCAGGTTAGGGAATAATACATGTGCCTAGGGATCTGGTAGCTCAGTTCTTAGACTGGCGGGCGGGAAGGGATCTATTTTATTTATTCCGGGGCTGTGTGCTTTATGGTTCAGGTGAGGGAACAAGACTTTCTGGGATCTGACAGCTAGTGCCACTTGATAAACCTTGGAGGTCAAGCTGCTAGAGGTCGGATTGGTGCCCTCGGGTGTTAAAAGTGGGTTTGGAATTTGAGGCTTCATTCATGCCACTTAAAACTCAAAGTAGGGAGTTCCCATTGTGGCACAGCGGACGTGATTCCGACTAGGAACCATGAGGTTGTGGGTTCGATCCCTGACCTTGCTCAGTGGCTTAAGGATCTGGCGTTGCTGTGAGCTGTGGTACGGGTCACAGACTCGGATCGGATCTGGCGTGGCTGTGGCGTAGACCCGCAGTTGTAGCTCCTATTGGACCCCTAACCTGGGAACCTCCATATGCCGCGGGTGTGGCCCTAAAAAGACAGGAAAAAAAAATGTAAGTGCAAAGCTGTGCTTATTGGTACAAGTTGTTCCCTTGGCTACTCTTACAGTGCCTGTATTAAAATGTTTCTGTGAAAAAGCGCCTAATAGAGTTTGGAAAAAAAAAACCAATTTAAGTGAAAAGGGGATAAAGTAACTTTGCAAGTGAAGGGGCCAACCCAGTCATTGTATGAGCTATTGTACAAATGTGTAATTGGTATTGAAATGTGTCACCTGTTTGGATTGTGACTGTGCATGAAGTGTTAGAAACTTCCTCTGGTGGCCGAAATTTCCCCTCTTTAGGGATGTCTTGTTTGGCAAGTTAAAGGTCTCATGCACAGTGGCCTTGGATGCCTGCCAGCGGGAGTGACTACAACCCATAAGCGTCAGTGAGACTCAGGCCTGCTTGCCAAGTAAAGTGTCTTGAAACAATGAATTTCTCTGACTGTCAAGAAAAAATTGCTATTTTCTACCAAGTAAGAAACTCTATGTTTGTTCCCATTTCGAAACTTGTGAATGCTTGGCAAAAGTTGGTCAGAGCCGCCCTATTTGTCTTGCTGTTAGAGGTTGTATTAGGAGTTCCCTGGTGGCACAATAGGTTAAGGATCCAATATCGCCACTGCAGTGAGTCGGATCACTGCTGTGGTGGGGGTTCGAGCCCTGGCCCGGTAACTTCCACATGCTACAGTCACGGGCAAAAACAAAAAGGAAGTCATATTAATTTCCTTGGGCTGCTATAACACATAATCCCAAAACTGGTGGCTTAAAACTAGTGGGATCAAGGTTTCAGCGAGTAAATTCCTTCTGGAGGCTCTTAGGGACACCCATCTCATGCCTTTCTCTTAGCTTCTAGTAGTTGATAGCCATCGCTGGCTCTCCTTGGCTTGAAGGCAGATCACTGGAATCTCTGCCAGTTTGGTCTTCTGTGGCTCTGTCTGTGTTTCTGTCTCCCATAAAGACAGTCATCACCGGAATTAGGGCCCGCCCTCACCCAGGACGCTCTCCCTCCGCATCCTTATAGCATCTACAAAGATCTTAGAATATGACAATTCAGGTCACACTCTAAGGTCTGGGGTTACCATATCTTTGAGGGGGGACATTGTACTTCTCACTACAGAGGCTATATACCACACGGGCCTTGGGCCCACCCGTCCCTGACAGGCTGGCTACAATAGTTTTTTTTTTTTTTTTGCTACACCTGCAACATGCAGAAAAGTTTCTGGGCCAGGGATCAAACCTGCGCCACAGCAGTGGCAACAGCTGGGTCCTTAACCCGCTGAACCACGAGGGAACTCCTACTTTTTTTTTTTTTTTTTTGCCTTTTTAGGGCAGCGCTCGTGGCCTATGGAGGTTCCCAGGCTAGGGGTCCAATCGCTGCCGGCCTACGCCACAGCCACAGCAACGCAGGATCCGAGTCACATCTGTGACCTACACCACAGCTCATGGCAACGCTAGATCATTAACCCACTGAGTGAGGCCAGGGATCGAACCCGCAACCTCATGGTTCCTAGTGGAATTAGTTAACCGCTGTGCCACGACGGGAACTCCTACATTGGGTTTTTATTCCTTCATGCTCCTTAGGGTTGCTAAAGACCACAATGTCCTTTTGGGAAAAGACAGGTGAGACCCTACCGGCTATGGATCAGGATACCTGGACGGTAGCAACCCTGGGTACTGAAGCATTTGGTGATAAGGAAGATGAGTGGCACTTAATTGTTACTCCAAGAACCTTAATGGTTTGGGTTCATGGTTAAGTTAGAGGACCCCATAACACTAAGGAAAGCGTAGCATGGTTCTTATTCATCGTTTTGCACTATTGAGAAAGCAGAACTGCTTCCTTCCTATCTGTAGAGGGAACCAAAGAGGAAATACTGGCCTGGTGGTCAAGTGCAGTCTGTTATGCAGAACTGTCCTAAGCCTGTCTGCTCTTACAGGGAGTGAGAAAAGGGGAACATTAGGTTTGGACAAAAGCCCAATGTCTTAGCTGTGGTTACTATAAGAGAATACCAAAGATTGTGTGCCTTATAAACCACAAAAGTTTTTTTTTTTTTTTTTAGGACTGCCTCCACGGCATATGAGGCTCCCAGGCTAGGGGTCCAGTTGGAGCTGTAGCTGCCGGCCTACGCCACAGCCACAGCAACACAGGATCTGAGCCAAGTCTGCAGCCTACACCACATTTTACCGCAATTCCAGATCCTTAACCCACTGAGCAAGGCCAGGGATCAAACCCACATCTTCATGGATAATAGGTTGGTTACCACTGAGCCATGACGGAAACTCCCCTGGCTCCGTTTTAGAGCGCACTCAGCAATACAGAATCCATTTTTATTTTCCTTTCACAGTAGAAAGTTGAAGCATTGAAGTCTTTTTACGTCTCCTGTCACTTTCAGGCCAAGTCGGGGGCACTTTGTCAGCGTAGCTGCCAAAAATGGAAATTTCCTATGCATTTGATTTCAGACAACTTCATGGGCCCAGAGCCATGAAGAGCACAATTCTTTTATGCTTTTCTCTGCAGACTTACTATTAGATATTTAAGAACAGGCCTATCAGACTTCTGTGGGTTTACACAGTTAATCATTCTAGGAACACTTTCATCTAGATGAATGGATCTATAGGCACTTCATCTTTTCAGAGGTCTTTTAAAAAAAATGTGATAGGAGTTCCTGTCATGGGTCATTGCAAATGAATCTGACTAGCAGCCTTGAGGATGCAAATTCGATCCCCGGCCCTGCTCAGTGGGTTACGGATCCATTGAAAGGAGGTTTAGAGAAGATTGCTAATGAACCTATGGGAGTGGGCATTGGTTTGCATGTATTTCTGTTTTCCATCAATAACCCTAAGAGGAGGAGTTCCCGTTGTGGCACAGTGGAAACGAATTCGACTAGTAACCATGAGGTTGCGGGTTCGATCCCTGGCCTTGCTCAGTGGGTTAAGGATCCTGTGTTGCCATGAGCTGTGGTGTAGGTTGCAGATGCGGCTCAGATCCCGAGTTGCTGTGGCTGAGACGTAGGCCGGCAGCTACAGCTCTGATTCAATTCCCTAGCCTGGGAACCTCCATATGACATTGGCTCACTTTGCTGTACAGTAGAAATTGACAGAACTCTGTAAACCAACTATAATGGAAAAAATAAAAATCATTACTAAAAAAAAAAAAAAATAACCCTAAGAGGGCATCCACCTCAGAGGCACTCAACAACCAGGTGACTGACCACTAATTCATTCAGTGGATGTCAGCCAGCCTGTCCGTCCCCACCTCTTCCACCCCAGTGCTTGCCAGTGGGCCCATGGCCAGAGTAGCTGTGGTGGCAAGATGCCTCTAGGCAAGGGCCTGTGCCTAGGCTCCCATCACCAAGGCTGACCTGCCATCTGCTGCTACCTCTGAGGGTCTGATCTGTCGGCAGCAAAATCAGCGGCTAAGCTCTCAAAATGGTACCAACTCTTTTCCTTTTTTTTTTAGGGCCGCACCCACAGCATATGGAAGTTCCCAGGCTAGGGGTCCAATCGGAGCTACAGCCGCTGGCCTACACCACAGACACAGCTACACGGGATCTGATCCGTGTCTGCGACCTACTCCACAGCTCACGGCAACGCCGGATCCTTAACCCACTGAGCGAGGCCAGGAATCAAACCCGCAACCTTATGGTTCCTGGTCGGATTCGTTAACCACTGAGCCACGACGGGAACTCCGAAAATGGTACCAACTCTTGAGGAGATCAGTTTGCCACTCAATTTTCTGCTGTGGAGCGGGTTGTAATTCATCCTAACTGGGATCAATATACACACCAGGCACGGGTTTGCTTTCCCTTTTCAGTTGCCCTAGTGCCCAGGTACAAAGAAGCCATAGGGCAGACACGTCCTTCGCCTCCTAAGGTTGATGTGGCTGTTGCCACCGCCCAACCTGCCAAGAGCAGGGACTAATGCTAAGCTTCCCAAATCCCCTGGGAACCTGCTGGCTACCTGAAGGCGAGGTGGATGGACCTCAGTGGCCCCTTCCCCATCCAGCAGGGCACTGCTGTGTCCACATGGGGACAGGACACAGCTACAGATTTGCCTGTCCCGCCCTCAGTGCATTCTGTATAGAATGCTTCATCCATCATCGTCACGTCCCCCATAAAATGTGGGTTGCCAACCAGGGGATGCGTTTTGTGGTGAAGCAAGCATGATAACGGGCTCATGCTCACAGAGTACCTAATTTTTTTTTCTCTTTTGTCTTTTTAGGGCTGAACATGGAGGTTCCCAGGCTAGGGGTCGAATCGGAGCTACGGCTGCCGGCCAACGCCACAGCCACAGCAACGTGGGATCCGAGCCGTGTCTTCGACCTATGGCACAGCTCATGGCAACGCTGGATCCTTTAACCCACCGAGTGAGGCCAGGGATCGAACCTGCATCCTCGTGGATACTAGTCAGATATGTTTCCACTGAGCCACCAATTAGGAACTCCACCTAATTTGTATTCTAGAGCACATGACACCACTTCCTTATACCTTGAGATTATGGCAAGCCAGGTGTTGGAGAAAGTAATCAAGAGGACGTGACCCTTGAGCTGGACCCAGGCATTTAGGGTCTCCCTACCTCCTCCCGCATCTCTGGAATGTACTCTCTCTACACTGTTCCCATCGTGGGAGCCGATCCAAGGATGCAGCCACGAGAGAAGAAGGTGTTGCTTGAGACCATTAATAACAGTGTATGTCCCATGATGATTTATGTACACCTATAATTGAAATAAAATTCATTAAGTTAAAAAAACAAAACAAAACAGTGTATGTCCCTGAATCCAGATATATAGGAGTTCCTATCATGGCTCGGCCGTAACAAACCCGATTAGTATCCGTGAGGACTTGGGTTCAATCTCTAGCCTCCCTCAGTGGGTTAAGGAACCCGAGTTGCTATGAGCTGCCGTGCAGGTTGCAGACCCTGCTCAGATCTGCTCCCACTGGACCCCTAGCCTGGGATCTTCCATATGCCGCACCTGAGGCCCTAAAAAGAGCCCCCCCCAAAAAAAGGAAGTCACTGTATAAACGTTGAGATTCTGGTAGCTGCTTACCGAGATCTACTTGTCTTGTGGCCGCTCAAGACAAACCTTATCACTTCCCTTGTTTATTGAGGCACTCCTGGTGCCAAGTACACGTCTGTAACTGGTGAACTGGACCAAATTCTTTGACAATCGGGCTTTTGTCTACTTGTTGTTTGTGAGAGATTGTCCCAGTGTCCCACAGGAAACATAGGTGCACCCAGAAGATGCATATCCTAGATGCCAAATCTACGCTTCCTGAAAGTTGTTTTTGGAAGGCTGAGCCAGCCTTGCATCCTGGCCCAGTGCTTTCAGCCAAGAGGAGAGGAGGGTGCTCAGGGTAGAAGTCAAATGATTTCTTTTTTCCCGACTGAAATATAGTTGATGCAAAAGGAACGTGGTTAGTAATATTGTAATAACCTTGTACGGGGACCGACGATTCTAAGCTTAGTGTGATGATTTTGATAGGGATGGAGTAGGCACAGGTAGTTTTAGAAGTCCCAGAAAAGGGAGTTCCCTTCGTGGCTCAGTGGTTAACGAATCCGACTAAGAACCATGAGGTTGCGGGTTCGATCCCTGGCCTTACTCAGTGGGTTAATGATCTGGCATTGCCGTGAGCTGTGGTGTAGGTCACAGATGTGACTCGGATCCTGCGTTGCTGTGGCTGTGGTGTAGGCCAGCAGCTACAGCTCCGATTGGACCCCTAGCCTGGGAACCTCCATATACCCAGCGGGTGGCCCTAAAAAAGCAAAAAAAAAGAAAGGCAACACAGGACAAGCTCTCACAGTGGGAAGGCACAGAAATACAGAGAATTAGTCTACTTATCTAAGGAGAAGTAAAGCAGTAATACACACCCAAAGGAGTGAGGATGAGGAGGGCGCCAGAGAGGTGGCTTAAACCACTTATATGGGGTAATTCTTCAGGGTCTTTGTCTTCCTTTAGCCAATTATCTTGTTTTATCTTGAAATCCAAGATGGATTGCAAAGCAAAGCATGCGGGAAGGTTCTCTAGACTTATGGCCTGGCGCCCCCTCCCTTTCTGACCTAGAGGGGTCTCTGCCCACATGCAGTCGGGGTCTCCCTGACACTGAGGATGAGGAGTAAGTGACCTCTGTGTTCCTCTTTTTTTTTTTTTTTTTTTGTCTTTTTGCCTTTTATGTAGAGCCGCACCCGTGGCATATGGAGGTTCCCAGGCCAGGGGTCTAACTGGAGCTGTAGCCACCGGCCTTCGCCACAGCCACAGCAACGTGGGATCAGAGCCACGTCTGCGACCTTCACCACAGCTCACGGCAATGCCGGCTCCTTAACCCACTGAGCAAGGCCAGGGATCGAACCCGCAACCTCATTGTTCTTCGTTGGATTCGTTAACCACTGAGCCACGAAGGGAACTCCCTCCTCTTTTGATCCTGTCATTACCATTGTTTAACAAGTTCACAGAAGACAATACCAGTTATTTGCCTAGTGCCTGTTGTTATTTTATCTTTCTTTCCTTTTTTTAGGGCCACACCTGCCACACCTGCAGCATATGTTAAGTTCTCAGGTTAGGGGTCAAATCGGAGCTGCAGCTGCTGGCCTGCACCGTGGCCACAGCAATGCAGGGTCTGAGCCAAATCTGTGACCTACACCACAGCTCACGGCAAAACCTGATCCATGACCCACTGAGTGAGACCAGGGATCAAACCTGTGTCCCCATAGACACTATTCGGGTTCGGTTTCTGCTGCACCACAATGGGAATTCCTGCCTGTTGTTATTTCTATCTTGAAGTATATAGCTAGGTGGCCGGTTGTAAATATTTGCCCTGGAGCCCAACCTATCTCCCGCCTCAGGAATTGTGAATAAGAAGCTGGTTGCAGGGGAGTTCCCATTGTGGCGCAGCGGCTAACGAATCTGACTAGGAACGATGAGGTTGCGGGTTCGATCCCTGGCCTTGCTCAGTGGGTTAACTATCCGGCATTGCCGTGAGCTATGGTGTAGGTTGCAGATGCGGCTCGGATCCCCCGTTGCTGTGGCTACGGTGTAGGCCGGCGACTACAGCTCCGATTAGACCCCTAGCCTGGGAACCTCCACGTGCCGCGGGTGCGGCCCTAGAATGACAAAGGCAAAAAAAAAAAGAAGCTGGTTGCAAAAGTCTATCCTGGAATCCATCGACCTCACTATTGTGGTAAAATAGTAATCCATCATGGCGAGAAAATCTGAAGTCATCCAAGGAGAAGCTACCTTCAGCTGGCCCTAGACGGCACCTGCAGTAAGCGTGCTCAGACGTGGCCACCTGGAAGGGATCCAGGTAGAATGGAAGGGCCCTTTCTTCTCTGCCTCTCAAGGCAGCAGGGCTTGGCCATGAAGACGAACTGGTGTTCAGGGCACCAGCTAATCAAGCTGAAAAAGAGCAAACATTCTCACTTAGCTAGCTTTCCCTTCCTGCCACCAAGGTCCCATTGTTGGTGCACAGAAGTTCCTGTGCCCAATGCACAGTGAGGTCAAACAAACCGAAAGGTGGAAGTTTGGAGCAGAGAAAGGTTTCTTTCAGGGCCGAGCAGGGAGCATCGGTGGCTCAAGCTCAAAACACCCGAACCCCCCAACAGTTTTCGGGGAGAAGTTTTTACGGGAAAAATTTAGGGTGAAGGCTGCAAGGTGTGTGACTTTCTTCTGATTGGCTGGTTGGTGAAGTGAGGGTGGCGGTTCAGGAATCTTGAAGTTGCCACCTCCAGAGGGGGGGAGCCTTTGCTGGAGCAGAAGAACTGAAAGGTACTGTTACGTATATTCTTTGAGGAGGAACCAGGACCTTGGCTCATGATGCATGAGGAATCACATCGCAAAAAAAAAATTCATTTTTTCCCCCCTTGTTTCTCTCTCTATCTTTTTTAAGGGCCCCATCCCTGCAGTATATGGAGTTTCTCAGGCTAGGGGTCAAACCAGAGCTGCAGCTGCCAGCCTACACCACAGCCACAGCAACTTGGGATCTGAGCTGCGTCTGTGACCTACATCACGGCTCATAGCAACACCAGATCTTTAATCTACTAAGCAAGGCCAGGGATCAAACCGGTATCCTCATATATATACTGCATCCTCATATAGATACTAGTTAGATTCGTTTCCACTGAGATTGTTTCTTGATTGTTCTGAAACTGACAACACTAATGGCCTGAAATCTAACCAGAACACAGATTGAACCCATGTGGCTGGGATTCGAACCCAGCCTAAACCCAGATTGGGACTTAAACCCACAGTTTTAAAGGAGAAGTGCTCACCCAGTGTCAGGATTTACTGAGGTTCAGGTTCTTCATGCCTCAGTGCAGAAGGAATTCAGCGAGAGACAAAGTGATAGGCAAGAAATAGATTTATTTAGAAAAGACTTTAGTGAGGGATGCAAACGGGCTGGCAGGAGGCTCTACCCTGAGAATTAGGTGGGCTACAATTTTACCAATCAAGGGGAGTAGGGGTCGGAAAAGACCACCTCTTCCTTTTTGGGAGTAGCAGCTCCTCCTGGGTATCTGGTATTCAAATCAGCAGAAGGGTGGCCCTGAAATTCTTGCTTTGGGTCTGAACCTGAATGCAGACCCCCATCCCCCACCCAATGACCTGAGGCAAATCTCTACCCGTCAAGCAAGGTTGCCAACTTGTTCTGATGGTTTTCTTGAGCAATTATTAACTTGCAGTGATCTCCCAAAGTTCCCTAGGTTTCCCTCTCTATCTGTGGTCCCTTACTGGAGCTTCTGCAGCTACCTGTGCCTACTCCATCCCTATCACTTCCTCCTTGTTCTGCGTCGCCTATTAACCTGATTAGTAACTTTTTTTTTTGTCTTCTTTGCCTTATTTAGGGCCGCACCCACAGCATATGGAGGTTCCCAGGCTAGGGGTCTAACAGGAGCTGTAGCCGCCAGCCTACGCCTCAGCCACAGCAACACAGGATCCTAGCTGTGCCTGTGAACTAGGCCACAGCTCACAGCAACACCGGATCCTTAACCCACTGAGCAAGGCCAGGAATCGAACCTGCAACCTCATGGTTCCCAGTCAGATTCGTTAACCACTGAGCCACGACGGGAACTCCTGATTAGTAACGATCTGAATCGGCCTTTTGGTAACTCCCAGGGGGAAAGTCTAGGAGGCTGAAGTTTTTATCCTGCAAATAAGAAATGGGGGACCCGAAAACGCTTTTTTTGGTGCTTAGTTTCAACATTTTTTGCCCCATTTTTTTTAAGTTGACTTACACTGATTGTTCTGTCGATTTCTGCCACACAGCAAAGTCATACATCTATACACACTCTCTTTCTCATATTATCTTTCATCATGTTCCAGCACAGTTGACTGGACCGAGTCCCCAGTGCTATACAGCAGGATCAACACTTCTGTGAGGCAAGAGTTAGGGCTGAATTGACTGTCCCGCTTCCAAGTCATAAGAAGGGTTCTCCATTTAAACAGACATGCTGAGGAGCTGGGAGGTGTGGTACAGTGGAGTCAGCAATGGCCTTACAGGAGTTCCCGTTGTGGCTTAGATGTTAACGAACCCGATTAGCATCCATGAGGACGCAGGTTCGATCCCTGGCCTCGCTCAGTGGGTTAAGGATCTGGCGTTGCCGTGAGCTGTGGTGCAGGTTGCAGACGTGGCTCAGATCTGGCGTTGCTGTGGCTGTGGCATAGGCTGGCAGATGTAGCTCCCATTCGACCCCTAGCCTGGGAACTTCCATGTGCCACGGGTGCAGCCCTAAAATAAAAAAAAGAAAAAAAAGCAATGGCCTTACAGACATAACTCCTGGGTGCAAGTCTATTTCAAGGCTGGCCACAAAATTTGAACAAGTCCTGAAATCTCTCACAGACTGGATCGTCTGCGAAGCGACTCACAGCTTTATTATGAGAGTTGCTTTTTTTTTTTTTTAATAGGGCTGCACCTGCGGCATGTGGAAGTTCCCAGGCTAGGGGCTGAATCGGAGCTACAGCTGCCGGCCACAGCCACGCCAGATCCGAGCCACATCTGCGACCTACACCACAGCTCAAGGCAATGCCGGATCCTTAACCCGCTGAGCAAGGCCAGGGATCGAACCTGCATCCCCATAGTTCCTAGTCAGATTCCTTTCCTCTGAGCCATGAAGGGAACTCCTATTATGAGAGCTGAATTAGTGGGGAGAATGTATGCAAAAGCCCTTGGTAAGCAATGAAGTCTTTTTATTCCATGCACATGGCAAGCAGTACAACACTTTGCTGACCAGGAAAGCATAATTTCCCTTTCACAGCTGTTCATAGAAAAATAGCTATCTGTAACAGCTACTTCAGAACTCCCTCCAGCAGGGTTTCTCTTTTCTGCTGCCTGCTGAGAAGCTCTGAGCTGAATTTGGGACTCACCTGTACGAAGGTTATAGATCTCTCTGGCATTTCTTCCTATTCTTTCCAGACTTATTTGGTTTGATTGATTTTATTTACATGGCATTCTACTTTTTTTTTTGCTTTTTTAGGGCTGCACCTGCGGCATATGGATGTTCTTGGGCTGGGGGTTCAACTGGAGCTACAGCTACAGGCCTGAGCCACAGCCACAGCAACTCGGGATCCAAGCTGCCTCTGGGATCTACACCACAGCTCATGGTAATGCCAGATCTAAGAGAGGTCAGGGTTTAAACTCGCATCCTCATGGATACTAGTGGGATTCGTTAGCGCTGACCTAGGACAGGAATTCCCTACACTGTGTTCTGTTTTATCTGTCTCTGTCTTAAATTCCTTTTGGGGACACGGCTGGGTAAAGTACGTACTGTATACACGTAAAAACACTGGTCATTTTGCAAGCATTTTGTTTGTGCGTGTGTGCAGCATATGGAGGCTGGTCTGCACCACAGACAGTGCAATGCTGGATCCGGGCAGCATCTGTGATCTACACCACAGCTTTGGCAATGCCAGATCCTAACCGGCTGAGTGAGGTCGGGGATCAAACTCACATCCTCACGGATACTAGTCGGGTTCGTTTCCACTGAGCCACAAAAGAACTCCTTTGCAGGCATTTTGAATGCCGACGTAAGCTGGGGCATTGTAAAATACAATTAATTACACTTGAGATGAACCACAGGAAGCTTCCCAGCACAGTACCTGGCGTTAGAAAAGGGTTCGGCGAGTCCTAATTTCATTTGAAATTCATCAGACTCTTCCAGACTCAGAGGCATTAAGTGGCTGTACAGGTCTGTTACCGGGACTCAACCCGCTTCAGCTTTCCTACCCGCGTCTTTTGCCAGAACAGGGGAGCGTGGAGTGCCGGTTGCAGAGCAGCACGTGGGCGGGGCAAAGACGGAGCTTGGAGAACCCGCTTGTAAGCTGCGGGGCAGACAGTGAGACTCGTGGGCAAAGTGGATCCGTTTTCAACGGGAAAGAAACCGAGGGGGAGCTAGATAGAGATGGGCCCAGGGGTTTCGTTGTTCTTTAAGGTATAGAGCGAACTCCATTTACCTACCGAGGAGACGGAGAAGCGGTCCCAGACTGAGGCTGGTAGAAGGGGAGAGAAGCAAGAGAGAAAGATTGCAGCCCTCCGGCAGGGTGCGCTCCGTGATCAAAGCGCCTTGCAGGCACCGGCTCCGACAGCCCTGAGCGGGTGACCCGGGCGGGAGAAGGGAAGCGCGGCGCAGCCGAGATAAAGGTCGCGTCTATGCGGCCCTTCGAAGAGAGGCCCCTTCCATCAACTCGGACGCCCGTCAGCGTGGAGTCTGGCCGGCGTAGGGGCTCCGCATGAGAGGGACAGAAACTGCTCCACTCGTCCGGGGCTTCCGAGTCACTCAGACGCAGTTCAAATTCCAGTTCTTCCACTTACCTAGCTGATCGCTCCACTTTGCCTGAGCTTCCCCGTGCTAAAAGTGAGGCTAATAATCGTACCTGTCGGTTGTGACAAATAAATGGTACAAAGTAAGCAAAACGTTTAGCCCCAAGCTCGTACCTAGTATCACAAGCAGGGGCTGTGGTCATTACTGTCACCTTTCCGGCCTTTCCAGGGCGCGGGTCGGTGGCGGGTCGGTTCGGCGTCATCCCCAGACGACGGCAAGGATGCCAAGACCGACTAGCGCCCCGCTGGGCCCAAGGCAGGACCTAGGAGGTAGGCGGGGGTTGGTGGTGACGTGGGCGGGTCTGACCCAAGGTCTCGCGGCTTCCCGGGGAGAATTTGCCGGGACTGGTGCCAGGGCTGTTCAATCGACGGAGTGGCACCACCAGCCCGGAATGTCAGAGGCGGCGGGATTAAGGATGACTTCGTACAGGTGAGTGTCCCTCGAACAGAGACAAATGGGAAGTCAAACTTGGCCGGCCGGAGGCGCCACCGGGGAGCGGCCAGGTGCGGGGGCCCCGGGGCCGAGGGAAGGGGCGGCAGGTCTCCAGGTTAAGTCCAACGAGTTCCCTACGTCGATGCGGCAGCGGGAAGGAGACGGCGCCTCGGGACGCTATTGGGAGCGCCTGCTCCGTTCCCCCGCGTTGCGCTCCAGGAAACACCGGATTTCCAGCGGGAAACTGGACGTGGAGGTTGCCTTTCGTGGTGCGGAGCGTTGGGGGGGGAACGGCCTGGAACTCGGAGGCTGTGACCAGGGCTGATGATGTAAGTCTCGGGGGATGTGGGTCCCCGGCGCGGAGACCGCGGGCCCCAGGCAGTCGGGAAGCTGAGGTTGTGTCCTTAAGGCAGCTTCTAATAACAGCTGGGGGTTTTAGAGTCAGAGATTTTGAAAAAGTCGATTTTCTGGGAGTTCCCATCGTGGCTCAGCGGTTAAGGAACAACACCCCCCCCCCCCATCCATGAGGACGCGGGTTCCATCCCTGGCTTCGCTCAGTGGGTCCTGTGTCCAGCGTTGCTCTGAGCTGTGGTGCAGGTCGCAGACGCACTCGGATATGGTGTGGCATCTAGCTGTGGCATAGGCCCAAGGCTGCAGCTCTGGTTAGACCCTTAGCCTGGGAACTTCCATATGCCCTAGGGTTCGGCCCTAAAAAGACCCGGGGTGGGGGGTGGGGGTCAGTTTTCTGGTCCAGAAGACAGCCTGGGGCAGAGTGAGCTCTGTTTTGTGGCTTCGGGCACTAAAGAACCTTTAAGGAGTAGCATAATAATTAACGGGGGAAATGAGGACTTGGTGAGCCCATTTAATTTTTATAAACCAGGAAGAAGGATCAGAAATACATTTTGTGCCTTTTTTTATCCTCAATATTCACTTGGTATTTTTTCAAAACTAGAACGATCATGTAGCACTAACAAGAAACGCATCTCCTGACAATGTAAAAACATGTTGGGGAGTTCCGGTTGTGGCTCAGCGGAAATGAATCCGACCATATCCATGAGGACGCGGGTTTGAACCCTGCCCTCCGTCAGTGGGTCGGGAATCCGGCGCAGTGCCGTGAGTTGTGGTGTAGGTCACAGAACCTGCTAGGATCCTGAGTTGCTGCTGCTGTGACTGTGGCCGGCAGCTGTAGCTCTGATTAGATCTCTAGCCTGGAAACTTCCATACACTGGCACCCGTCGCCTAAAGGGGAAAAAAAAAAGGAAAGAAAACGTGTTGGTTAGATGATGTTTTAAGAGTATTAAAATGAAGTATTTGGAGTTCTCTGGTGGTGCAGCAGGTTAAGGATCCAGCATTACTGCTCCTCTGGGGAGGGTTTGATCCTGCCCCCCCCCAACTTCCGCAGCAAAAACAATAAATAAAACCCAAAAACCCCTTTGTGCCGAGGGGGAGCTTGGGAGAGGGAGGTAGCTCTTGCGTTACCGCCTAAAGTCCCTGGTTAAGGCTTTCCTTCCAGCACCTTCCCCAATATCATCTCTTCCCACATTCCTTAGTGAATGATGAAGAGTGCTGGTACCAGGCTCCAAGCTGTGCCAACTGAAAATTCTGGCAAGTCCATGTTGCTATGTTTATATCTCTAAGCTCTTAAGGCTGCTGGCTTGGGTGACCTTGGGAAACTGAAGTTTCTTTCTCAGAAGAAACTTACTCTTTTGGAGTTCCCTTCATAGCTCAGTGGTTAATGAATTCGACTAAGAACCATGAGGTTGCGGGTTCGATCCCTGGCCTCGCTCAGTGGGTTAAGGATCTGGCGTTGCCGTGAGCTGTGGTGTAAGTTGCAGACGCGGCTCGGATCCCGCGTTGCTGTGGCTGTGGCGAAGGCCAGCGGCTGCAGCTCCTGTTAGACCCCTAGCCTGGGAACCTCCATATGCCGCGAGTGCGGTTCTACATAAAAGGCAAAAAGACAAAAAAAAAAGAGAGAAACTTACTCTTTTAAATGTTTCTTTGCCATTTTCTTTTTTGTCATTTTAAGTCCTCACCCATGGCATATGGAGATTCCCAGGCTAGGGGTCTACTCAGAGCTGTAGCCGCTGGCCTTCGCCACAGCCACAGCAACACGAGATCCAAGCCGCGTCTGCTACCTACACCGCAGCTCACGGCAACGCTGGATCCTTAACCCACTGAGCAAGGCCAGAGATCAAACCCGCAACCTCATGGTTCCTAGTCAGATTCGTTGACCGCTGCACCACTACAGGAACTCCTAAATTTTGAACACTAATGAAAAGCTCAAAGTGGGCACACTAATGATAGAATTGAAGTACCTGAGGCTTGGTTTCATCTTTAAAATCAGTGTGCTATTAGTATTTATTTCACATCTATTGCTTAAATGGAGGGATATCACCTGGGTTAGAGAAACAAACTGCCTCCTGAGCCAGTGTGAACAATTCTGAATGTTATATACTTACTCTGATTGCAAGTTTAGGGCCACCCCCTGTGGCATTTGGAGGTTCCCAGGCTAGAAGCTGAATCTGAGCTGCAGCTGCTGGCCTATGTCACAGCCATAGCAAAGCCAGATCTGAGTTTTGTCTGTGACCTACACTGCAGCTTGTGGCAACAGTGGATCCTGAAGCCACTGAGCAAGGCCAGGTATCAAACCCATGTCCTCACCGATATCACTTGAGTTCGTTACTGCTGAGCCACAACAGGAACTCCAACAGAACATATTTTGATGAAAAATTGCTATGATGAATTGAAGGTTTAACCAGGGCCGATGGGCAGATCCGTCTCCTAGCTCACTTGTGTGTCTGTTGCCTGGGGGCTTTAGTTTTTCTCCACGCTCCCCTTGGGAAACTCGCAACATGGCCACAGTCTTCCCCAGAACAGATCATCTGAGAGAGAATGTGTCACCAGGATGATAGCCCCAGTGTCTTTTATTAGCAATCTCAGAATCTACCTGCGCTGTTTGCGCCACGATGGGGACTCCTAAAATTCCTCTGTATTTTGAATCTTCTTCCTAGGCAATGCAAAGACCTTAGAACACTTGAAGTCTGTTTACTGCCTTTCCCGACTTACATGTCATTATTTTATTCTTTGGGTTTCTGTTGTGCTTTATGATTTTTAACTTTTTTGTTTAGGAGCAAAACAGTGTTATTTTATGCAGTCAATAGTTATCTAGACTTACCCATGTATTTTACCTTTGTCTTTTCCCCTTTTATGTAGAGCCACACCTGCGGCATAGGGAGGTTCCTAGGCTAGGGGTCTAACAGGAGCTGTAGCCGCCGGCCTTCGCCACAGCCACAGCAACGCGGGATCTGAGCCACGTCTGCAACCTTCACCACAGCTCATGGCAACACCAGATCCTTAACCCACTGAGCAAGGCCAGGGATCGAACCCGCAACCTCATGGTTCTTAGTCGGATTCGTTAACCACTGAGCCACGAAGGGAACTCCTGTATTTTTACATTTTTATTTCTCTTCATTCTTCCTTATGATCTTCCATTTAGAGTAATTCGCTTTTGGTAATTACTTTAGTGAAGGTATGCTGGTGACAAATTCCTTCTATTGTTGCTTGTCTGAAAATGCCTTTATTGCACCTTAATTCTTGAGTATTTCTGCTGCTATGGAAGATATTTCTGTGTCTTTGGCTTCCCAGATATTCTATTGGTAAGTTAACTAGCAGTCTATTTTTCTTTTTTTCTCTGCCTGCTCTTAAGATTGTCTACTTGGGAGTTCCTGTTGTGGCTCAGTGGATTAAGAACCCAACTAGTATCCACGAAGATGCCGGTTTGATCCCTGGCCTCGCTCAGTGGGTTAAGGAATCCGGCGTTGCCATGAGCTTTGGTGTAGCTCGCAGACATGGCTCAAATCCTGCGTTGCTGTGGCTGTGGTGTAGGCTGGCAGCTGAAGCTCTGATTCAACCCCTAGCCTGGGGAGCTTCCATGTGCCACAAGTGTGGCCCTGAAAAAAAAGAAAAAAAAAGGATTGTCTGCTTGTACTTTAATTTTTACTGAATGTTCTTTGGTGTTTATTTATTTACTTATTATTTAATTTTTATTTCATAATGAAGTATTGTTGATTTACAATGTTGTGTTAGTTTCAGGTGTACAGCAAAGTGATTCAGTTATACATATACATATATCCACTCTTTTAAATTTTTTTGTCTTATTGCCTTTTCTAGGGACACACTCTCAGCATATGGAGGTTCCCAGGCTAGGGGTCTAATCGGAGCTGTTGCTGCCGGCCTTTGCCACAGCCACAGCCACAGCGGGATCCAAGCCATGTCTGCAACCTACACCACAGATCATGGCAATGCTGGATCCTTAATCCACTGAGAGATGCCAGGGATCAAACCTGCAACCTCATGGTTCCTAGTCGGATTCGTCAACTACTGAGCCACGATGGGAACTCCAATATATATCCATTCTTTTTCAGATTTTTTCCCCTATATATGTTACAGAATATTGAGTAGAGTTCCCTGTGCTACGCAGTAGGTCCTTGTTTATTTTATATATTGTAGTGTATATATATTAACCCCAAACCCCTAATTTATCCCTCCCCCTGGTGTGTATCTATTTTATTTTATTATTTTTTTATCTTTTTGCTTTTTAGGGCCGCATCCGCAGCATATGGAGATTCCCAGGCTAGGGGTCGAATCAGAGCTACAGCTGCCAGCCTATGCCACAGCCACAGCAACGCCAGATCGTTAACCCACTGAGCAAGGCCAGGGATCAAACCCTCAACCTCATGGATACTAGTCAGGTTCTTAACCCACTGAGCCACAACAGGAACTCCCTGATTGAGCCTCTTGATCTAACCACAAATTTATAGAAAATACAGGGGACAAAAGAACATGATCCTGGGGCTGAAATCAGCATGATCCAGATGTGGAAAATCCAAATCATGCTGGAAAAAACGCACAGTTCCTTCAACAAATAAGTAGCAAGGAGGATTTCCTGCTGTGGTGCAACGGGATCAGAGGCATCTTGGGAGCCCTGGGAAGCAGGTTCTAGCCCTGGCCCTGCACAATGTGTTTAGGATCCAGTGTTGCCACAGCTATGGCTTAGGTCACAACTGTGGCTTGGATCTGATCCCTGGCCTGGGAAGTCCAGATGCCATGGGGTGGCCAAAAAAGAGAAAAAAAAATGTTGCAAGGAAAGATAAACAGAGGAGTTCTCTTTGTGGCTCAGCGATTAACGAACCCGACTAGTATCCATGAGGATTTGGGTTCGATCCCTGGCCCCGCTCAGTGGGTTAAAGAGCTGGCGTTGCCGTGAGCTGTGGTGTAGGTCGCAGACGCAGTCTGGATCCCACATGGCTGTGGCTGGCACACAGGCCAAGAGCTGCAGCTCCGATTGGACTCCTAGCCTGGGAAACTCCATATGCTGCAGGTGTGGCCCTAAAAAGACAAAAACAACCAAAAAGCCTTAAAAAAAAAAAGCTAAAAATAGACTCTGACCATGAGAGAGAAGCAGGTTCATATCGATGGGAACTGTTTTTTTTTTTTCTTTCCCCTTGAGGGGGTCTCATGACAATTAACCATCTGCGTCAGCAAAAGGTATTCTTCCAGTTTTCACGTGAGCTGAAGGCCAGGCTAAAAGTCAATAGGAAGCGCACCTGGCTTGGGCACGTTCCTTGTGAGCAGGCGAAAGCTCGGTCTCGCAGAAAGCGGAACGAGTAACAGTTTAAGGAGAAAAATAATGTATAGAATACCAGAACGGCCATTTATCCAGAGAATTTTTTTCTTCCTCCGTGGTTTGTTTTTGTTTTTGATTCTTTTTTTTAGAAGGGGTAGGCTCTTTTTAGGGCTGCACCCTCAGCATATGGAGGTTCCCAGGCTAGGGGTCAAATCGGAGCTACAGCGGATGACCTACACCACGGCCACAGCAATGCGGGATCCAAGCTGCATCTGCAAACTACACCACAGCTCATGGCAACACCAGATCCTTAACCCACTGAGCGAGGACAGGGATCGAACCCGTGTCCTCATGGATGCTAGTCAGGTTTGTTAACCACTGAGCCATGATGGGAACTCTTCCTGTTTTTGCTTTTGCTCAGGCATGCAAAAGTTCTCGGGGCCAGGGGTGGGACCCGTGGCACAGCAACGACCAGGGCCACTGCAGTGACAATGCTGAGTGTTTAACCTGCTGAGCCACATAGGAAGTCCAACCCTATTTTTGTTCTGTGTTTACTAAGTGACACAATTTTTAGTTTTATTTCCTAATAGCAGAAGCAAACAAACCCAACCCTCAAAAAGGTCAAGACCACACTTGCTCTCCCCAAATGCCGCCCCCCACCCACACTGGTTTTCAGTGATTTGTTTCTGTCTGATAGTCTGAAAATTGTGTCGTGAACCTGATGACAAGATCATTCTTTTTTTCTTTTTAATTGAGGGAGTGCAGGTGAGACTGTGGGCCTAAGATGAGCTGACAGCATGGAGTCAGTGTCATTCAGCCCCACAGTGGCCCTGAGTTATCCTTGCCCCTCCTAGAAAGAACATATGTTTTTTTGTTTTTGTCTTTTTGGGATGCACCCATGGCCTATGGAAATTTCCAGGCTAGGCGTTCCTGTCGTGGCTCAGTGGTTAACGAATCCGACTAGGAACCATGAGGTTGAGGGTTCAATTCCTGGCCTCGCTCAGTGGGTTAGTGATTCGGCTTTGCCGTGAGCTGTGGTGTAGGTTGCAGACGCGGCTCGGATCCTGCGTTGCTGTGGCTGTGGTGAAGGCTGGCAGCTACAGCTCCTGTTAGACCCCTAGCCTGGGAACTTCCATATAACACGGGTGCAGCCCTAGATAAGGCAAAAAGACAAAAAAAAAAAAGGAAAGAAATTTCCAGGCTAGGGGTCGAATTGGAGTTGCAGGTGCTGTCCTACACCACAGCCACAGCAACGCAGGATCCGAGCCATATCTGCAAACTACACCGTAGCTCACAGCAACGCCAGACCCCCAACCCACTGAGCAAGGCCAGGGATGGAACCTGTGTCCTCACGGATGCTAATCAGATTCGTATCTACTGAGCCATGATGGGAACTCCAAAAACAACATTTGTTATTGGTGACTCATTCATTTAAGATACGGTTGTGTTCCATTTGTTAATATTTGTTTAGCGTATTTACATCATGATTCATCAGTACTTGTATTTGCATCACTGGTAAAGCTTGGTTTTTAATAAACCGGTCTGGAATTACTTGTGAAACGTGTATTTGGGACTTTGAAGAGTACATAGACCTTTGACAACTTCCTTGACTTTTGTTTCACTTTTACAGGTCTGTAAAGTCATTTGTATTTTCGTAGAAAGTAGAAAGTCATCCCTTTCATCTAGGTATTCAGGATCTAGGATTCTCTATTTTTTTTTAAAAATTTTAAATTAAAAAAAATTTACTTAAGAGTTCCAGTTGTGGCACAGTGGAAACAAATCTGACTAGGAACCATGAGGTTGCGGGTTCGATCCCTGACCTTGCTCTGTGGGTTAAGGATATGGCATTGCTGTGAGCTGTGGTGGTTGCAGACGCAGCTCAGATCTTGTGTTGCTGTGGCTGTGGTGTAGACCAGCAGCTGTAGCTTCGATTCAGCCCCTAGCCTGGGAACCTCCATATGCCTCGGGTGAGGCCCTAAAGAAAGCAAATTTTTTAATTAAAAAAAAAAATAATTAATTTTGCCCTTTTTTTTAGGGCTGCACGCACAACATACAGAGTTTGCTTTGTAGGGGTCCAGTGAGAGCTATAGCTGCCAGCCTACGCCACAGCCACTGCAGTGCAGAATCTGAGCCTCATCTGTGACCTACACCACAGCTCCTGGCATGGTCAGATCCTTAACCCACTGAGCGAGGCCAGGGATCAGAAACACAACCTCACGGTTCCTAGTTGGATTCTTTTCCACTGGCCCAGGATGGGAACCCCACAAAAAATTTAAAATTTTAAATAAAAAAATTAAATATTTAAAATTAAAAATACATATATTTTTTGTCTTTTAGGACTGTACCCATGGCATGGAGGTTCCAAAGCTAGGCCAGGTGGTTCCTAGTCAGATTTGTTTCCGATGCGCCACGATGGGAACTCCTGTTTTGTTGTTTTTTATGGCTGAGTAGTATTACATCTTCTTCTTCTTTTTTTTTTTGTCTTTTCTAGGGCCGCACCCGCGGCATATGGATGTTCCCAGGCTAGGGGTCTAACAGGAGCTGTAGCTGCCAGCCTTTGCCACAGCCACAGCAACGTGGGATCCGAGCCTCGTCTGCAGCCTACATCACAGCTCACGGCAACACCAGATCCTTAACCCACTGAGCAAGGCCAGGGATCGAACCACCAACTTCACGGTTCCTAGTCACATTCGTTTTCCCTGAGCCACAACGGGAACTTCTTGGGAAGAAGTCAATTTTGATAAGCAGTATAGAAACAGGTTTGACTTCCATTTTTTTCTCAAGTTACTATTCCCATCTATATCACATAATTAAATCTTATTAGCATAATCAAAAAAGACTTTAACAGCATTTGTTCTTTTGTGTCCCAACAGCCCTAAATGTCTGTCGATCCTCAAGGTGCTGATCCTACTTTTGGTCCTGAGCATGGTGCTCTTCATGTCCAGAAGTGTGTACCTTGATACAGACTTCGGTAGCCTCAAACCACAGATCTCTCCCCCTGCCCCGGGTGCCCAGACGCTGAAGCTTCTACCTGAGAAACATGTCAGGAGCCTCTTCACCTACAATGGAATCTGGTGAGATGGCAAGAACACTGCCTTGCTCTGACACTTCCCTGGCTCCTCCTGTGGCTTTACGGTGTCCTTTTTTTTGTCTTTTTGCCTTTTCTAGGGCCCCATCTGCGGCATATGGAGGTTCCCAGGCTAGGGCTCCAACAGGAGCTGTAGCTGCCGGCCTTCGCCACAGCCACAGCAACGCGGGATCCGAGCCGCGTCTGCGACCTACACCACAGCTCAAGGCAACGCCGGATCCTTAACCCACTGAGCGAGGCCAGGGATCGAACCCGCAACCTCATGGTTCTTAGTCGGATTCGATAAACACTGAGCCATGACGGGAACTCCCTAAAGGTGTCCTCTTATGCCCACTTTACAACCAGTTCCCTACCTTTCTTCATCTGTGCACGTGATTCCAAACTGCGAGACCTGGTGGGGGTATAGCTCAGGGGTAGAGCATTTGACTGCAGACTCTGAAAGGACTTGGTCTGCTGGGCACGCACTCTATAGCACCCAGCAAAGTCCTTTAGGACTTTGGAGGGCCTGTTGAACCAAAACTGTAGGAGTTCCCGTTGTGGCTCAGTGGTGATGAACCCAACTAGTATCCATGAGGATGTAGGTTCGATCCCTGGCCTCGCTCAGTGGGTCCGGGATCCAGCGTTGCCATGAGCTGTGGTGTAGGTTGCAGACGTGGCTTGGATCCCGCGTTGCTGTGGCTGTGGTGTAGGCCGGCAGCTGTAGCTCTGATTCCATCCCTAGCCTGGGAACTTCCACATGCTTGCAGGTGTGGCCCTAAAACAAACAAACAAACAAACAAACAAAAAACCCCAAAGCAAAACAAAACTGTAGTAAAGATGCTGGCTTTCTGGCCCTCTGGCCTCTTCAGCTGGTGGGTGGGGCTTCGACGCCCCTGAGATTCCCGTGACTCTCAAGTTTAAAGGAGTTTGGTGCAGGAGATGATTCCAGAGAGGGGGCCTTCTTGCCCTTTCTTCTTCCCTCCCCTCCCTGTGTCTTTGGGAGCGGCCACTGCTGGGATTCAAGGGTCTCAGCCCAACCCCGGCGATAGGTATTGGAAAGCTTAGGGGGAAAAATACACTGAATTGAGCTTCAGGCTCTCCCTGACCCCCCGGCCCACCCACCCAATCTGTGATCTTTGTCCTCGTCTTATTTTAGGCTGTTCCCGAAAAACCAGTGCCAGTGTGAAGCCTTCAAACATCAGGGAAGCTATAACTTTGAGGATGCCTATGGCCAGAGTGACCTCCCCGCAGTGAAAGTGAGGAGACAGGCTGAATTTGAACACTTTCAGAGGAGGTAACACAGATTCTGAGGGCTGTTGGGCCCTGAGCTGGAGGAGAGGCTGTCTGTACTCGCTCCCGAGGGTGTGGCTCCAAGGAAGGGGGAAGGAGTGCCCCCTTTGGCAGGGGGTCCCTGGAAGGAACTCTTAGGAAGAAACCAATAAGGAGTTCCCATCGTGGCTCAGTGGTTAACGAATCTGACTAGGAACCATGAGGTTGCGGGTTCGATCCCTGGCCTCGCTCAGTGGGTTAAGGATCCAGCATTGCCGTCAGTTGTGCCGAGTCGCAGACACAGCTAGGATCTGGCATTGCTGTGGCTGTGACTGTGGCCAGCAGCTACAGCTCTGATTCGACTCCTAACCTGGGAACCTCCATATGCTTCTCTGGTGACCTAAGCGTTAAAGATCTGGCCTTGTCACTGCTGTGGCTCGGGTCACTTCTGTGGCATGGGTCCAATCTCTGGCTCAGGAACTTCCGCATGCCATGGGTACAGGTAGAAAAAAAAAAAAAAGTGGTGTTTTAACTGGCCCCATCTCTGTTCCCGAACAGATGATCTTGTTATCTGGTTGCTGGAGTCTTACGTTGGCTTCTCCCCTTCTGTTTGTCCTCAGTTTAATGCAGGGCCAGGCATTAAAGAAATGAATGAGTAAGGGCCATGTGTGTGACTCTGGGCAGAGTTCTGGGTGTGTCTCACTTCCTGAAGGAAGAGAAGCAATTTGGAGGACGAAGCTTCACGCTTTAAAAAGAATGAAGGCTTCCTGCTGGGGCTCAGTGGGACTGAGGGCATCTCAGCAATGCCAGGATGCTGGTTCGATCCCTGGCCCGGCACAGTGGGTTAGGGATCTGGTGTTGCCGTGAGCTACAGCTGCCAGCCTGCACCACAGCCACAGGGATGCAGGATCCAAGCCACGTCTGTGACCTACGCCACAGCTCAGGGCAATGCCAGATCCTTAACCCACTGAGCAAGGCCAGGGATCAAATCTGCATCCTCATGGTTACTAATCAGGTTCATTTCCACCGTGCCACAATGGGAACACACATTTGTGTTTTTAAGAGGGGAAGGGACGGAGTTCCCGTCATGGCTCAGTGGTTAACAAATCCGACTAGGAACCGTGAGGTTGCAGGTTCGATCCCTGGCCTTCCTCGGTGGCTTAAGGATCCGGCGTTGCCGTGAGCTGTTGTGTAGGTTGCAGACGCAGCTCGGATCCACGTTGCTGTGGCTGTGGTGTAGGCCGGTGGCTATAGCTCCTGTTAGACCCCTAGTCTGGGAACCTCCACATGCTGCGGGTGCGGCCCTAAAAAACAAACAAACAAATAAATAAATAAATAAATAAAAGAGGAAGGGACACTTATGTGTATAGATGTGTGCGGGTAGGTGTGTTTATATGCTGAAGGGAGAAGTATGAACAGTGGTGGTAAATATTTAACCATGGGTTTTTGTTAGTGGCTTGTAGTGTTTGCCAGTTTCCATGTTTTAGTAATGACTCTGTACACAACATTGTAAATCAACTCTACTTCAATAAAATGTTAAAAAATGAAAAAAAAACCTACAAGAAATCACACCGTGGCTGATTGTATGCTTCCCACAAGATACTATCAAATTCCAGTTATATAATATCTCCATCACACAGGTATATCAATGAAAATAACCTCAAGAGCAGAGATAATAGGAAAATATATTAAAATAATTAGGAAGTGGTGAGTTTTGAGCATATATTACCTTTGTTCTCATTACATTATATTTTATTTATTTATTTATTTGCTTTTTTAGGGCCACACCTGTGGCATATGGAGGTTCCTAGGCTAGGGGTCAAATTGCAGCTGCCTGCCTACACCACAGCCACAGCAGCGTAGGATCCAAGCCGAGTCTGTGACCTATACCACAGCTCACGGCAACACTGGATCCTTAACCCACTGAGCGAGGCCAGGGATCGAACCCGCATCCTCGCCGGCACTGTGTTGGATTCTTAACCCGCTGAGCCACAACAGGAACTCTGTGATTTTTATTTTTAATATGTGTTGTTGTAATCTGCCTCAATTCCTTTGTGGAGTTAGGGGCTAGAGGCAGGAATAAAGAGGAGGAGAGAATGGGGGACAATCAGACAACTGACTTGGGATTTCTCCCTGTTGGCATCGCAAAGCTCTGGGCACAGACATCACTTTAGAGCTAGCCGGGAGTTCCCGTCATGGCTTAGTTGTTAACGAACCCTACTAGTATCCATGAGGACATGGGTTCGATCCCTGGCCTCGCTCAGTGAGTTAAGGATCTGGCGTTGCCATGAACTGTGGTGTAGGTTGCAGACCTGGCTAGGATCCTGCGTTGCTGTGGCTGTGGTGTAGGCTGGCAGCTGTAGCTCCGATTTGACTCCTAGCTTGGGAACCTCCATATGCCACGGGTGTGGCCCTAAAAAGCAAAAAAAAAAAAAAAAAAAAAAAGCAAAGAAAAGAAAAAGAAAAAAACTAGCCAGCGGGGACAGTGAGGAGCTCCTCTGTGGTACAATGGAATCAGCTATGTCTTGGGAGCACTGGGATGCAGGCTCCATCCTTGGCCCAGCAGTGGGTTAAAGATCTGTTGCTGCAGCTGCAGCTTAGGTCACAGCTACAGCTCAGATCTGATCCCTGGCCTGGGAGCTCCATATGTCTCGGGGAGGCCAAAAAAGTTAAAAAAAAAAAAAAGAAAGAAAAAAAGAGAAGTTCCCTTGTGACTCAGCAGGTTAAGGGTCTGGCATTGTCACTGCATTGGCTCAGGTTGCCGCTGTGGAGCGGGTTAGATCCCTGGGAACCTCCATGCCGTGGGTGCAGCCACACTCCCCCCACCCCGCCAAAAAATGAGCTAGTCAGGGACAGGTGTCAAGGCAGCTGCTCATGGTTCTGTTTTCCTGCAGAGAAGGGCTCCCTCGCCCACCGCCCCTGCTGGCTCAGCCCAACCTCCCCTTTGGGTACCCGGTCCACGGGGTGGAAGTGATGCCACTGCACACAGTTCCCATCCCAGGTAGGTACATCTCCACCGGAGCAGGACCCAGGCAACTCTCTTAGTCCTTCTTTTTTTTTTTTTTGCCTTTTGTCATCTTAGGGCCGCACCCGCGGCATGTGGAGGTTCCCAGGCTAGGGGTCTAACAGGAGCTGTAGCTGCTGGCCTTCGCCACAGCCACAGCAACGCGGGATCCGAGCCGCGTCTGCGACCTACACCACAGCTCACGGCAACGCCGGATCACTAACCCACTGAACAAGGCCAGGGATCGAACCTGCAACCCAATGGTTCCTAGTCGGATTCTTTAACCACTGAGCCACGAAGGGAACTTCTAGAATGGCTGGAGTTTGCGAAGGTCCATGGGACACCGTCTAGCAAGCCCTGGCGGGGAGGCGAGTGGTCAGCAAACACCGCGGATAGGTGACACTTGAAGGGGCTCTGGAGGGATGTGTAGGAGTCGACCAGGGAGTTGAGAGCATTGGGGAACTCTTGGCATCCTTTCAAACGTTTTTTTTTTTTTCTTTCTCCTTTTTCCTGTGACCTGCAGGCCTCCAGTTTGAAGGACCAGATGCTCCCATCTATGAGGCAAGAGTTCACTTTCCAGCCCCTCTTTGCACTTAACATCCTGTCCTTGGCTCACTGCCCATGCCCTTTTCCTGTGATGGTGGTCGGTCTCAGATTTTAACAGAGAGGTAAAGATGGATCGGACAAAGATGCTGCAGCTCTGATTGGCCCCCTAGCCTGGGAACTTCCATATGCCGCAGGTCTGGCCCTAAAATGAAAAGAAAAGAAAAGAAAAGATCTGTTGACTGAAATGTTTTCAGCAGTTTACTTTTTCTTTCTTTCTTTCTTTCTTTCTTTTTGTCTTTTTGCCTTATCTAGGGCCGCACCCGCAGCGTATGGAGGTTCCCAGGCTAGGGTTCTAACAGGAGCTGTAGCTGCCGGCCTTCGCCACAGCCACAGCAGTGCGGGATCTGAGCCGCGTCTGCAACCTACACCACAGCTCACGGCAACGCCGGATCGTTAACCCACTGAGCAAGGCCAGGGATCGAACCTGCAACCTCATGGTTCTTAGTCGGATTTGTTAACCACTGAGCCACGACGGGAACTCCCTGATTTTTTTTATTTTTTAAATTGAAATTTTTCCCCACACCTGGGGCGTGTGGAAGTTCTCCAGCCAGGGGTCAAACCCGTGCCGCAGCAGTGACTTCAGTGGCAACACCTGGATCCTTAACCTGCTGCACAAGAGAACTCCAAGGTGCACATTTTTTTTTTTTAGCTGTGGGTTCACTGAACCATCACTATCCCAAATCCTTACATGCGCAAGGCTGAAAACTCATTCCCTCTTCCAGGGCTCGCCTAACGCATTTCTGATCTTTTTAGCCACAAGAGCGTTCCAGGCTTTAGACGTTTGCCCTTTGGGGCCGTCACTGCCAGGGGCGGTGGAGTACGTGGACTTCCTAATGACCTCTTGTTAGGATCTTCTTGGCCACGGCTGTGAAGCAGCCCCGCAGGGCCTCGAACTCTTGCGTGCAAAGATTCTTCGCCAGGTGGCTGCCCCGGGGCGGTGAATGCTTGCACGCACCTGCCATAGGCCATGGCCTCCGTCCCACAGGCTTCCAGGCGCTCGGGGAAGGTGCAGAGGCAGCTTTGCAGGTGACCCCACATCACTCCGTTTCCCAACATGGGTGGCTCTTCCTGGCACCTGTGGGCGCTGCCCAAGGTACACATTTTTAATTAAAAAAAAAAATTTTTTTTTTTTTTGTCTTTTTAGAGCTTGCACCCGTGGCATATGGAAGTTCCCAGGCTAGGGGTTGAATTGGAGCTGTAGCAGCCAGTCTGTACCACAGCTCATGGTAATGCCAGATCCGTAACCCACTAAGCGAGGCCAGGGATGGGACTGAACCCGCATCCTCATGGATACTAGTTGGGCTCATTACCACTGAGCCACAAGGGGAACTCCAAGGTGTACATTTTAAAACCATCAGCATATGAATGGTATTTAAAGCTGCCTCCTCTAGTGAGAAGGTGTAGATTTAGAAGAGAGACAAACCCTGAAAAACTGTCTTTGGAGGAGGAATTGGCAAATGGAATTCAGAAGGAACAGCCCAGCCACTCTGTCAGAGCCAGACCCTAGCTTTCCGGAGCGCGCATGATTCTTGTCCTCTCACCCTTATGCGCTCTGCCCCCTGCTGGCCATCCTGGGTATGTGCCTTTCTTTGCCTTTAGTCTTTCTGCTTCCTTTACCCCAGGTCACCCTGACAGCTTCTCTGGGGACACTGAACACCCTTGCTGACGTCCCAGACAACGTGGTGCAGGGCAGAGGCCAGACGCAGCTGAACATTTTGACCAGTAACCAGAAGCTTTTGAATTTCATCCTCCAGCATGTGACATACACCAGCACAGAGTACCAGCGCCACCGAGTGGATGTGGGTGAGTCGGTCCTTGGATGGCAAAATGCTTAGGGACCCAGAAAAACACCACCATCCCCCCCACTCCGTCCCCTCCAAGTCTTCCTCCTCCAGGAAGCCTGCTTCCCCGGCTCCTGTTTCTAACTCTAGACACCTAACTTCCCACTTACTGTACCCAGTACTATCCCCGTGTTGCCATTGAGCCCATAGAGTGACTCGAAGGAAAGACGGTGAAATGCCCGTCTCTACATGAGGACAGATCATTCATGCCGTGCACCTGGAAACCATCCACTTCTGCTCCCCATTCTCGGCAGTGATCAAAGCTGAAGGTTTCCTTTTCCTGCTGTGGCGCAGTGGAAACGGATCCGACTAGTATCCGTGAGGATGTGGGCCTGCCCTCATCAGTGGGTTAAGGATCTGGCGTTGCCGTGAGCTGTGGTGTAGGCTGCAGATGTGGCTTGGATCCCATCCTGCATTTCTGTGGCTGTAGTGCAGGCTGGCAGCTGCAGCTGCTATCAGTCCCAAGGGCAGTGGCTTTGCCTTCCTCCTCCTCTCCCATCCCAAACTTCATTCTTACTCCCAGAATTCATGGGAGACCAATTAGTGCCACCCTCAGGGCAGCCCCACTTTCTTTCTGGATGAATTAAAACCCTTTTCTGGGAGTTCCCGTTGTGGCTCGGTGGTTAACCAACCCAACTAGTATCCCTGGGGATGCAGGTTTGATCCCTGGCCTTGCTCAGTGGGTTAAGATCTGGTGCTGCTGTGAGCTATGGTATAGGTTGTAGACGTGGCTTAGATCCTGCATTGCTGTGGCTGTGGCGTAGGCTGATTCGACCCCTAGCCTGGGAACCTCAATATGCCATGGGTGTGGCCCTAAAAAGAAAAGGACAAAAAATAAAAAATAAATTACCCTTTTCCGGAGTTCTCATTGTGGCTCAGTGGATTAAGGCGCCAACTAGAATCCATAAGGATGCAGGTTTGCTCCCAGGCCTCGCTGTGGCATAGATCGCAGACACGGCTCAGATCCTGTGTGGCTGTGGCTGCAGCTCCAGTTTGACCCCTAGCCCGGAAACTTCCATATGCAGCAGATGCATCCATAAAAAGAAAAAAAATTTACCTTTTTCTATTTTGACCAGTTACACAGGATGCATTCTCAGGACACCAGTGAGCGTAGGACAGATTTTCCATGAACATAAGCTAGAGAGAGAGTTCTCTGTACCTTCAGATTTTTAAACACATCGTACCATAAAATTACCCTGTGAGGGGGTTCCCATGGTGGCTCAGCAGAAACGAACCTGACTGGTATCCATGATGATGCAGGTTCAATCCCTGGCCTCACTCAGTGGGTTAAGTATCTGGCGTTGCCAGGAGCTGTGGTGTAGGTTGCAGATGCGGCTCGGATCCTGCATTGCTGTGGTTGTGGCCTAGGCTGGTAGCTGTAGCTCTGATTTGATCTCCATGTGCTGCACCTGTGGCCTTAAAAAAAAAAAGGAAGGACACCGCGAGGTGAACTAGGCTGGTAATATTATCCTGGTTTTGGAGATGGAAGTGGAGGTGGAGGTGAAGTGACTTACCCAAGGTATTTCAAATTATAGATGGCAGAGTCAAACTTAATCTACAGCTCTGATTCCAAGTCCACTTCAAAAATAAATAAATAAATAAAAAATAATGGAGTTCCTGTCGTGGCTCAGTGGTTAACGAATCCGACTAGGAACGATGAGGTTGCGGGTTCGATCCCTGGCCTTGCTCAGTGGGTTAAGGATCCGGCGTTGCCGTGAGCTGAGGTGTAGGCTGCAGACGCGGCTCGGATCCCGCGTTGCTGTGGCTGTGGCGGAGGCCGGCAGCTACAGCTCCTATTAGACCCCTAGCCTGGGAACCTCCGTATGCC
>PVHT020001179.1:9443013-9464725 GCA_004024745.2 Catagonus wagneri | reverse complement strand
GGGGGGGAAAGAGGAGAGGAAAAGGGGGCACAGACGGGGGGGGGGCAGAAAGGGAGGGGGAGGGGAGGGGGAGGGGAGGGGAGGGGAGGGGACCTGCAGGAGGTGATGTGGAGCAGATCTGGGGTTGAGACTCTCACACGGAAATCAGACGTGCGAATTCTGCTTCTGCCTCCATTCTTTTCCTTGAACAGATCACACCAACCCCACTCCCCAGACTCACCATTGTTCTGTCTCTATTTTTTATTTTATTTTTCTGTCTCTTTTTTGGGGGGGGAGCACCCGTGGCATCTGGAGGTTCCCAGGTTAGGGGTCTAATCGGAGCTGTAGTCTCCGGCCTTCGCCACAGCCACAGCAATGTGGGATCCGAGGCGCATCTGCGACCTACGCCACAGCTCACAGCCATGCCAGATCCTTAACCCACTGAACAAGGCCAGGGATCGAACCTGTGTCCTCATGGATACTAGTCAGATCCGCTTCTGCTGAGCCACAATGGGAACTCCTGTTCTGTCTTTAAAATGTGTTTATGCATAATTTTTTTCAATTTAATTTTTTTTTTTTTTTTTGGCCACACATGTGTCATGCAGAAGTTCCTGGGCCAGGGATCCAACCTGATCCAACCTGTGCCATGGCAATGGGAATGCTGGATTCTTAGCCTCTAGCCCACCAAGGAACAACTAATTTTTATTTTATATTGGAGTACAGTCGATTGGCAATGTTGTGTTAGTTTCAAGTGTACAGCAAAGTGATTCAGTTATATCCACTCTTTTATAGATTCTTTTCCCATGTAGGTTATTACAGAATAATTGCATACCCGTCCCTTTGCCATACAGTAGGTCCTTGTCAGTTATCTTATTATTTTTTTGCTTTTTTAGGACTGTACTCCAGGCCTGTTGAGGTTCCCAGGTTAGGGGTTGAATTGGGCTGTAGCTGCTGGCCTGCGCCACAGCCACAGCCACAGCCACGCCAGATCCGAGCCGCGGCTGCGACCTACACTGCAGCTCACAGCAGCGCCGGATCCTTAACCCAGTGAGTGAGGCCAGAGATTGAAACCTACATCCTCATGGATCATAGTCAGATTTGTAACCCACTGAGCCACAATGGGAACTCCTATCTATTTTATATATAGTAGTGTGTATATGTTAATCCCATTTGCTAATTTATCCCTCCCTGCCTCCCACCTTTCCCTCTTTGGTAGCCATAAGTTTGTTTTCTAAATCTATGAGTCTACGAGTTCCCATTGTGGGGCAGGGGTTAATGAATCCGATTAGGGGCCATGAGGTTGCGGGTTCGATCCCTGGCCTTGCTCAGTGGGTTAAGGATCCGGCGTTGCCGTGAGCTGTGGTGTAGGTTGCAGACGCGGCTCGGATCCCGCATTGCTGTGGCTGTGGCGAAGGCCGGCGGCTACAGCTCCTGTTAGACCCCTAGCCTGGGAACCTCCACATGCCTGGGCAGAAAGGGAGGGGGGGTGCGGCCCTAGAAAAGGCTAAAAAAAAAAGGACAAAAGAACAGGTAAGGTGGGGTACAATTGCAGACTCTGCTGTGCCTCCCTAGGTGATTATGATGGTTCAGGAATAGATGTGCCTGTTTGTCCTGGTTTGCTTGGGCTCAAACACATAGATGGACTCTCCCAAGAGTGTGTGGACAGACAGCGCAGAGAAGTGAGCCAGGGCCAGAGAATGGGAGGGAGACCCCCTGAGACAAATGCTTGCTCAGGAAGTCCACATAGGGACCGCTGCATGCTGGCTGCCCCTCGCCTGCACCCAAACACCTCCTCATAATAGAAGGGAGGGAGTGACCCTCCGGAAAGAGTGAGCTTGCTGGAGGCCAAGTGGAGCAGGGAATTTGCCTTTGAACTTGGCGTAAGTGTAACATGAAGGGGAGTGCAGTTCTTGTCGCGACTGAGGTTCAGTCCAGTAAGGCTTCCTGGCAGAGGCTACGTGGATATGGAGTCTCTTCTCTAACAGATTTCTCTGCCCACTGGCTAGGTGGGTGGCAGCGTGTATGAAAACACGTTCCAGTTCAAGCTGTTGCTGGAGCAGGGGAAGAATGGGGACTGTCTCCACCGGCAGTCAGGATTTTTCCGGCCCCTGGATGGCTTCCCCGGCTGCGTGGTGACCAGTGGCGTTGTCAACTTCTTCCTGGCCCACACAGAGCGACTCCAAAGAGTTGGCTTCGACCCCCGCCTGCAGCGAGTGGCTCACTCAGGTGAGGAGGCTGAGCAAGAAGCGAGCTGGGCTGTGGGTTGGCTTACAGATGTCTCTTTCTGGAGTTCCCATCGTGGCACAGTGGAAACGAATCTGACTGGGAACCATGAGGTTGCGGGTTCGATCCCTGGCCTCGCTCAGTGGGTTAAGGATCTGGTGTTGCCGTGAGCTGTGGGGTAGGTCGCAGACACAGCTCGGATCTGGCGTTGCTGTGGCTGTGGTGTAGGCCGGCAGCTGTAGCTCCGATTTGACCCCTAGCCTGGGAACACTCCATATGCCGCGGGTGTGGCCCTAAAGAGACAAAAAAAAAAGGTCTCCTTCTGATGGAGGGTGGGGCCCCATTGCTCAGGGGAGCTGCCCCTTCTCCCCAAACTGGGGAGCTCATGGTCTCTCTTGTCTCCCTAAAAAAAAAAGGCCATGTCCCCTACCCCTGGCCCTCCTCCCAAAGTTGCAGTATGGCCCTGAGTCTCCAGTTGAAGCTCACGTTTCCTTCTCGTGCTCTCTCCCTCTCTTGGCAGAGTTCTTTATTGATGGGCTCGGGAGCCTGCTCGTGGGGTCCTGCCCGAACGTGGTTATAGGTCACCAGTCCCATATTCCAGTGGTGGACCCAGAGCTGGCCGCCCTGGAGGGGACCTACAACAGGTATCGGACCAACACCGAAGCCCAGGTCAAGTTCAAGTTGGCTCTCCACTACTTCAAGAACCACCTCCAATGCTCCACCTAAAGGTCTCCGGGCATTGGAAGAGTGCTGGGCTGCCTGGTTTCAGGTATCTTAAGACAGCGGGTGCGGTGTTTGGGAGACCAAAATTTGAGCTCCTCCTGAGATAAACATTGTAA
This sequence comes from Catagonus wagneri, assembly GCA_004024745.2. Classification (NCBI taxonomy): domain Eukaryota; kingdom Metazoa; phylum Chordata; class Mammalia; order Artiodactyla; family Tayassuidae; genus Catagonus; species Catagonus wagneri. The sequence continues at coordinate 9,461,684 of PVHT020001179.1, read as the reverse complement.
TGCACAGCGAGTGGGTTAGGCAGATGGGTCTGGCTCAATTCCTGGAAGTACCAAGAATAAGTTCAGGGTCATTAGAAATGGACCAGTCACTGAGTAGGGCAATGGAGACTGTACAGATAACAACTACTGTGGAGTTCCCATCGTGGCTCAGAGGTAACGATCCAGACTAGTATCTATGAAGATGCAGGTTCGATCCCTGGCCTCGCTCAGTGGGTTAAGGATCTGGCTTTGCTGTGGCTGTGGTGTTGGCTGACAGCTACAGTTCTGCTTAGCCCCCTAGCCTGGGAACGTCCATATGCCGAGGGTGTGGTCCTAAAAAAAAAGACAAAAAGTAAAAATAAAAATTACTGTTTTATGACACCTTACTATGTAGGAAGCATTTTGTGCGTATAATATCTCACATCATTTGATTCCATCTCACTGGGAAGAGTGTATGATGGGCTGATATCCTCGGTCAAAAAGACGGTTTGCTGGGTCTTTGAAGGTTATTTGCTGGAAATTATATCACAGATCATCTCCAGCATCACTGTCATCCACAAAGTTTTATTTGGTCCTACCTTATGCACTCAAATAATGTGAATAACCCTGGGTCCTTGCCTTGAGCAGGTGGCAGCCTCCTTCATTTCAGCGCACTAGTAGAACCGAGCAGCCAGGGTCGGAGGGCCAGAGAAGCGAGAAGTCACAAGGGCCCCGGCAGGTGAGGAGGGCTCTGTGGGGTCAGCTTACCTGGAACCCGGCACAGGGATGGGATGCAGGCAGCTGGAGGGAGGAGATGACTGTGGTAATCCACTCACTGCCAGACTGAAGGTTTCTCAGGCATCAGACTCCCTATCATAAAGACGTATTTTAGGAGTTCCCATTGTGGTCCAGCGAGTTAAGAACCCACACAGTCTCTGTGAGGATGTGGGTTCCATCCCTGGTCTCATTCAGTTGGTTAAAGATCCAGCGTTGCCGCAGGCTATGGAGTAAGTCACAGATGTGGCTCGGGTCCAGTGTTGCTGTGGCTGTGGCATAGACTGGCAGCCGTAGCTCCAATTTGACCCCCGGCCAAGGCGCTTCTATATGCTGTGGGTGCAGCCGTTAAAAAGAAAAAGAGGAGTTCCCGTCGTGGCACAGCGGAAACGAATCCGACTAGGAACCATGAGGTTGCGGGTTCGATCCCTGGCATCGCTCAGTGGGTTAATGATCCGGCGTTGCCATGAGCTGTGGTGTAGGTTGCAGGCTTGGATCTGGCGGGGCTTTGGTATAGGCCCGCAGCAACAGCTCTGATTAGACCCCTAGCCTGGGAACCTCCATATGCCGCAGGTGCGGCCCTAAAAAGTGAAAAAAAAAAAAAAAAAAAAAAAAGACCATTCTAGAATGCCTGGGATTGAACTAGGACCCTCTGCTGAGGTGCCGTTGTAAGGCTAAGCCACTAAATTCCAGGGCCTTGAGATCAGTTGCTGACCACTCAAGACCCATGTCAAGTACAGAGTGGGGCCATCATGATGAGGCAGGTTCTGTCTATTATCTTAGGAGTCAGCATGGGAGTTCCTGTGGTGGCTCAGTGGAAAGGACTCTGACTAGCATCCATGAGGATGCAGGTTCGATCCCTGGCCTCACTCAGTGGGTTAAGGATCTGGCGTTGCCGTGAGCTGTGGTGCAGGTCGCAGATTTGGCTTAGATCCTGCGTTGCTGTGGCTGTGGTGCAGGCTGGCAGCTATAGCTCTGATCCAACCCCTGGTCTGGGAACCTCCATATGCCACGAGTTCGGCCCCCGCCCCAAAAAAAGGAGTCAGCAGATTCTCCAGCTGCTGCACTGGCTCTACCTTTTGGTTTTTACTCTTTCCTACTAAAGACGGCCTAGGGTAATTCAGACTCTCTGAAAATGTGAGATTAATAAAACTTCATGAAAAATATTTTGGCGGTCAAATAATTTTGAAAAATACTGCATGCTCTAGCTGCTTTTTGGATAGTTGCAATTCACATTAGTATATTCAAGGCTCTGAGAAGTCCTGCTGTAAGGAAATTGGCTTAATTTCAATTCTCAGATATGGATATAAACTGGTAATCTTTTCTTTTCTCTTTTTTTTGGCTGTGCCCACAGCAGGTGGAAGTTCCCAGGCCAGGGATCCAGCCTGAGTCACAGCAGTGACAACTCCAAATCCTTAACTCCCAGACCACCAGGGAACTCCTAAAAGTTAAATTTTATTTTTATTTATTTATTTAGGCTGTGCCTGTGGCATGCAGAAGTTCCCGGGCCAGGGATAAAACCCTCACCACAGCAGCAACCCAAGCCACAGCAGTAACAATGCCAGATCCTTAACCGACTGAAACACCGGGGAACTCCTGATTTACTTGCATACTTTTTTTTTTGTTGTTCTTGTCTTTTTAGGGCCACACCCATGGCATATGGAGGTTCCCAGGCTAGGGGTTGAATTGGAACTACAGCTGCAAACCTGCACCACAGCCACAACACCAGATCCAAGCTGCGCGCTGGACCTACTTGCGGCAACACCAGATCCTTTAACCCACTGAACGAGTCTAGGGATCAAACCTGCATCCTCATGAGCCACTAGGGGACTCCTGAAATACGCACTCTTTTTTTTTTTTTTTTTTTTGTCTTTTTGCCTTTTCTAGGTGCGGCATGTGGAGGTTCCCAGGCTAGGGGTCTAACAGGAGCTGTAGCCATCGGCCTTCGCCACAGCCACAGCAATGCGGGATCCGAGCCGCGGCTGCAACCTACACCACAGCTCAGGGCAACACCGGATCCTTAACCCACTGAGCAAGCTGCGTCTGCACCTACACCACCGCCAGATCCTTAACCCACTGAGCAAGGGCAGGGATCGAACCCCAACCTCATGGTTCCTAGTCGGATTCGTTAACCACTGAGCCACGACGGGAACTCCCTGAAATACACACTCTCAATACAGGGAGATAGAGTTGTGCGCTTTCATGGCAGTTGTTGCATTCTCCAACGTCCCCCAGCAGGGACTGTTTTGATGTGCTATAGCTATCATCAGTAGGTTCCAGGAACCTCTTCCTTGCCCCAGGATCTGGAACTTTCTACTCTAGCAGGAAGGAATTGTTGCAGGACTTATGTACGGAGAGACGGGACACCAAGCCTTATTTCCAGGAAACAGTGTTTATTCGTGCCGGCTCTGGCTCAGCAGATTTATAGCCAAAGGCTGAGCCCCGAGCACAGCAGGGAGTTACTTTTTATATTATTTTTACCTCTTTGTCCCCTTTATATGGTAACATATAGTCCTATTGCAGTCTTATTGGGTACAGTCTGGGCTGTGCATATGTGTAGAGTGGGTGACTGGGCCACGCTGTTCTTCCTCATCTTAAGGACGTTCCTGTCACCTTCCTTGGGGACAGGGTTCTGCTATGCTGCCACAGAATAGTTAAAGTGGAACTCTCGGGGGATGTTTGCCTAAACCGTGAGCCAGTTCTCCAGGAATTCTTCTCCAGGGACAGATCAACTGCCCAGAGAGTGTGTGACCCTACTTCTTGGACCAAGAGAGGCAGGCTCCTGAACCAATAGCCAAGCAGCTTGTCCCTCTTGGAATCTGAATTGGGCCTGAAAACATCAAGTGGGGCTCTGTGAGTGACTGGTTGTCAGACATCACACTCAGAAGCAGGGGAACTGCCGTTTATACGACAAGGACTGGGGGGCAGAGGAGGCCAGTCTGCCGCGAGAAAATTCAACAGAGGCACAAAGAGGAGCTGAAATGAGACTTTTCTTCTTCTTTTTTCTTCTTCTTTTTTTTTTTTTTTTTGCTTTTTAGGGCCGCATTCACTTCATATGAAGGTTCCCTGGCTAGGGGTTCAGTCGGAGCTTACAGCTGCCGGCCTATGCCACAGCTACAGCAATGTGGGATCTGAGCCACGTCTGCGACCTACACCGCAGCCAATGTGGGATCCGAGCCGCATCTGTGACCTACACTACAGCTCATGGCAACGCCGGATCCTTAACCCACTGAGTGAGGCCAGGGATCGGACCTGCATCCTCATGGATGCTAGCTGGGTTTCTTAACCACTGAGCCACAAAGGGAACTCCTGAAATGAGAGACTTCTGAAAAGCTTCTGGTTCTTTCCTGAGCTCTGGCTACAGTCCTGCCCTGGGGTTTTATGCAACACTGTGCCCTTATAATTCTCCATTTTTGTTTAACCTAATTTGAGGTGCTTTCTATGACTTATAAGCAAAGTGTCCAGAATAATAAATACAGCTATTTTCTGTGTCTGTGGGCCTTTCAAAACAGAAAGGGTTTCTTTTGGGGTGGTTTGGAAGCAAAAATCAAGTCACAGACATAACCGTACACAGCCCCCCCCTCCAGCTTTGAATTTTCAGGCACATTTGAGCAAACCAAGGACAAAAGTATCCCTCCAGGACAGTGAATGAAGATCCTCTGATACTTCTGCTAAGCTCCTAACAGGATTAGTTGGTGCAAATAATTGTTTGGGCCTCCAGGGGGAGCTCAAGCCCACTCCATTGCCTCTCAACTTATTCCCCCACCCTATCCCCACCCCCACTCTGCTCACGAAAGGAAAAGGGCTCTGACTTTCAGAAAGGAGGAATTCTATTGCCTACTGGACTAGGGGGTCTTTACTCTTAAGTACATGGGCCTGTCCGGTTCATGTGGCTGAAGTGGAAATGGGACTGGCCCTGCTTCCTTCTGGTGCTCTCTTTCCCCAACTCTTGGGAAAGTCCCTGTTTTTGATTTTTGATAGACCAACAATACATGTAAGCCACTACAAAAGTGTATCTATTAGAATGCAGTTGTCGGAGTTCCCCTTCGTGGCTCAGTGGTTAACGAATCCGACTAATAACCGTGAGGCTGCGGGTTCGATCCCTGGCCTTGCTCAGTGGGTTAAGGATCCCGCGTTGCTGTGGCTGTGGTGAAGGCTGGCGGCTACAGCTCCTGTTAGACCCCCTAGCCTGGGAACCTCCATATGCCGTGGGTGCGGCTCTAGATAAAGGCAAAAAGACACACACAAAAAAATTACTAGTTGTTATCAAATTTTTAAGGAAACCGAATTGCCAATGAGATTTCATTGGCAACTCAAGCTTACAGGTTTTTCTGTCATTTCAGTCAATTGCAGACGACTTGTCTAGACGTAGTCTCTAAGAGTGGTAACCACAGGCCTCTGGCACCGCCATTCAGTGGCCCCTGCCTTGATGCTATTTCAAGCAGTCATCTAAAGTACAGAGAAACTGTCTCTAATCTGCCCTTTGCTCCCCAAGTTTTCTCTTTATGGGCAGAAAATGTTTAAAGCATTGCAATGTAGCAGGTGGTCTTTCACTGATTTTGGTCCCTTGCTAAATCTTCTGTCTCTGCTGGTTCTTTCTCTTGGGGTAGAGGATTCAGCTTTTCTAGCCCTGCAAGTCTCCAAATTATAGGACTTCCAGTAAACTTGGATTGCAAGCTACTCTTAGCTTACAGTACACCTGCTTTACAACGGGCTGCCTCAGCCTAAACCTTGTCTTCCTTATAGGACCATCGTGAAGACTGTGTGAGGTCACTAAGACATGCTGACCTCCTGATTTTTTTTCTTACCAAATCCCATCCTTGATATTCCACAGTCTTGAGAGGCCCTTGGTCTATGTTCCAGACACCAGCAATACATCTCAGGATCATCAGCTTCCCAGGAAGCCTCTATTCTTTACTTTTTTTTTTTTTTTTTTTTTTTGCTTTTTTAGAGTTGTACCTGTGGCATATGGAGGTTCCCAGGCTAGGGGCTGAATCAGAGCTGCAGCTGCCGGCGTACACCACAGCCACAGCAATGCCAGATCCGAGCCACGCCTGCGACCTACACCACAGCTCATGGTAACACCAGATCCTTAACCCACTGAGTGAGGCTAGGAATTGAATCTGTATCCTCATACCAGGGGGGTTCGTTTCCGCTGAACCACAACAAGAACTCCTACAGCAGCTTTTGAAAAACTAATTTCAGTACACTCTAGCTGGCACAGAATTTTGTAAGAAGAAAATAGATGGGAAAGCTGAGGTCCAGAGGTGCTAAAGTCATTTGATATTAAGTCAGTTTGGTGTTAAGTCACTCCAGCCTTAATAGAGGGACACCCTTATCTCACTTAGCTCAAGGGGAATTTGGTTCATTCTTCGAAATGGAAAATAGTTAATGCTACTTCTGACAATACATAAAAGTTATAAAAGATTTTTTTCAAGGAATCCAAAAAAAAGGGCCTTCACAAATTTACTTGTAGTGGGAGGGGGAAGGGAACGGGATGGACTGGGGGTTTGGGGTTAGTAGATGCAAACTATTACATTTAGAATGGATAAGCACTGAGGTCCTACTGAATAGGAGGAACTATATCCAGGAGTTTCCCTCATGGCTTAGTAGAAACGAATCTAACTAGCATCTGTAAGGACACAGGTTCGAACCCCGCTCAGTAGGTTAAGGATCCGGCGTTGCTGTGAGCTGTGGCGTAGGTCGCAGACGCGGCTTGGATCCAGTGTTGCTGTGGCTGTGGGCAGGCCAGCGGTGACAGCTCCAATTCAACCCCTAGCCTGGGAACCTCCATATGGTGCAGGTGCAGCCCTAAAAAGATTAAAAAAAAAAACAGAAGGAACTATATCAGTCTCTAGCCATTCTCTCTCTCTCTCTCTCTTTTTTTTTTTTGTCTTTTTGCCTTTTTATGTAGAGCCACACCCACAGCATATGGAGGTTCCCAGGCTAGGGGTCTAACAGGGGCTGTAGCCACCGGCCTTCACCACAGCCACAGCAATGTGGGATCCGAGCCGCGTCTGCAACCTACACCATAGGTCATGGCAACGCCGGATCCTTAACCCACTGAGCAAGGCCAGGGATCAAACCCACAACCTCATGGATCTTAGTCGGATTCGTTAACCACTGAGCCACGACGGGAACTCCTAGCCGTTCTCTTTGGATAGACCAAGATGGAAGATAATGTAAGAAAGGGAATGTGTATATATATATATATATATATATATATATATATATATATATATTCATGACTTTGCTGTAGAGCAGAAATTGGCACGCATGGTAAATCAACTGTAATTAAACAAAATAAATTTACTCTCAGGAGATACCTGTCATCAGCAGACCTTTTCGAATTTGGGCTAAGCAAATTCTTGACTATATGCAACAGAAATGGACACTGGGTACCTTAGGTGGAAAAGGGACTTCTTAGGAGGGTGTCCTATGGCTCACCAGAAGGATAACAAACTCATAAAGGTGGGCAAGGATGAAGGGGAACTAGGCAACCAGGAACCCAGCCAAAGTCAGGATCCTGGACCATCTAGTTAGGATGCCACTTCTGCTGCCAATGGACTTGGCGTGGCTACTATCACTGCCTCTGAAACCCTGGGTGTCACAGCCATTGCTAGTAGCCAAGTTCCTGTTCCTTCTTCTGGATTCTAAGTCCAGTTGGCCAAGCTAAGGACTTACACTTTCACTCTGGCTGCCAGAATCATGGCTAGTGAGTTTGTCTATCTTGGGGCCCAGCTTTGTGTCACCCAGACCCATGAAATGTTGAATCCTTCAGAAAGGGAGTCAATCAGATGGCCCAGGGCATATAAATCGCAAATATTCGTTATATACATATTCACATTTTCTATTTGTATATGTGGGATTTTTATTATACATACTAATTGGTAAGTAGATTTTTGTTTTTGTTTTAGCTTATTTTGTTCTTTTCATGTGAATACAATAATATATCCCCTAACTTCCTGCACAGTATTTTATATATATATAGTCAATATTTATTTAATCAATTTTCCCATGATGGACATATATTTCTATACTTTACTAAACCACATAGCTGAGAACATCCTTGAACACTTGGCACTCGTTCTTAGGATAAAGTTCCAAAGTGAAATTGCTGAGCAAATGGACTATAAAATTTTATCTGCCTCGAGACTGACGTGAAGAAACATTTATCCATTTACACGCTCACTAAAACTTATGAAAAAGTCCAAAAGGGACTGTCTCTTTTCACTGATCTGATCCTCACCTACAACCATCCACCAAATAGCTTTTAAGGTAGAACACAGAAACGGAAGCTAAACGTTCAGTACGGATTTCTCGGTGGCCCCAGCTGCGTGGAACGCCAAGGAGTCAGGTGGACCACAATCCCTAGAGGCAATTCGCGCTTGGGGCGCCCGGGGCCTTGAACCCCTGTACCCCCACATGCCAGTCGCCTTCCCTACCCACTCGGCCAAAATAACCTGCTCAGGACGCTCCCTGCGTAAATAAATAAATAAACAAGTACGAGGCCCAGGATGCTAGTACCGAGCCTGGGCCCGGATGCAGCTGGGGGTCGCAGCCGGTCTTCTCTGGTCCAGCGTCACCGGCCTCGCCCTGCTAAGACCGACGCCACCGACCTGTCTCTCTCCCAGCTTCTTCAAACACCGTGAGGACCCCTGTAGGAGGGCAGGGAGAGAGGCAGTAGGAGATGATACCCCGGGACCAGGATCGTCTGGTACGCCGGAGACGCAAAAGCCCTCGCTGCTCCGCTCCCAGCCCCGGCTGGTGTGGCTCGAGGCCCAGAGTCCAGGGCCTAGGTTCAGCGAACCGGGCATCCTTTACGACTTTCGAAGGCAGCCCGGTGCGCTCGCTATGTGCCTTGAGAACGCTCCCGGCCGCCTAAAGCAGCCAGCAGGTCCCATGGTGTAATGGTTAGCACTCTGGACTTTGAATCCAGCGATCCGAGTTCAAATCTCGGTGGGACCTCGGTGAGCCTTTTTGTGGTTTTACCAATTCCTATTTTGGAGGACCCTGGCGGCATTGGCCATCTCGAGCTGTGCCTTTGCCCCTGTGACCTACCGGACCGCCGTTTAGGGTCCCTCCACCTCTCTCAAGATGCTTTCATTTCAGAGCTGGACTGCGGATCGCAGTGAGCATGCGCGAGAGTCGGGGCGAGAAAGTAGGTGTTTCTGGGGGAGTCGGAGCGTGACTTTACCCTGGAGGGGACAGCCCCAGGGACCCGAGGGATCCCGAGCATCCTGCTTCGGGCGGGGAGCAGCTGCAATCTAGGAGACGCCCCCGTCTTGCAAGTTCCGGGGAAGCCTTCTTCCGATTGGCTAACGCTCACAGTGCCAAACATTGCTGCTTTGGCAGCCGGGACCGAAGTGCCCAAGAGAGCGGACGCGCACTAGAGGACTGCAGGGGAGGGTGTGTTTGGGGGTCAGTCCGCCTGGAAGTCGGTCAGAGACTGAAGTGGGTTTGTCTGTGTTGTCCGGTACTCAAGCAGTAAACTGTGAGGTTGTCTATGTCTTCCAGTCGGAAAAAAAATCTCTTAGTCAAAGAATCCCTTCGTCAGTCCATTTCAGCCGGTCAAGGTGTATCTGCCGGCGATTTCTCGCGCCGTCGCCAGGCTGTATCTCCCGGGCAGACGGTAGCAATCTCTATGGGGTTCACACGCAGGGCTGAGCGAATCTCTTTCGGTGGATATGGCCAGGGTGGGTGATCTGGGCGCCGACAAGTGCACGCGATTTGCAGGAAAGAGTGTACCCCTGGGACAGCGGAAAAGAGAAGTGCACCGAGGGTTGTCTACTTCGATTTGGTATACTGGGTTTTGAGAGCTGCCCGTCCCTCTGGGATAAGTGACGAGGGCGCCTACTGACGCATTTCGATCTCCCTACAGGGTGACTGGCACTGTGGTTATATGGCCCCGAGCCCTGGGAGGATGCCACGGGAAAGCATCCTTGCACAGCTCTCCCCGTCTCACTCCGGAGTCCCACCCCAACCCCACACACTCCTTAAACCTTTGAATGGATTTGTGTGTATGACCGATCCCAGCTTCAAAAATACCTAGGCATGAGATGTGGGAGGACTTACACTATCAGACGTTAAAACTTATTATCAACTATAAACTATAGGAATTAAGAGAGTATGGTACTGGTGCAGGTAGAGCCAAACATACGTATGGACAGAACAGAGAACCCAGATACAGCTCCACACATACTTGGACAGTGATTTATGACAAACATAGCACAACAGAGCGGTGGAGAAAGGACCTGTTTTTCAATAAATTATTGTGGGACAATTGAGTGTCCATATGGAAAAATATGAAATCAAATTCCTTCCAGTTTACACTTAACACAGCAATACATTCCGTGTGAAGTATGGATCCGAATGTGAAAGGAAAAGCAATAGTTTTGGAAGACAACATACGAGAATATCTGCATGACCTCAGAGTAGGGAAAGTCTCAAGACACAAAATTTTCTAAAAGTTTGATATATGTCACCATATTAATATATTTTATGTTCTTACCAAAAAACTCCAGTAAGAAAGTGAAAAAGCAAGCTATAGAATAGAAAAAGATATTTGTAACACCTGACAACTTTTACCTAGATTGTATTCTATTAGAATAAATGCCTAGGAGTTCCCATCGTGGCACAGCAGAAACGAATCCGACTAGGAACCATGAGGTTGCGGGTTCGATCCCTGGCATCGCTCAGTGGGTTAACGATCCAGCATTGTCATGAGCTGCGGTGTCAGTTGCAGACGCGGCTCGGATGTGGCATTGCTGTGGCTCTGGTGTAGGCTGGCAGCAACAGCTCCGATTCGACCCCTAGCCTGGGAACCTCCATATGCTGCAGGTGCGGCCCTAAAAAGACCAATAATAATAATAGAATAAATGCCTAAAATTCTGTAAGAAAAAAACAACCTCATGGAAAAATAGCAAAAGATGGGGAGTTCCCCTTGTGGGAGCATGCGGGTTTGATCCCTGGCCTTGTTCAGTGAGCTAAGGATCCAGTGCTGCCAAGCTGTAGCATAGGTACATAGGTAGATGCTGCTCGGGTCTGGGGTGGCTGTGCTTGTGGTGTAGGGTGGCAGCTGTAGCTCTGATTGGACCCCTAGCCTGGGAAATTCCATATGGTGCAGGTGCAGCCCTAAAAAACAAAACAAAACAAACAAACAAACAAATAAATAAAATGCCATATGAACACCCAGAAGATAAGACTTGTAGGAACAAATTTTTTTTTTTTTTAAAAAGAAAAGAGCAAAAGAGGAACTGGCACTTCACACAAAAAAACGATACAATAAAAAGATGCAAAGCATCATTAGCCATCAGGAAAATGCAAATTACAAGCTCAATGAGATACCTTTTTTTTTGTCTTTTGTCCTTTTAGAGTCACACCGGTGGCATCTGGAGGTTCCCAGGCTAGGGGTTGAATCAGAGCTACAGCTGCCGGCCTTCACCACAGCGACATCAACGCCAGATCTGAGCCGCATCTGCAACCTACACCACAGTTCATGGCGATGCCAGATCCTTAGGCCGCTGAGGAAGAGGCCAGGGATCGAACCCACATCCTCACGGATACTAGTCGGATTCATTTCCACTGAGCCATGATGGGAACTCCCGACAGTGCTGAATGTTATCGAGAATATGGTATAATGTGAATTCTCAAATGTAAATTGGGGGAAGACAGTTTGACACTAACTACTAAAGCTGAAGGCATTGTACCCTGTGATCTAGCAATTTCACTCGTGTACATATACCTACAGAAATGTGGGCATTTGTGCACTTAGTGACTTGTATAAGAATGTTTGGGGGAAGTTCCCCTGTAATGCATTGAGTTAAGGGTTCTCTGTTGCTGCAGCTGTGGCTCAGGTCACTGCTGTGGCACAGGTTCAATCCCTGGCCCAAGGAACTTCTGCATGCCGTGGGTGCAACCAAAAACAAAACCAAAAACCTCCCCAACAATAAAACAACAACAACAAAAACTCAGAGAAATGAGTAACATTGATTTTTCCAGGGGAGAAACTAGGAGAGGGAGGGGGGGCAGAACTGTTCCTAGCAGGTCCATTTTATACCTCTTGAATTTGGTACTACCTAATTTTGTTTTTTTTTTAGGGCCACACCTGTGGCATATGGAAGTTCATAGGCTAGGGGTCAAATTGGAGCTATAGCTGCTGGCCACAGCAACTCAGGATCTGAGTCTGCGACCTACACCACAGCTCATGGCAACGCCAGCTCCTTAACCCACTGAGCAAGGCCAGGGATCGAACCTGAGTCCTGATAGATACTATTCAGGTCTGTTATTTCTGAGCCACAACTGGTGCTCCCTCGTACTATAGAATTTTGAATGATCTATTTATTTAGTCATAAGAAGACAATCTGGGAATGCTTTCCTAAAAGTGATGCTTAAACCCAGTAGTGACTCTGTATGAATTAGCTACATACAGAAGGGACAGCATGATAAGTTGTCTCAAGCAGGACATGAGCTGGTGGAATAAGTTTTTAAAAAGTTCCACTGGAGTTCCTGCTGTGGTGCAGCGGAAACGAATCCAACTAGGAACCATGAGGCTGCATGTCTGATCCCTGGCCTCGCTCAGTGGGTTAAGGATCCAGCGTTGCTGTGAGCTTTGGTGTAGGTCGCAGATATGGCTCCCATATGGCATTGCTGTGGCTGTGGTGTAGGCCGGCAGCTGTAGCTCCGATTCGACCCCTAAGCCTGGGAACCTCCACATGCCGCGGGTTCAGCCTTAAAAAGCAGGAAAAAAAAAAGATTCTACTGGAGTTCCCTAGTGGCCTATTGGGTTAAGGACTGGGTGTTGTCACTGCTGTGGCTCACCGCTGGCTGGGGAACTTCTGCATGTCACAAGGGGAAAAAAAAAAAAAAAGAGAGAGAAAGAAAGAAAGAAAGAAAGAAAAAAGAGCGCTGGGGACCTGTGGGTGAGCAGTGGGGAGAGCTGAGGCCTCAGGGGTAGGCAGGCCTGCCGGTGGCGTGGGAAGGGCCTCTGTGCTAAACCCACAGGTCTTGACTTGGTCTGTCGGAGGTGAGCACGGAGAGGCACCGCAGCCGGGGCGGGGCCGGAGGGGGACCAGGCGAGGGGTTTCGTGAGAGGCTGTTGGAGCAAAGGGAGAGACAGATGAACGTGTGAGGGGTGGGAAAGGTGGTCTCTTGAGGAATTTGGGTTTGACCAGACGGGATGGGGAGTGGGCAGAGGAGAGGCAAGTCCCCACAGCTCTTTGCCTCCTCACTCGTCCCCCTGGTGTGTTTCCTCAGCTCTGAGGCTGGAGGTAATGAGTCACCCACGTCACTGCTTGCTGTGGTCTGGTGGAGAAAAGTCAGAGGGGGCCAAAGGGACACCGAGAAACTGTTACAGAGGCACTGCCCCTACCCCTGCTTCTAACCGTCAGATGTGGTGGAGGAGGGCAGGAAGTACGATCATTCCGATGCTACTTTTGATTTGAGCGTTTTTGCAATTTTATTTTATTATTATTATTATTACCTTTGTTGTTGTTGTTTTTTAGGGCCACACCTGCCACATGTAGAGGTTCCCAGGCTAGGGGTCCAGTCGGAGCTACAGCCGCCGACCTTGGCCACAGCCACAGCAACGCGGGATCCGAGCTGCGTCTGCAACCTACACCAAGCTCACGGCAACACCGGATCCTTAACCCACTGAGCAAGGCCAGGGATTGAACCCACATCCTCATGGTTCCTAGTTAGATTCGTTTCCGCTGAGCCACAAAGGGAACTCCCCTATTTCTTTTCTTTCTTTTTTTTTTGGTCTTTTTGCCTTATCTAGGGCCGCACCCACAGCATATGGAGGTTCCCAGGCTAGGAGTCTAACAGGAGCTGTAGCTGCTGGCCTTCACCACAGCCACAGCAACGCGGGATCCAAGCTGCGTCTGCGACCTACACCGCAGCTCATGGCAACGCCGGATCCTTAATGCACTGAGCAAGGCCAGGGATCGAACCCACATCCTCATGGTTCCTAGTTAGATTCGTTTCCGCTGAGCCACAAAGGGACCTCCCCTATTCTTTTCTTTCTTTTTTTTTTAATGTTCTTTTCCATTATGGTTTATCACAGGCTATGGCATATATTTCCCTGTGCTGTACAGTAGGACCCTGTTGTCTATCCATTCTATATACAAGTTTGCATCCGCTGACCCCAAACTCCCCATCCTTCCCCCACCCACTCCCCCTTGACAACCACAAGTCTGTTCTCTATTATGAATCTGTTTCTGTTTCATACAAGTTCATTTGTATCATAGTTTAGATTCCACATATAAATAGTATCAGATCGTATTTGTCTTTTTCTTTCTTTCTGGTTTAGTATGATAATCTCTCAGTCTATCCATGTTGCTGCAAATAGCATTTCATTTTTTGTTATGGCTGAGTGTATTCCACTGTGTGCATTATCCATTCCCTTTTTTTTTTGTTTGTCTTTTTGTGTTTTCTAGGGCCACACCCATGGCATATGGAGGTTCCCAGGCTAAGGGTCGAATCGGAGCTGTAGCCACCGGCCTATGTTATAGCCACAGCAATGCGGGATCCAAGCCGCATCTGCAGCCTACACCACAGCTCACAGCATTGCAGATCGAACCTGCAACCTCCTGGGGTTCCTAGTCGGATTCGTTAACCTCTGAGCCACGATGGGACCCCCCCCCCCCACCATGAGGAAGGATTTCAAGCATCAGCCAACCCTAGGAGCTAAGCCCTGTTAACCAGTTAACCAGTCAACTGTTCTCATCGTCCCCTCTCCTTCTGAGGGCTGGGACTCCTATTCTGGGAGGTTCTGGTGAGCATGGAGAGTGGAAGGAAGGTGACATAGAATTTCAAACTTGGGGAGTTCCTGTCGTGGCTCAGTGCGAATGAACCTGACGTGTATCCATGAGGATGTGGGTTCGATTTCTGGCCTCGCTCAGTGGGTTAAGGATCCAGCGTTGCTGAGAGCTGTGGTGTCCGTTGCAGACGCAGCTTGGATCCGGCGTTGCTGTGGCTGTGGCCAGCAGCTAAAAAGCCCCAATTTGATCCCTCGGCTGGGAGCTTCCATATGCCGGCTGTGGCCCGAAAAAGACCAAAAAAAAAAAAAAAAGAAAGAAAAAGAATTGGAAACTTGGGAATTATTCAGCTTGATGTTAATGAGGAGTTCAAGATCTCACTCCCTTCGTCCCTTGTTCTGGTCCAGCATAATCTCACTGCTCCAAATCCTGGGAACGTCAATTATCCGTCCTCTGCTTGGCCTCCTCACACCTCTGAACTTCTTGGTCCTTTTCACGGCCCTCTGCCTCCATCCCAGTAAAGCAAAAGGCTAAATGTCCTTAGGGGTTTGCTGATCCCATCACATGTCTGTCATCTGGGAGCTGCTGGCCTTGCAGAGGGAGGACCGGCCTGGTGAAGGTCCAGTTTGGTGCCAGTGAGGAGCGACCGTGTTGCAAAGATGAGGTGTTGTCAAAAGGCTGCTGGATATTCTCTGACGTAAATCAGTGACAACATCCAACGCTTTCTTCTCATGGCTGCAAGGCCCAAGGATGCCCATCACTGATCTTGAGGCACAGGATCCGATGGCTTTGTTTTTCGGGGTTTTTTTTTTGTCTTTTTAGGGTCATACCCATGGCATATGTAAGTTCCCGGGCTAGGGGTCAAATCATAGTTGTTGCTGCCGGCCTACGCCACAGCCACCCCGCAGCACCAGATCCGAGCCAAGTCTGCAACCTACACCACAGCTCACAGCAACACCTGATCCTTAACCCACTGAGGGAGGCCAGGGATCAGATCTACATCCCCGTGGATACTCGTCGGGTTCTTAACCTGCCGAGCTCCAACCGGAAAAATGACTTTCTTTCTTTTTTTTTGTCTTTTTGCCTTTTCTAGGGCCACACCCGTGGCATGTGGAGGTTCTCAGGCTAGGGGTCTAACAGGAGCTGTAGCTGCCGGCCTGAGCCACAGCCACAGCAACGTGGGATCCGAGCGGCGTCTGCAACCTACACCACAGCTCATGGCAATGCCGGATCCTTAACTCGCTGAGCGAGGCCAGGGATCAAACCTGCAACCTCATGGTTCCTGGTCGGATTCATTAACCACTGAGCCACGATGGGAACTCCCAAGTGTTGTTTTTTGTTTGTTTGTTTGTTTGTTTGTTTGTTTTTGGAAAATGACTTTCTTGCCAAAAGAGAAGCCATTTTTGGCCTGAGCCATTTTGTGATCGAAGCCTGGCCACAACGCCTGCCCTTGAATAAGTCTGCGTAATGAATGATCTTAAAGGAACAAAGGAATGCCGAAACAGCTGTCATCAGGCAGAGAAGTAACTAAAGCAAAGATAATATATCAGTTGTAAAGACTCCCACTCCGGTTTTCACTGTAAAGACTGGCCTGAAGCGGTCAGCCACCAGATCAACTGGATGATGTTGACATTTTCTGACCCTTGTGACTTTAATCAACTCAAGCTTGGACTCCTGAGAACCGTCCAAGCCCCTTCATCAACAGGCACACACACTTAGCTTAAAACTTCCCCCATCTTGGTGTTTCCTTCGTGGCTCAATGGTTAATGAACCTGACTAGGATCCATGAGTGCGTGGGTTCGAATCCTGGTGTTGATCAGTGGGTGAAGTGGCGCTTCGGTGAGCTGTGGTGTAGGCAGAAGACTCGGCTTGGATCCTGAGTTGTTATGGTTGTGGCATAGCCTGGGAACTTCCATATGCTGTGTGTGCAGCCCTAAAAAAAAGCAAAAAAGCTAACTTTCCTGCTATTGCTCTTTGGGGAGATACTTTTGGAAAAGGTCCCTGGTGTTCTCTGTACTTGCTACAAGTAATAAATCTTCTCTTCTCCCTTTCTTTGCCTTAATTGTGTCTTCTGGCTTGATAGCCACCAAGAGGCCAACCCAGTTTTTCAGGTAACAAAGGTGAGCACAAGAAATTACTGCTCTACCCGGAGCCCTGATAAGGGTTCAGAGTCCTCGGGAATGAAGGTTGGAGTCAGCCCCCTGGACCAAGAACTTTAACCAAGAAGGAAGCCACAGCCCATGACCTGCATCCCTGTGACTGTAGCCTCCATCTGAAGCCATATGGAATATTTACACTTCCCCACTAAAAAAATGAAGCGTTGGGTAGTTCTTGCCGTGGTACAGTGGGTTAAAAATCCGACTGCACAACTATAAAGAAAAAATAATAATCTTTAAAAAAAAAAAAAGGAAAAGGTAATAACTATACTTTGTGGGTCAACATGAATAATTATATAGTAAACACTGACTATTTATTTATTTATTTATTTATTTATTTGTCTTTTTGCCTCATCCAGGGCCGCACCCGCAGCATATGGAGGTTCCCAGGCTAGGGGTCTAACAAGAGCTGTAGCCACTGGCCCTCGCCACAGCCACAGCAACGCTGGATCCGAGCCGTGTCTGCAACCTACACCCCAGCTCACGGCAATGCCGGATCCTTAACCCACTGAGCAAGGCCAGGGATTGAACCCACAACTTCATGGTTCCTAGTCGGATTCGTTAACCACTGAGCCACGACAGGAACTCCAGAACTGACTATTTATTAAATAAAAAATTGTTGTGTAACCAATTTGGGAAAATAAAGGAAAAGAGGTATGGAAAGAAAAAGAAAAGTCCGGTGAGTTCCCCTCGTGGAGCATCAGAAACGAATCCAACTAGGAACCATGCAAATTCGATACCTGGCCTTGCGCGGTAGCACCCCTCCACCTCACGATCCTCTCTAATTGTCTCTCTGCCTCCCTCTGCTCTTTCCCCTTTCAGTGTCAAAAGTCAGTTCTAAATGCAAACATTACCAACCCACTCCTAGCAGATAAGGTGGTTTAGGATTGTAAACAAGGCCCTCTGATCATCCCCAACTGCACCTCTCCATCAGGTGATCCTAAGCCTCTAGGCCTTTCTTTTTCCTTTTCTTCTTGTTTTTTTGTTTGTTTGTTTGTTTGTTTTTGCTTTTAGGATGGCACACCCAGCACATGCAGGTTCACAAGCTAGAGGTCAAATCGGATCTGTAGCCGCTGGCCTACACCACAGCCACAGCCATGCCAGACCTAAGCCTCATCTGCAGCCCACACCACAGCTCACGGCAACATAGGATCCTTAACCCACTGAGCAAGGTCAAGGTCAAGGTCAAGGTCAAGGTCAGGGATCGAACCTGTATCCTCATTAGCCGCTGAGCCACGACAGGAACTCCTAGGTAGCCCCTTAAGTGTCCACCTCGTGCTCTGCACAGACCTCTCTGACGTTGTGTTGAATGCATTGTATCCTGAATATATGTCTGTGGCTCCTTTTTTTTTTGGTGGGGGGTACACTTGTGGGATATGGAGGTTCCCAGGCTAGGGGGCGAATCAGAGCTGCACCTGATAGCCTACACCACAGCCACAGCAACTCATGATCCAAGCCGCGTCTGTGACCTACACCACAGCTCACGGCAACGCTGGATCCTTAATGCACTGAGTGAGGCCAGGGATCGAACCTGCGTCCTCACGGATACTAGTCAGGTTCATTACCGCTGAGCCACGACGGGAACTTATCAGTGGCTCCTTTAGACAGTAATCTTCTTGCTAACAAGACGCAGGAATTAGTCTTCCAGGCCTTAGCGGGATCCAGCCTCCCTTATGCTAATCAAAGCCTTCTGCTGTTTAAAGACCTTCACAAGCTATGAGGGTAAAAAAAGAAAGTTCTTACCTGAGCTCATGGCAAGGTCCTTTAAGACTTGACCTCATATTCCTCTCCAGCTCCATGGTTTTCTGCTGCTGGGTCTGTCCTCACCACCCCCTCCACTTGCCTGCGACAATGCACTTTGACCTTGTTCAGTGCCCTGAACGTCTGCCTGCTTTGTGTTCCCTTGACTTTCCCCACAGTAGCTCTTAACTGATTTAACTGTATCTCTTGTTTCATGTCTTCTCTGCTAAATTCCATGAGAATACAAGCCATTTGAGTTTTTTTTTTTTTTTTTTTTTTTTTGGTC
>PVHT020001179.1:9417078-9436592 GCA_004024745.2 Catagonus wagneri | reverse complement strand
CTTCCCCCCTCCCCTGGGCAGGGGAACAGAGAGGCACAGGCCCAGGGAGTGGAAACTAACTTCCTCTTGTCCCAGAATGAGCATGCCTGCCCCCGGCCAGCAGGTTTGGGTCTCTCACGAAGAGGAAACCAAAAGCAGTGAGAGAGAGAGAAGGCGGAGCGACCAGTCAAGGGCTGGGTGAGGTGCAAAACCCAGCCGGCTCCCCGGGGGAGCCAGGCAGAGGCTGGGGGGCCATGGCGGAGCTGCAGCAGCTGCAGGAGTTTGACATCCCCACGGCCCGGGAGGCTCTGCGGGGCAACCACAGCGCCCTGCTGCGAGTGGCCGACTACTGTGAGGACAACTACGTGCAGGTAGGCAGCCCCCGCGCCCCAGCCCCGCCAGGGGCCTGGAGCTGGGCCTGAGTGCTTGGCTTGGGCCCCGGCCGAAATCTGCTCCCAACTCAGGTCGGGGTCACCCTAGCCCCCCCAAAACCTGAACGCTGACCCGTGTTCCCCAAACGCCCAGGGTACCCCCTTGTCTCTCTCCTCACCTCCTTCCCAGCCTCATCATCATGTCCAGAGGCTCGAAGACTTGGCCTCACACACCTGTTGGTGCCAACCTTCCCTGCCGAGCACGGCTCTAGGTGTGACTTCAGCAGAACTTGGCAAACATTTGTTGTGAACTTGAGATGGACCAAAGTTCTCTCCCTGGTATCTGAGGCAGAGCCGAGAGACGGCAGACTACACCGGGTTAGAGTTGGGGTCTGACTCAGACCCCAACTGAGTCAGGGGGATGGATAATATGACTGCTGGGAGCAGGCTACCAGCAAAAGACAAGAATAGTGGCATTTTATTTAGTTTTTGCTTTTAAGGGCCACAACCGCGGCATATGGAGGTTCCCAGGCTAGGGGTCTAATCGGAGCTGTAGCCACCTGCCTACGCCACAGCCACAGCAATGAGGGTTCCGAACCACATCTGTGACCTACACCACAGCTCATGGCAATGCCAGATCGTCAATCTACTGTGTGAAGCCCGGGATCGAACCCTCAACCTCGTGGTTCCTAGTCGGATTCGTTAACCCCTGAGCCACGACGGGAACTCCAGGACAGCGGCATTTTAGAATAGTTTTCTTTTCTTTTTTTTTGTCTTTTTGCCTTTTCTAGGGCCGCATCTACGGCATATGGAGGTTCCCAGGCTAGGGGTCTAACAGGAGCTGTAGCTGCCGACCTTCGCCACAGCCACAGCAACGCGGGATCCAAGTTGCGTCTGCAACCTACACCACAGCTCACGGCAACGCCGGATCCTTAACCCACTGAGCAATGCCAGGGATCAAACCCACAACCTCATGGTTCCTAGTCGAACTCGTTAACCACTGAGCCACAACGGGAACTCCCTAGAACAGTTTTCTAAGGAGTTCCTTGGCGGTCTAGTCGTTAAGGATTCAGTCTTGTCACTGGTGTGGCTCAGGGCTGCTGTGGCAGGGATTTGATCCCCAGCCCAGGAACTTCTGCATGCCGCGTAGACAGTACCATTATTCCTGTTTCAGAGATGAAGAAACAGCAGTTCAGGGAGGAGAGATGACTTGTCCAAGGTCACACAGCTTGGCAGTGGTAGAGCCGGGCATCCACCAGGCCTGCTGGCTTCTCAGGCTGAGCCCTTTCCTTTCTGCCTTCCCCTCCCTGACATGCGCTATGATTTCAAGACAGTTTGTTTGCACTGGGACCTCCCGGCTCAAGGAGTGTTGAAAAAAACAATAATAAAAGGAGTGTTTATAGGAAAATGGCAGATTAAAAAAAGTCAGTGATGGAGTTCCCACTGTGGCTCAGTGGGTTAAGAACCTGACTAGTACCCATAAGGATGTGGGTTTGATCCCTGGCCTCGTTCAGTGGGTTAAGGATCAGTGGGCAAGGCACAGTGTAGGCTGCGGATGCGGCTCAGATCTGGCGTTGCTGTGGCTGTGGTGTAGGCCGGCAGCTGCAGCTCCGATTTGACCCCTAGCCTGGGAACCTCCACATGTTGAGGGTGCGGCCCTAAAAACATAAATAAATAAATTGGAGTTCCCGTCATGGCTCAGCAATAGCAAACCCAACTTGTACCCATGAGGACGTGGGTTTGATCCCTGGCCCCATTCAGTGGGTTAAGGATCCTGTGTTGCTGCAGCTGTGATGTAGGCCAGCAGCTAAACCTCCGATTCCACCCCTAGCCTGGGAACTTCCATACACGACACCTGCGGCCCTAAAAAAAAATAAAAAAAGAGAGAGAGAGAGAAATAAATACATAAATACATAAAGAGCGTCATTGATAACAACAGTTAAGATACTCTACCTTTGGAGTTCCCATTGTGGCTCAGTGGTTAACAAATCCGATTAGGAACCATGAGGTTGTGGGTTTGATCCCTGGCTTTGCTCAGTGGGTCAAGGATCCGGCGTTGCCATGAGCTGTAGTGTAGGTTGCAGATGCGGCTTGGATCCTGCATTGCTGTGGCTGTGGCGAAGGCCGGCGGCTACAGCTCCTGTTAGACCCCTAGCCTGGGAACCTCCATATGCCACGGGTGCGGCCCTAGATAAAGGCAAAAAGACAAAAAAAATAAAAAAAAACATAGAGATATTAGAAGTCAGTCCTAGTGAGGAGAAGCCACTCTTGCAAAAACTCAGGGCACTGGAAATCTTAAGCCAGGTCAGAATCCCTGCATTTCTGCTTTCTTCATGCAGAATGCTAACTGCTAGACCACACGACCAGCTACTTTGCCCGGCTTCTCTGAGGATCTTTGGGAGGCTAATGGCTGGGAAGTGTTCGGGTGACTTCTCAGAGCTGGTCTTGAACAAGGCCTGGTTCCCACGACCTCCCTGCCCCCCTCCCTCCCCCTTCCCTCCGCCCCAACCAGGTGTCAAGAAAGCCTTGGGGAGGGCAGGCTGGGGTCAACTGCAGACTTCTCTGTCAGGGTCCATTGAGTTTTCAGACCGGGTAATTTGCATGATGAACAGATAGTCAGCCATGAAGATGGAGGCCCGGCCTTTGTCTCTCCAGACTTGACTTTGGGTCAAAACCAAAGCCAGGGGTCAGTAGGCATCCAGGCTCTAGCCTCCCAGAGCTGGGCCCAAGCAGACATTTTTTTTTTCCTGTTTGGACTGACAGGAAAAATCCAGTGATGCATTCCACATGCCAGTCCAGGGAGGGGACAGTACAGGAGAGGCCAGCTAAGATCAGAGGAGTTGTCACTGCCCCATTCTGGGCCTTCGTTTCCTCACCTATTAAAGGAAGGTTTTGAATTAAAGTAAGACCAGCTGTCCTTTCTGGTTTTAACTTCCTGGGCTGATTTCCTTTTTTTTTTTATTTTTCAAGGCCTTGGTTACATATGCTAATGAGATATAAATTGGATGCAAATGAGCAGCTCTTTCCCTCTGTTGGAACAGAAAGCAGGCTGGGGCACCTGAAGGGAGAGGGGGGACAGAAGATTCTGGGCCTGCCCTTGGGTTGCAGCCTGACTTGGGCTACTGTGGAGGCCCCTAGGTCTCTCTCAGCATCCTGACTGGATACGTTCTAGGTCTGTTCTCCACTACAGGCCCTGAGAGCCCCTGAGGGCCCTCAGCAAGCAGACCCTAGCGTGCAGCCTTGCTGGTCAGTCTGCTGGCCTCCCCCGAGACTTGCCTTGACGTGCCCCCCTCCCCTTAATGTCCCAACTTGAGATGAGGAAGCTGCCTGGGGAACCAAATGACCAGAGAAGTCTTGTCCCAGCCCCCACAGTCTGATCTGGGGCTGAAAACAAAAAAAAACACCCTCTTCTGCCTTCAGCCACTCCCTGCCCACCCCACCACCACTGACTGGAAGTGTGGCCCTGGCCAGGACCTGGCACAGTGCCTGGCACACAGGAGGATGATGCCCAGCAAGTGTTTGGGTTGGCATTCAATCTGCTGATTAACTCACAAACACGTATTTATTAAGTATCATGTATGTGTGGGCACTAATCCAGGATAGGGTACAGAATAAAACATGTAAGTTTCCTTCCTTCATAGCACTTACATTTTGGCGTTTCCGTCATGGCTCAGTGGTTAATGAATCTGACTGGGAACCATGAGATTGCGGATTCGATCCATGGCCTTGCTCAGTGGGTTAATGATCCGGCGTTGCAGTGAGCTGTGGTGTAGGTTGCACATGCAACTCGGATCTGGCGTGTCTATGGCTGTGGCGAAGGCCGGCAGCTACAGGTCCTGTTAGACCCCCTAGCCTGGGAACCTCCATATGCTGCAGGTGTGACCCTAAAAAAAGACCAAAAAAAAGGCATAGCACTTACATTTTTGTGTGTGTGTGTGTGTGTGTGTGTGTGTGTGTGCGAGCGAGAGAGAGAAAGGAGAGAGAGAGAGAGAGAGAGAGAGAGAGTATGGGTCGGGGAATAGATAATAAAGTACATAGATAAATAATTACTGATGTATTAAGTGCTATGAAGAAAAGAGAACAGAGTAGGAGTTCCTGTCGTGGCTCAGTGGTTAACAAATCTGACTAGGAACCATGAGGTTGTGGGTTTGATCCCTGGCCTTGCTCAGTGGGTTAAAGATCCGGCTTTGCCGTGAGCTGTGGTGTAGGTTGCAGACGCGGTTTGGATCCCGCGTTGCTGTGGCGAAGGCCGGTGGCTACAGCTCCTGTTAGACCTCTAGCCTGAGAACCTCCATATGCTGCGGGTGTGGCCCTAGATGAGGCAAAAAAAAAAAAAAAAAGAAGAGAACAGAGTAAATCTGACAGAGGTTTCATACAGAAGTATCGGCTGGGGGAAATCTTAGGGATGGTGAGGGACGATATCTCTGAAGAGCTGAGACTTAATAATAAGGATTCTCGAAAGAAGGACAGTGGAGTTCCCTGGTGACTCAGTGGGTTAAGGACCTGGTGTTGTCACTGCCGTGGCTCAGGTCATTGGTGTGGCATGGGTTCGATCCTTGGCCTGGGAACTTCCACATGCCATTAGCACAGTCCAAAGGCAGAAAAAAAGTACAGCGAGTGCAAAGGCCCTGAGTAGAAACAATCTTATTTTGATCAGGGACAGAGACCCAGTGGCCAATGTGGTGGGAGGACCACGGGGGCAGGGGAGAGTGGAAGGGGATGAGGAGGAGGAGGAAAGCAGAAGCCACCCTTGTGGGGCCCTATATAAGCCATGGTTAGAAGTTTGCTTTCTTCTCAGTGTGTAGGGAAGCTACTGGTGGGATGGAATGAATGATGTCACCCTTCAAGGGCCTCAGTTTCTTGTCTGTAAAATGGACCAGAGAGTTCCTTGGTGGAGCAGGGGTTTAAGGATCCAGCGTTGTCACTGCCGTGGTGTGGGATCGATTTCTAGCCCGGGAACTTCTGTATGCCATGGGCTCGGCCAGAAATAGAAAGGAAAAAAAGAAAAAAGAAAAAGGGATCACAGGTTATTGTTAACCCAAAACCAACTTGCAGACTTGAGCTAAACCGGGAGCACGGGAGCCACCAAGGGACCTTTCGGAGGTACGGATTCACTGGCCTCACTCCCAGGGGATTCTGGTTAGACTGTCTGGGGTATGGAGTTCCTGCTGTGGCTCCGTGGCAACAAACCCTATCAGTACCCATGAGGACGAGTGTGGGATCCCTGTCCTCACTCGGTGGGTTAAGGATCCGGCATTGCTGTGAGTGTAGTGTAGGTTGCAGATGCGGCTGGGATCCTGCATTGCTGTTGCTGTGGTGTAGGCTGGCAGCTGCAGCTCCGATTCCACACCCCTAGCCTGGGAACCTCCATGTGCCTCGGGTGCGGCCCTAAAAAGCAAAAAAAAAAAAAAGGGAAGAAGAAGAAGATCTGGGATGGGTGCCTGAGGTTTGTTGTTCGGTTTTTAAGTCTGAGAATATCTCCTCCAGCCAGTAGTGACTTCCTCTTTCTTTTCTACTGTTCACCTTTATTTATTTATTTATTTACTTACTTATTTATTTACTTACTTATTTATTTATTTTTGTCTTTTTTAGGGCCGCACCTGCAGCATACGGAGGCTCCCAGCAGAGGGGTCCAATCAGAGCTGTAGCCGCCAGCCTACACCACAGTCACAGCAACACCAGATCTGAGCCACATCTGCGACCTACACCACAGCTCACAGCAACGCCAGATCCTTAACCCACTGAGCGAGGCCAGGGATGGAACCCGTGTCCTCATGGATACTCGTCACATTCATTTCTGCTGAGCCATGATGGGAACTTCCTCCATGTCATTCTTTTTTTTTTTTTTGCTTTTTAGGGCCACACTTGCAGCATATGGAGGTTCCCAGGCTAGGGGTGTAACAGGAGCTATAGCCGCCGGCCTTCGCCACAGCCACAGCAACGCGGGATCCGAGCTGCGTCTGCGACCTACACCACAGCTTACGGCAACGCTGGATCCTTAACCCACTGAGTGAGGCCAGGGATCGAACCCGCAACCTCATGGTTCCTAGTTGGATTCGTTAACTGCTGCACCACAACGGGAATTCCCTCCATGTCATTCTTAGAGAAAAAAAACCCTGAAACATCTAAGGGTTGCTGCTTTCTCCCAACTCAGCCCCCACTTTCCCTTTCCCTTATACTACCCTAGCCCATTCAGCCAAAGATCCAGTGAGACAGGGTGGCCTGAGGCCAGGGACTGTGTGTCTTTCAGGCTACAGACAAGCGGAAGGCGCTGGAGGAGACCATGGCCTTCACCACCCAGGCCCTGGCCAGCGTGGCCTACCAGGTGGGCAACCTGGCTGGAAACACTGTGCGGATGCTGGACCTTCAGGCGGCGGCCCTGCGGCAAGTGGAAGCCCGTGTGAGCACACTGGGCCTGGTAAGGGCTGCGGGAAGGTGGCTCGTGTCGGCTCCCCCCCCCCCCCCGCCCCGACTCTTTAGCCCTTCCCGGACATCTTCTGTGGCAAAAGTTCTTTGCTGCCTTCCTCCACGTCCAAACACCCATCTCTATCATAGAAGGTTGGCTCTTGCCAGGCTTTTCTTTTCCTTTTTTTTTGCCTTATCTAGGGCCGCACACGCGGCATATGGAGGTTCCCAGGCTAGGGGTCTAACAGGAGCTGCAGCTGCCAGCCTTCTCCACAGCCACAGCCACGCGGGATCCGAGTCGCGTCTGCGACCTACACCACAGTTCAGGGTAACGCTAGATCCTTAACCCACTGAGCAAGGCCAGGGATCGAACCCACATCCTCATGGTTCCTAGTTAGATTCGTTAACCGCTGAGCCACGACGGGAACTCCTTGCCAGGCTTTTTGAGGCCCCCTTGTCTCTGTGGCTGTGTTTCGGGTGGGCCTTGCTCCTCCATCAGACCAGGCACTCTGCGATGGCAGAACTTTCTGCTTTTTCTGAGGTTCTAGCCTACATGACAGACAGCAGGCTCTCCCGAGCACAGTGGCTCCATGGGACAGGAAAGAGGCCAATGGACCCGGTTTCCATCTAAACGCAGGTGGTGACTTAATAAAGATCCCAGACCCACAGTGCTTTCCTGGCAGCCCTGGCAACACTGCCACCCCCACCCCCACCCCATCTAGCGCACACACCCTCCTCCTTCCTTCCTGGATCCTTGGCCGAGGAATCGCCCCATAAACCACACGCACAGATCCAGTTACACATCAGCCTGGCCTGTGTCTCATCCAGGTTCCGTGTGGGTGTGTCTTTTCCTCTCACCCCAGCAGCCTGGGGTTTCCACCCTCTCGGGGCTGTAGGTTTCTCCACAGAACATTCCAAGAGGAAGTTAATTCACTTCTCTCGTCCCCCCAGAGGGAGAGCCGATCCAGCCACAGTTCTCAGCCACGTCTGCATTATCCCGCTCGGCTCCCGAGCCGGCCCCGTCTCTTCCCAGCATCCCCAGGGATACTGTGCTTTCTCTCTTCCTCTGGTTCCTCCTCAGCTAATAATAACCCTTGTTCTCTTCCACCAGGAAGTGGCTCTGGAGTAGCTCCATCCTCCCCTGGCAACTCTTTTCCCAAATGCTGTGCAGTCTTGGGGACAGAACTCACCGTCTTCCTCCCTGGATTTCTTTCTTTCTTTTTTTTTTGTCTTTTTGCCTTTATCTAGAGCCGCACCCGCGGCACATGGAGGTTCCCAGGCTAGGGGTGTAACAGGAGCTGTAGCCGCTGGCCTTCACCACAGCCACAGCAACGAGGGATCTGAGCCACGTCTGCGACCTACACCACAGCTCACGGCAACGCCGGATCCTTAACCCACTGAGCAAGGCCAGGAATCGAACCCGCAACCTCATGGTTCCTAGTCCGATTCGTTAACCACTGAGCCACGAAGGGGACTCCTCTCCCTGGATTTCACTGCCTCCTCTGGTTCCCCACCCCCCGTCTTAAGGGGAGAGGCGCTGGGCAGAGGCCATCTCACTGTCACTCCAACCCTGTGTCGCAGATGGTGAACATGCATATGGAGAAGGTGGCCCGGAGGGAGATCGGTACCTTAGCCGCTGTCCAGCGGCTGCCCCCTGGCCAGAAAATCATCGCCCCCGAGAGCCTGCCTCCCCTCACGCCCTACTACAGGAAACCCCTCAACTTCGGCTGCCTGGATGACATCGGCCATGGGATCAAGGTAAAGAGGGGGGCCCCTCCTCTTTCTCCACAGCCCATGCTCTTCTGCCTCATGGCTCTCTTCTCTCTAGACCCTCAGCTCTCTTCCACGGCCATGGTCTTGTCCCCACCGGCATGCCTTCCTAGGTCCCTGAAGCCATCATCCTAAGTCCAACCCACAAGGACTCCTTAAAGAGGAGACTCCTCCCGACAAACCCCCCACTCGGTTCCTCCTTAAAAATTCCTCATGGAGTTCCCATTGTGCCTCAGTGGTAATGAACCCAACTAGTATCCGCGAGGACATGGGTTTGATCCCTGGCCTCGTTCAGTGGGTAGAGGATCTGGCATTGCCGTGAGCTGCGGTGTAGGTTGCAGACGCGGCTCAGATCTGGCATTTTGCTGTGGCTGTGGTGCAGACCGGCAGCTGAGGCTCCGATCAGACTCCGAGCTTGGCACTTCCATATGCTGCGGGTGTGGCCCTAAAAAGACAAAAAAAACAAAAAACAAAAACTTCATGACCCCTCTCTTCATAACTGACCTTTACTCACAGGATCTGCTGAGAGTGACATCTGGGCACCCACCCCCACCCCCTTTGTGGGTGCGGGGTGTGTGTGAAGGGGAAGACGGAGGAGGGAGGATGTGAGGGTGTGTATGAGAATGGCTCCCCAACTGCATGAGAACAGCAACTTCCTCTGTCTGGAGGTCTGAGGTCACTGCACCGAACCGTCACCCCAGAGCTGCTGTTGGGCGGGAAGGGGCCGGGGGATGCAGCCACTCAAAGGGAGACATGGTGAATGACTGGTATTTTCTTCACAGCCTGTCTCCTCTTGAGGTGACAGAGGACACAAATCCCTAAGCCCATTTTCTTTTGTTTTGTTTTTTTGTCTTTTTAGGGCGGCCCCCACGGCATATGGAGGTTCCCAGGCTAGGGGTCTAACAGGAGCTGTAGCCGCCAGCCTTCGCCACAGCCACAGCAACGCCAGATCCCAGCCACGTCTGCAACCTACACCACAGCTCATGGCAATGCAGGATCCTGAGCAAGGCCAGGGATCGAACCTGCATCCTCATGGATGCCAGTCAGATTCATTTCCGCTGAGCCACGACGGGAACTCCCCTGAGCCCATTTTGTTGATTCCTTGTCCCCACACTGCAACGCTCCAGATGACACTAGAAGCTTCCCTGTATCTAAATGACCCCCTGATATCCTTTAACACGCATCTTCCCCCAGAGAGAAAGTACACTCCCTCCTTCAGTGGCCAGTAAATCCTACCCACTATCCAACTTAAGTTCTTCGTGCTTCAGCTCAAGTCCCTTTTGTCTTGTCCCTAGCGAAGGACAGCAGAAGACATCATTCCCCAGGCACCTTCTCTTGGGGAAACGCTGTCAGCCACACAGGTGCTCCCTTGCACGTGTGTTTGCACCTTGTCACTTGAACATACCAAGTGTTCTGCTCTCTGCCCTGAACTCCCCAAAGCCAGTTCCGCAGGCCCGCCAAAATGACGGGAGGGGTGGGACGATCCTAAGTGGAGGGGGGGGGTCCTGTCCTTTCCCTGCTTTCTCAGGGTTAGGGACCACCGAGCTGGGCGCTGAGATGCTTTGGGAAAGGATGGGGCTCGGCCGAGGAGGAAGCGGCCTTCAGACCGTGTCCTGCCCGAGACCCAGGCAACGAGTTGAGAGGGTGGGAATGGGGGCTGGGAAGTGGAAGCGGGAACTTGCTGTGCCTGCGCTCTCTCTCCCAGCCCTCGTCCGCCCCTCCCCCATTTCCTCTCTGGGATGGGGGGGCCCTGGCCGGGTGGGGGTGGGGGATGGAGTCAGCCCCGCCCCTTGCTCTTCTCCCCACTCCCCCACCCCCCGCAGGATTCGAGCACTCAGCTGGCGCGGACCGGGACCCTGTCTCGAAAGAGCATCAAGGCGCCTGCCGCACCCGCCTCCGCCACCCTGGGGTGAGGCTTCACCGCTGTCCTGCCCCACCCTCCCCCCAAAACTCTTACTTCCCCACCCTCGCTTCAAGCCGGGCGCCAGACCTCCTCCTGCCAGCTGCCAGCTCCCACCTCCTCCCCCGCACCGAGCCCCTGCCTGCCGAAAGCCTTCCCTCTTGCTAACGCCCTTCCCTTCCACCCCTAGGAGAGCGCCCCGGATCCCCGAGCCGGTGCAGCCCCCGGTGGTGCCCGACGGCAAGCTCTCGGCCGCCTCCTCTGCCTCCTCCCTGGCCTCGGCCGGGTGAGCCCACTGGTCCAAAAAACAGGATGGCTGGGGCGGGGTGGTGAGAGGCTTCGGGAGCCACAGGGGCGGGGCCTATAAAGGGGCGGGGCCGGTTGATGCCGAGTTAAGGAAGGCGTCCCCCAGTCTAGCCTACCCCCCCATTTCTCTGGCCTTCAGCAGCGCTGAAGGGGCCGGTGGTGCCTCTGCGACCAAGGGGCAAGCAGCACCTCCACCCCCTCCACCTGCTGCCTCCGACGTCTTCCTGCTGCCCCCTCCACTGGAGGAACCGTCCCTGCCCCCGCCGGGTAAGGAGCTCCGCTCTCTCCTCCAAGCTCAATTTTGGGGTCGTTTTCTCACCTCGACACTTCTCCCCACCCCTTGGATCCAACTGGGCCTCTCAGTGGATGCTTTTAACGGGAGTCAGAGTGGAAGCGAAAATAAATTAGCGCACTTGCTTTATACTAGGCCCCCCGGGGACTAAGCGTCTCACCCACCGTCCCATCTAAACTTAATTCTAAGAGCATCTTCACACTGAGCCTGAGAGGTAAGGTGACTTGCCCAAGGCTCACCAAGCAAGTGGCAGAGTCTACTCATCCTATACGATTCAACGATTCAATGTTACTCAGTGTTTGCTAAGCACCTCCCACCTGCTAGGCATTGTGGGAGGCACAGGATGAATGAAGGCGAGACGCAGATTAGGTAAAATGAGTAGATCCTTGGCGTTCTCTCGTGGTACAGTAGACTGAGGATTCAGCCTTGTTAATGTAGCGGTTTAGGTCACTGCTGTGGCTCAGGTTCAGTCTCTGGCCTGGGAGCTTCCGTATGCCACAGCCTTGGCCAAAAAATAAAATGGGAGCCCTGCTCTTTGAACAGTGAAGTTTTAGAGTTGGCTGGTTGCCTGTCACACTGGCAGCCTTCCTGCTTTTCCTTCTCAGCCCCAGAGCTCCCCCTGCCCTTGGACCTGCCCCCTCCTCCACCCCTGGATATGGACGACTTGGGGCTGCCACCTCCGCCCCCACCAGGCTTTGGGCCAGAAGAGCCTAGCTGGGTTCCTGACGCATACTTGGAGAAAGGTACTTGACTCCTGAGATGGGGTAGGGCACTAGATCCTGGGTTCAGGGCTCCGCTCCTTCTGCAAAGGTGATCTGCACCCCCACCCCCTGCAAAGGAAGCAGCTGGCCTGATACTGAATATTAGCTCAGCTGGGGAGGAATGGGGAGGGGGGGAGCTTTGGAAAAGCCATCTCCTGCCCCATTCTCTGCCACCTTCTCCCCTAGTTGCTTCCTAGAGTCTAGCCTGCAGGGCGCTAGCATCCGCATGGTTGCAGGAAGCGCATCTCATGGCACCCTCCCCTCTCCCCCCTGCAGTGGTGACGCTGTACCCGTACACCCGTCAGAAGGACAAGGAACTCTC
The DNA here is from genome assembly GCA_004024745.2 of Catagonus wagneri. Lineage (NCBI taxonomy): Eukaryota > Metazoa > Chordata > Mammalia > Artiodactyla > Tayassuidae > Catagonus > Catagonus wagneri. Next base: position 9,424,486 of record PVHT020001179.1, on the reverse strand, counting down.
CTTCTCTGAGGGCACCATTATCTGCATCACCCGCCGCTACTCTGACGGCTGGTGTGAGGGCGTCAGCTCGGAGGGTTCTGGATTCTTCCCCGGGAACTATGTGGAGCCCAGCTGCTGACAGCCAGGGATGTCTGGGATGCTGACCCAGGCACTGCCATGAGCCCCATGCCAAAGCCAGCTCCTGTCAAGGCTGGACTAGACCTGCACACCTCCTGGGCTGTGAGCTGTGACTGCCCCTTCCCCCACGGCAGTGGGAAGGATCTGGGGGAAAAAGAGGAAGTACACGGAGCTCTGCTGCAGACAGGAAAAGAACTGGAAGCCAAGGAGCTGGGTGATCTTATCCAGAGCATGCTTATGCCATGCAGGACAGGGTCTCCAGTTGCAAGGGCCAACTTTGAATAAAACTCATGAGCTCCTGATGATTGCCCCGAAGGGCTGGGGGGACAGAGGGAAGAGGAGTTGAAAGGCTCTCCAGTTCTAAGACCTCCGCTCATTGCTGAGCTCCTCTGCCTGCCCCAAGCAGTGGGTATCTCCCACCTCCCCCTGGGGCTCACTGAGCCCTCTGCATTAGACCCTCTGCCACGATAGGCTGCACCCTGGTCTTTTGCCTGCTGCTTGTGTTATGTGTCCGGTCTTGGTGGCGCGAGAGATCTCAGTCACCTCTGCCCCTTCACCTCCTTTATAGCTCGGAAACACCAAAGAGGGTAGAGGGGCTTGGGTTTCGCTGGCTCTGCTTTAAAACATCATGGCTTTCTGTTTCATACGGGAGAAGCGGGGCTCAGAGGACCCAGCCGGCCCGATTTTGGTTAGGTCCCTGGTCTCTTGATGCATAGATGAAGCTGGGGTGCGAGGAGACACCCGACGCGTGCTGCCAGGTCCCCTGCGCGCTGGTCCGGGGTCGGACGGTGTGCTACCTCATTCCACCACCAGGAGGCGATCGTTCTCTCTGGCTTTCTATCCTGTGAGGACGCTGACGAGGTGGACCGGGAAAGGGAAGCAAGAAAAGGAGTGTAGTGTAGGATCTCGGTAGGTGAAGCACGATCTAGGCCTGGGACCATCGTCGGAGAGCACCATCTCTCTCCTCTGGGAGGCTGGTGTGGCTGGGGGCGTGCGCGGGGATGGGGGGGGGCGGCGGGGCGCGGATTTCCGGACCTGGGTCCCCTGGATAATAGGGGAGGAAGGTCATGTAGCCCAAGGCAGCAGTTAATGCAGCGGGAGATGTTCTTTCTACTGCCAGTGAACCCCTTCCTCCCAATTCAGAAGGCTAGGTTTTTGGAAAACGCTGGTGCCTGCCCAGATATGCGCGCCATCGGGTGGGGCCAGACTCCGGAATTTGCTTGCAGTAGAACTGGGGGAGGCAGCCGAGCTGGGTTAAATGCATAGATAGGGAGGGCTCGGAACCACCTCCCCCAGCCCCCAAATGGACGAATCCGGAATACCGGAAATTCGCAGAGGGACATACCGAAACAAAAGGGAAAGGGAGTAATAAAACTAGGTTTGTCTTTCCCGATCCCCACCCACGCCTCGCACCCTTCCCGCGCGGGTGCCCCCGGCAGGCCAGGTCCTCAACAGGTCTTCAGCACCTGTTGGAGATGGAGGCGCACTTCGGAAGCCGTTTCCCAGGGCACCACGGTAGCACGGAAGGAGCTGGGCTCGGCCTTCTGCGCCTCCTGGATAAGGCGGTGCATGGGGTAGCCACGGCGTGGGAAAGCCACGTCGCCGCCCCCCAGCAGCCCCATGGGGCAGAAGTCGTTGGCGCCGTCGCCCACGTAGAAAAGGCGCTCGAAGTGTACACCGTCGTGGGCCCGCTCGCGCAGGTAGTCGCTGAGCACCTTGTGCTTGCACATGTTGGCGGGGCAGCGCACGCAGCTGTGCGTGTGGAAGGGCCGCAGAGCCAGCAGCCCCCGCGCGTCGGGCCCCGACGGGTTGCTGAAGATGCGGCGGAACAGGCTGAAGTGGCCGGCGGCGCGCAGCGCGCTCTCCACGCCGAAGGTGTTGGCGTCTGAGATGAGGATAACCTCAAAGCAGGCGCCCTGCTTGCCCACAAACTGCAGGAGCTCGCTCATGCCAGGCGACAGGGGTATGGCCTCGTAGATGGCGCGCAGGTCCCGCGGCCGCACGCCCTGCTCGCCCAGGTACTGGAAGACGCGCTGCATGTACTCGTTGTAGAAGCCCTCGCGGTAGGTAGCCCGCAAGCTCTCCGGCAGCCGCTGACCCGGCGCAGCGCGCACGATTGAGTCGTCGCTGTTTTCATCCACGATAGTCTCATCAAAGTCAAAGGTCAGGAGGAAGCGAGGCGTGCCCTGTACGGCCATCCCGCTGTCCTGGGAGCGGGGGAGAGAGGAGAAGGAGGAGGAGGAGGGAGCAAGCGAGAGGGGGCGCGGCGGGAGCCGGCCGGGAAGAGGCTGGTTAGCGGGCCACGGCCAGAGACGCTGGCACATCCAAGACCTGAGGAGGACCCAAGGCTGGTTAAGCAATGCCTCTGTCCCCGCCCCACGTCCCCTTCCCATCCCCTTGCACCTCTCCATTAACTGTGCTGGGGTTTATCCTCGGGGGACCATCCCCCTCCGAACCCACAAGAGCTTCTTTGGCACCTGTTTCTGCTACTCTCATCGGTGCGCTTGGGGGCTTAAAGAGGGTCAATTTAAAAAACAACGGAGAGCAGTTCCCGTCGTGGCGCGCAGCGGTTAACGAATCTGACTAGGAACCATGAGGTTGAGGGATCCCTGGCATCGCTCAGTGGGTTAAGGATCCGGCGTTACAGCGTTGCTGTGAGCTGTGGTGTAGGTTACAGACGCAGCTCTCCGAGACGGCGTTGCTGTGGTTCTGGTGTTAGGCGGGCAGTGGCAGCTCCAATTAGATCCCTAGCCTGGGAACCTCCATATGCTGCAGGTGCGGTTCTAAAAAGAAAAAAAAAAAAAAAGAGTGGACTAGGGGTCACCCCTTTGGGACCCCTAGTTTCTGGACTAGATGGTTCTGGAGACTTCCAGTGACTCCAGTTGGTAAAAAGAGAGTGGAAGGTTTTTCCTACTCCCTCTCCCCTAACAAACACAGTCAAAGGAAACCACCCATTCACCCAACTGGGGCAGCTGCCTCGTGTCCCTCTTTCACCAGGCCGAGCCAATGGCTTGTGGGACTGTGGCAGACAATAGGAGCCAGGGAAATGTGTTGGCACCATCCAAGGGCATGTGACAGTCAGTGTCTGGCCAGGAGAGTTAGGCCCCTGACCTTACTGCAATGGCCAGAGAACGGACTTTTTTTTTTTGGCTCTTTGAAGACCCGTGGAGGTGGACTGCCCACCCAAGACCCAGGCAGGCTCTGTGGGAGCTGCTTCCAGTCGGATGGGACACAGATGCTTCCAGCCAAGGATGGGGCAGCTTCTCCAGTTTTAGGGCCCTGTGCTGACAGCTCATCACTAATCACTTGCCAATTCCCTGGGAGGAACTTGTCAGCGGGTGGGGTTTCTGCCAGAGTCCGAAGCAAGCGGGCAGCAGGAGAAGCAGTGGGGCCTGGGGAGGAGGAAGCCTCCCGCGCCAGGCCATGACATACCTGGGAGACAGGTGAGGGAGAGGAAAGAAAGCAGCAGTGGCTGAAAAGGCAGAGGATGGAGCAGGCGGCGGGGATGAGGGTAGAGGGCACAAGGCGGGAGTGGGGAAGAGGAGGGCTGGGGGGAAGTCCTACTAGGGGAGCATGGGGACAGAGGGGACAGGAAGACAAGTGGCGGGGGAGAGGGGGGGAGCCCCAGGAAGGGGAGACCTTGGGCTAGTCACGTTGCTAGGGGAACAAGGCGGCAGCTGGGGGACAACGGGGCAAGTGCGAGGGCAAAAAAGGCAAGCCAAGGGAGAGAAGTCCTCTGCAGCTTGTCCCTGCCCCTTTTCGGGCCAGCAGCTTTACGTGACAGAGGAGCAGCAAGCAGATTACGGAGGTAGAGCTTCAGAATATCCTCGGTGCTGCCTTTCTCCCTCTCAACCTCCCACCGCCATCAGTTGGGTCAGAACCACAACTCTTTCTGGTTTCTTCCCCAACTCCCTCTCCAAAGTGCCTGTGATGTTTATAACCTGGTGCATCCGGTGGAATAGAAGTCCAGGCTCCTCATTTCAGAGCTGGGATTCGAACCTGGTTCTTTGAACGCATCCCTAGAGTCACCCTCGAATCTCAACAACATCTCTGTGAGTCTCAGTGGCCCGGGATCCGTGGAGTTTGAGGATGTAAAGCATCAGAGCCCCTCACCCCCCTCAATCTGGGATGGAAGCTTCCAAGGATTAATGGGGCCCCAGCAGAGGTGTGGGCAGGCCTAAAAGGGGTCGGATGGGGCTCCTCCCACCCCATGATAGGAACATGGGGGCTGAGGCCTCATCCTGAGAAACCCCCGGAGGGACCCACTTACCCTAGACAGGCACCGGAGGCCAGCAACTGGAAAACACCCGCTCATTGTCAGTACATCACCCTGGGCACCACTTGTAGTGACTGTTGGCCTCCAGCCGTTGTCCAGGGCTCCTGACAACCAGATAAGGTCTGTTTGAGGGTACCCAGTCAGCTGGCTTTGTTTCCACCACTAACACCCACCTGGATCCTATCCCCTCTCTTGAGCCCCTCAGGAGAAGTTCCCATCGTGGCTCAAGAGAAACGAATCTGACTACTATCCATGAGGATGCAGGTTCGATCCCTGGCCCTGCTCAGTGGGTCAGGGATCCGGCGTTGCTAAGAGCTGTGGTGTAGGTCGCAGACATGGTTTGGTTTCTGCATTGCTGTGGCTGCAGTGTAGGCCAGCAGCTGTAGCTCCAATCGGACTCCTAGCCTGGGAACCTTCATATGCCGCAGGTGCGGCCCTAAGAAACAAAAAAAAAAAAAAAAAGCAAAAAAAAACAAAAAACAAACAAAAAAGCAAACCCCAAAACAAAAACTAAAAAAACAGCCCACCAAGTAAGCATAGCACTTACAGACCACAAAGCCCTTGCTAGGCATCCTCTTAATCCCCTACGATGCTGGAGAGGTTATAGATGATACTACTGGAGACCTAGAAAGGTTAACCAATTTGTGCAGACATCAGCCCAGTAGACATGGCAGAGACAGATCCCGAAACCAGGTCTCAGAGTCTGAGACCAGTGCTTGCTTCTCTAATGTGCTCACTGCCCCTTTCCTGCGTACGGTACCTCATAGTGCAGAGATCACCTTCACTCATTCTCTCCCTGCCTGTCACAATTCCATGAATTTGACAGATGACAAGGTCTCAGAGATTTAACTTGCCCAAGGCTCTTCCTCCACAGGGCAGAGCCTGGTTCATGCATGTACATCCGGCTACAGCCTTGCCTGCCCTCTGCCCTCACACAGGAAGGGGCACATGACCAGGCTCACTGAACCACAGCCGGAGGACCGGGACTCCTAGCACCACAGGTGACCTGGGACCGCCTCCTTGGTGTGTCCAGAGGCTGGCAGTCAGCCAGGAGTCGGGTGGAAATTCCTACTGGACTTTGCTGTGTGGTTTTGGAGGCAGGGTGTGGCTTTGCGGGGGCTTCAAGGCAGCTACAAACCCACAGCTCCCCATGCCTCTCCTGCATCTCAGTGTTACATGAAAGACTAGGTACACCCGGGACAGATCTGGACCAGGACAGAGCGCCAGAGACTAGGCAGGCCAAGGAGGGGAGGTCCGGCTGGCTGCTGCCCTCTGGTGGTGAGAGTGGGTGACACTGGGTACCCCTCTGACTTTGTCAAGGTGACTCTCCCCAGACCATCCCAGGACAGCAAAAAAGAACTGTTGCCCTCAAGACGGATACTGGGACACCCAGGGAGGAAGGCAGTGGGCAGAAGGAAGCCTCTGTCACTCTCCCATCCCTCCCCACTCCCCGACCTTACATGTGTTAAACCCTTTTGCTAAGGATGGAATGCGGGTCTCAGCCTTTTCCCTAAGGACTGGTTATCTGGGAATTGAGCGTGGTGGCCAAAGCTGAATGGGGGCAGTGGGTTAAAAGAGGGAGGGGAGAGGAGACACGGGTCAAGAAGATGGGAGAGAAGGGGAGGGAGGCACGTGAAGGGAGGGAAGGACATGTTTGGGGGGGGGGTTAGGTGGGAGGGTTGGTCCCAGGGCGCATCTAGAGGGAGTTCCAGCCTTCCAGAATCCTGGCTGCTATCACAGGTTCCCTCCACCCCAGGCCAGTCCAAAGAGAAAAGTTCAGGGGATGCCACTCCCCTTGGAAAAGCAAACGTGGACAGACACGTGCCAGGCCGATCCAAAGATAAAGAGGGTCTCCAGGAGCCACCCAGAGACCAGCTTTCATTGCCTTTGTCTTTGGTTCTTTTTCCGTTTTAAAATCCAGTGGGAGAGTCTGGGTTTTAATCGTGTTCAGAACTTCTCATAGCAATAGACAGTTACACCCGCCCCCGCCCCCCCATCTAACAAGAGTATTTAGGAAAATCAGTTAAAACATTTATTGTTTGGTGAGGTTGCCCTTGTTTCTTTTAGCCCCCAGTGCAGAAAGCCAGGCACCCTGGGTTTCTCCCCGTAGCAACTCTACGCACCCCTACCCCACAGGAGTCAGAGGGACCCTGGTCCCATTGGCATCTGGCTCCTGTGACTTCCTCACCTGTGGCAGCTTTGTCTTGAGTGATGAAGTCCTTTCGTGGTCACCAAAGAGCCCCTCAGAGGAAAGAGGGACAGGACCTCTGAGCTTCTCCTGCAAGCTGGAGCAGAGAGGAGAGAAGGGTTTCACTGGGGTGGCAGGGGGTCCCGATTCTAGTCCCACCTAAAAGCAGCGCCTGCTCCCTGCCCCCACCTTCCACCCAAGTGCTGTTACAGTACCTCCGTGGGAATGGGTGGGAGGGCCCCTGTGGATGGAGGAGGGAAACAAGCTCAGGTCCTCCTTTGAAATTCCCCTCTTAATGGATGGATGGGCCCACAGGACAGTTTGGGGAAAGTTTTCCACAGGAAATGTGCAGGATAGGATGTGGCAGGAGCAAGGTCCCCAGAGATATTATAGTAACAAGTGCTCTGCCCAAGACCAGGTATCCTGGTATCAGTCGCTAGAAATCAGATTCCACCTCTAGGCTGGAATTCTTTCCCTCCCCCAGAGAGCACTCCCAACTTCCCCACGGTCTCTTGTTTACCACCAGCAGCAGTAAATGGGAAAAACGGAGGCCCAGGGAGGTCAAGCTAACATCCTGGGGGTCCCACAGCATCAGAATGAGGATTAAAACTCAGGGGTTTCTGCTGCCCTTAGGAAAAACTGCTGCCAGAACACCCCCTATTGCCACGGAGACGTCCATGGGTTGTGAGCTTGCTGTCCTGACTTGCTGGGGTAAAACCCTGGAGCCCTGGTGCCAGTGAGGAAGCTGGCACCAGGAGTCATCTTTGCGCTCGCCCTGCCTGGGTGGACCGTCTGGGAGGGGATCTTCAATGGGCAAGGAGGTGGCA
>PVHT020001179.1:9295146-9402586 GCA_004024745.2 Catagonus wagneri | reverse complement strand
GACAGGAGCTCCATCAATGCGTTCTTTCTACAGACTTTTCTTGAGCATCTACTGTAAGCCAGGACCAGGCTAAGAAGTGCTAGAGAAACAATATTTGCAAGACAGAGTTGGAGATCTTTTGTGGCCCAGCGTGATAAATTTCCAGTGTTGTTACTGCTGTGGCTTAGGGAGCTGCTGCCATTTGGATTCCATCCCTGGCTATGCCATGGGCATGGCTGAAAAAAAAAGAAAAAAGTTCCTGTACTGGGAGCACTTACAGTCAAGGGACGGGGAGAGACAGGCACATAGGCAAGGGACATCCAACCCAGTCCAAGGGGAGATGCAGGGAGGATGTGCAGTGTGTATGTGTAGGGACGCCAGGGGAAGGTTCCATGAGAAGTGACTTCTAAGCCAGTGTGAGTAGGAGAGAGAGGACGAGAACTGTGTCTAGGCACGTGAAGAGACGAAGGTGAAGAGACCTTGTGTGAAGGTCCTGAGATGAGAGAGGTGGTACAAAGGGCAGAGGACAGGAGTTCCTGCCATGGCTCAATGGTTAACGAATCTGACTAGGAACCATGAAGTTGCGGGTTCGATCCCTAGCCTTGCTCAGTGGGTTAAGGATCCGGCGTTGCTGTGAGTTGTGGTGAAGATTGCAGACGCGGCTTGGATCCTGCATTGCTGTGGCTGTGGTGAAGGCCGGCGGCTACAGCTCCTGTTAGACCCCTAGCCTGGAAACCTCCATATGCGGCCCTAGATAAGGCAAAAAGCCAAAAAAAAAGGGGGGGGGGCAGAAGGTCCCAAAGGCTACGAGGAGCCGGTGAAGGTTTGACACAATCACATTTGCATTTTATTTATTTATGTATTTATTTATTTATATGGCTGTGGTGTGGAAATTCCTGGGCCAGGGACTGAATCTGAGTCACAGCTCCTGTCCCACAGCCGCAGCAATGCTGAATCTTTTAACTCACTGTGCCAGGCTGGGGAATCAAACTCATGCCTCTGCAGCGACCAGAGCCCCTGCAGTCAAGTTCTTAACCCACCGTGCCACAGCGGGAACTCCACGTTTGCATTTTAGAAACATCCCTTTTTTGTGTATCAACTATACTTCAATAAAACTTAAAGATAATAAAAGGAGTTCCCATAGTGGCTCAGTGGTAATGAACCCAAAAAGTATCCATGAGGACGTGGGTTCAATCCCTGACCTGGCTCTGTGGGTTAAGGCTCCTGCGTTGCCGTGAGCTGCGGTGTAGGTCGCAGCCACGGGTCGCAGCCACGGTATGGCTGTGGCTGTGGCCTAGGCTGGCAGCTGCAGCTCGGATTGAACCCCTAGCCTGGGAACCTCCATATGCCGCAGGTGCCGCAATAGAAAGCAAATAAATAAGTAAATAAATAATCAATAATTTATCATTAAATAATAATAAGAAGTAACCGATGGCCCACCCCTGCCCCTTTTCATGGCCCCGTGGCTGAGCATGCCAGGCTGAAGCATGGGGCGGCCTTTGGGGAGACCACAGCCCTAGCCCACCCAGTCCCAGGGGGTTGGGGACATAATGACAGGCTCTCCTCTGTTCTGCGCCTCGCCGGCCCAGGGCTGACTTCAGGGTCAAGTTCTGAGGGCTGCTATATTGGGCTCTCGTGGGGGAGGGGTCCAGGCCTCCTCTGCCCGCGCGCTGGGCCGGCTTCACCTCGGGGATCCAGGGGTCATTTGTATCTCCAGGGTGGCAGCGCCTCCTCCCCAGAGCCACGGGCGCCCAAGATAACAGGGCAGCGGAGGAGCTGTTTATGAGAAGGCAGTCTGGTGGGGGCGGGCAGGGCCAGAGGGAGCGGGGACTGCTGCCACAGATAGCAATTGGGGCGGGGAAGCCTGTCTAAATTACAGCTCCCGGAATAGAGGGACCCGAAGGGAGTGGTGGGGCATCCTACCAACGAGACCCTGGCAGCCTGCCGGGCACGTCCGGGCTCCAGGCCCCGCTGCGGGCGGAGGCAGGGTGACCACACGCGACGGGCCCCTGGGGGACGCCATTCATCCGTGGCCAAGGCAGCCGGGCAGCTGCGAGGTGGGGCCAGGCCGTGGCAGGGAGGCTCCCGGGGACCCGGAGAGAGCCCGGTGTGACCTTCTGGAAGGGGGTGCGGGTTCGAGGGGGAGGGGAAGCCCGGGATGAGGGAGGGGGTGACGTCTGGGGCACCCCTGGGAGAGACTCTAGCGCACGTCTGGGGATGGTTCGCATAAGAAGTGTGAGCTACTGTAAAAATAACAAGAATGACAGGCACAAAAATAGCAGCTATGTGTCAGGCACTGCTCCCAGCAATGACACACATCACTTCAGCTCACCCTCCCAGCTCCGAGCGCGGTAGATATTATCGCCCCTACTTTATAGGTGAGGAAACCGAGGCCCCGAGAGGTCAAGTACATGCGAAGGAAAGCTAGTGGGGAGTAAAACCGCGTCTGACTCCAAACCAGGGGCTCAGAATCAGAAATCCAGTTGGAGCCTTTACCCAGCAGGTTTCAGTTTTCTTTTCCGTCCTAGGGATCCGAGTCTTCTCTGCTCTGTATCAGCTACCTGGTTACAGGAATTACATGGGGACAGCGTGCTGGGCTGGGAAGATCATCAAGGCTGAAAATCTGGCTGAACTCTATGACTTACCCTCCAGTTTCTTTTCTTTTTCTTTCCCTTTTTTTTTTTTTTTGCTTTTTAGGGCCTCACCCGCGGCATATGGAGGTTCCCAGGCTAGGGGTCTAACAGGAGCTGTAGCTGCCGGCCTTCGCCACAGCCACAGCAACGCGGGATCCGAGCCACGTCTGCGACCTACACCACAGCTCACGGCAATGCCGGATCCTTAACCCACCAAGTGAGACCAAGGATTGAACCCTCATCCTCATGGATGCTAGTCAGATTCTTATCCGCTGAGCCACAACAGGAACTCCTTAGCCACTTTATTTTCTCATCTGCAAAATGGGGATCTTGTAGAACCCTCTATGGATCTGATGAGAATAGATGTGTGGAAAACTATTCGTTTTTTTCCTTTTTTTTGGTCTCGTCATTTTAGGTGCCGCACTCGAGGCATGTGGAGGCTCCCAGGCTAGTGGTCTAATCGGATCTACAGCTGCTGGTCTACACCACAGCCACAGCAACGCGGGATCTGAGCTGCGTCTGCGACCTACACCACAGCTCATGGCAACGCCGGATCCTTAACCCACTGAGCGAGGCGAGGGATGGAACCCACAACCTCGTGGTTCCTAGTTGAATTCGTTTCCGCTGAGCCACGACTGGAACTCCACTATTTGTCTTTTTTGAAGGCAAATTATAAGTAAAGGGTGTCACATTTCAAATGATTATTATGTGGAAGCTGAGTATAAAGGCAATGATTTCCAGTTCACTAGGGAAGGTCACACAAGCACAATGTCCCCACAGAGCATCTTTTTTTTTTTTCCTTAGGGTCGCACCCAAGGCATATGGAAGTTCCCAGGCTAGGGGGTCTAATCAGAGCTGCAGCTGCCAGCCTACACCACAGCCACAGCAACACCAGATCTGAGCAGCATCTGCAACTTATACCACAGCTTATAGCAACACCAGATCCTTAACCCACTGATTGAGGCCCGGGATTGAACCTTGATCCTCGTGGATAGTAGTCAGGTTCATTTCTGCTGAGCCCCAATGGGAACTTCCATCCTTGTTTAAAATATGGACTAGCCCCTTGGTTTTTCCTGGGCAGCTATTCCTGTAAGTGGTGGCTTAAAGTGTGGCATCCTCACATTCATTCTCTGTAAGGATTTGCTGCCCCAAACTGTATTTCTTTGGAGGACTTCCCTGGTGGCACAGTGGGTTAAGGCTCCAGTGTTGTCACTGCTGTGGTGGGGGTTCGATCCCTGGCCTGGGAACTTCTGTAGTCAAAAAAAAAAAGGAGAAGAAAGAAATCGTGGTTTTTTTTTTTTTTGTGCATCGTGGTGCAGCGGAAACGAATCCAACTAGGAACCATGAGGTTGTGGGTTCGATCCCTGGCCTCGCTCTTCGGGTTAAGGATCCGGCGTTGCCGTGAGCTGTGTGTAGGTCACAGATGCTGTGGCTCTGGTGTAGGCCAGAAGCTGTAGCTCCGATTAGACCCCTAGCCTGGGAACCTCAGGGAACCTCCATATGCCATGGGTGTGGCCCTAAAAAGCAAAAACAGAAAAACAAAACAAAAAAACTGTATTTCTTCAACTACTTGTAGCTGAGGTGCTGATTTTCAGCTGAGGTCCCCCCATCCTCCCACCTCAAGTTCTCAGCACCAGCTGCTTTTGGGGCTGGGGTCTCTATACGGAGACCAGGCATGGCCCTGGATGACCCTTGTCCCCAGGCTGCTGCTGGCTTCCGGAGCCGCCTGCCCTCCCAGGTGTGTTACTTAATGTCACGCAAGATCCTCCAATCCACCCCAGGGGAAGTGCAGCAAGAAACCCCAGAGGCTGGGACTTGCTGATTCATTCGGGGAGCCAAGGGCAGGTTAAGGGCACTGAGTCTGGGGACAGCAGGGAACACCTGACCTGCAGCCTCACCGACACTCTCATCACACACGACTGCCTCCTCTCTGTCTCAGTCCCCGGCTCAGTGTCTGGAGTGACCGAGCGTCACGCAGGGAATGGGGAACCGCGCCTTCCCCTTGCTCCTCCCAGACCCCGCGGCGGGCCCTTCCCAAGGCCAGATCTTCCTCCTCCTCCCAGGGTCCTCATCACTCGCCATGAGGAGCTGGTTCAACTTGGCATCTGCACCTTCTGGTGAGATTTACTAGCCTCTCTTATGACTGCTCGTGGTGTGGTGAAATGGCCCCTGGACCTGGCTGACTCCTATCCCTGAAATCAGAGCTCCTGCCACCGTGAGCAGTCTCCTCATCCCAGGGAGATTCTTTTTTTTTTGTGTGTGTGTGTGTGTGTGTGTCTTCTTGCCTTATCTAGGGCCGCACCTGTGGCATATGGAGGTTCCCAGGCTAGGGGTCTAACAGGAGCTGTAGCTGCCGGCCTTCGCCACAGCCACAGCAACGTGGGATCCAAGCCGTGTCTGCAACCTACACCACAGCTCACGGCAACGCCGGATCCTTAACTCACTGAGCGAGGCCAGAGATCGAACCCGCAACCTCATGGCTCCTAGTCGGATTCGTTAACCACTGAACCACGACGGGAACTCCACCAGGGTGATTCTATGGAGAATATTTAAAAAAAATTTTTTTTCTTCCTTTTTAAGGTCTCACCTGTGGTATATGGCGGTTCCCAGGCTAGGGGGAGAATCGGAGCTGTAGCTGCCGGCCTTCCCTGCAGTCACAGCAAAATCAGATCTGAGCTGCATCTGTAAACTATGCTGCAGTTTGCAGCAAAGCTGGATCCTTAACCCACTGAGCAAGGCCAGGAATCAAACCTGCATCCTCACGGAGACTATGTTGGGTTCCCTTTTTTTCCCTCTTTTTAAGGCCATACCTGCAGCATATGGAGTTTCCCAGGCTAGCAGTGGAATAGGAGCTACAGCTGCCAGCCTACACTACAGCCATGGCAACGCAGGATTCGAGCCAAATTTGCGACCTACACCATAGCTCTCGTCCATACCAGATCCCTGACCCACTGAGTGAGGCCGGGGATCGAACCTGCATCCTCAAGGATGCTAGTTGGACTCATTTCCGCTATGCCACAATGGGAACTCCCTGTGTTGGTTTCTCAACCCACTGAACCACAGTGTGAACTCCTCTACAGAGAATCCTTAAGGAGAGGTCACTCATGCACTTATCCATTCAATGAATGCTTTTCATGTACCTACTATGTGTCCAGTGCTAATCTAGGCACCAGGGGGGCACAGACTATTTTTGCCTTTATGGAGCTCACGTCTAACGGGAGAGGAAACCAATAAGTAAATACACAGAACGCCAGACAGTGACACCTGTGGTGGAGAACATAGAGCAGGGGCGAGAACTGAGAGTGCAGGGACGGGTGATGTTTATTTAAGGACAGTTGGAGAAGTCTGGGGTCTCCTGACCAGGCGTGGGGTGTGGTGAGGGATGCAGTTATGTAGACGTTTGGGGAGAGGGAACAAGCAGTGGGAGGCCAGTGTGGGTGACAGGGTGAGCCAGTGGGGCCACTGGAAGGGTAGAGTCGTTATGTATGAAAAAATAAGTATGGGATTTCCTGCTGTGGCACAGCGGTTAATGAATCCGACTAGGAACCATGAGGTTGCAGGTTCGATCCCTGGCCTTGCTCAGTGGGTTGGGGATCTGGTGTTGCTGCGAGCTGTGGTGTAGGTCGCAGACGTGGCTTGGATCCTGTGTTGCTGTGGCTATGATTTGACCGGCAGCCACAGCTCTGATTTGACCCCTAGCCTGCGAACCTCTATATGCTGCGGGTGCAGCCTTAGGAAAAAAAAAGGGATTTGCTACTAATCTCTCTCTCTCTCTCCCTTCCCCCCCCCCTCGCGCTCTCTCACACACACACACACACACACACACACACACACACACACACACAGAGTCTGTGAAACACTGGTGTAGCTGAAAGCGTTGGAAACTCTGGTTCTAGATCCGGCATGAAGTTGACCAGGTTTGGCCAGTCTCCTCATCTAGAAACAGGAACTTATGGAAACAGCTTTCCAACCACAGGATGATAAGCTGTGAAATTCTTCAAAGCAGTGTTCTCTAACTGTACAAACTACAAACGCGAGAGCAGACGTGCTGGTGATTCTGACTCAGGGGGTCCATGGAGCATGTCTCGACATACATGGCTTTAAAAAGATTCCTAAGGAGTTCCCACTGTGGTGCAGTGGGTTAACGATCCAGCAGTGCTGTAGCTGAGGTGTAGGTCACAGCTGGGCTTGCGGTCGATCCCTAGCCAGGAAACTTTCATGTGCCTAGGGTGAAGCCAAAAAAAAAAAAAAGATTCTTGAAAGAGAAGACTTGATTTCTGGAAGGATACATAAGAAATTAATAAGAGGGAGTTCCTTTTGTGGCTCAGTAGTTAACAAACCCCCACTAGGAACCCCCACTAGGGTGCAGGTTCGATCCTTGGCCTTGCTCAGTGGATTAAGGAGCCAGCGCTGCCGTGAGCTGCAGTGTAGGTCACAAAGGCAGCTCAGATTCTGAGTTGCTGTGGCTGTGGTGTAGGCTGGCAGCTACAGCTCCCTTTTGACCCCTAGCCTGGGAACGTCCATATGCTGCAGGAGCAGCCCTAAACACCAAAAAAAAAAAAAAAAAAAAGAAGAAGAGGAAGAAGAAGGAAACCAGTAAGTCTGGTTAACTCTGGGGAGGGGAGCTCAAAGCTTGATGGCAGAAGAAGGAAGAAGATTTACCTTTTACTGTTTTCTCTTTTGTACCTTCTGAATTTCAGGCCACCTCCCGAAATGTGTATTTGAACCGTTTACCTGTACGAATACATGCAAATTAATTTGGAAAATAAATTTAAAACATTTAGGAGTTCCCGTCGTGGCTCAGCAGAAACGAATCCGACTAGGAACCATGAGGTTGCCGGTTCGATCCCTGGCCTCGCTCAGTGGGTTAAGGATCTGGTGTTGCCATGAGCTGTGGTGTAGGTCACAGACACAGCTCGGATCCCGCGTTGCTGTGGCTGTGGTGTAGACCAGCAGCTGTAGCTCTGATTCGACCGATAGCCTGGAACCTCCACATGCCGTGGTTGCGGCCCTAAAATGACAAAAAGACCAAAAAAAAAAAATTAATTAATTAATTAAAAACATTCAGAACATTGTTCAAGTACAAGGTGAAGAATCAGACACCCCAAATAGGACCGCTTGCTTTTTTCCACCCTGCAGGTGGAAGCTGAACCACAGGCAAAGCCAGCCAACTTGTCCCTGTGGCCTTCGGGGAAAGTTACACAGGGTGACCCAGAGACCTCAAGAAAAGAGGACAAGGAAGTCACCTAACTGACCTCTACCTTAGGTGTGGCACCCAGGGTGGCGGGCCCTGAGCTGTGCAGGTTTCCCTTAAGGGAGCGGCTAATGGTGGCAGAAACAAAACAAAACAAACTGAAGAAACAAAACAAAACAAGCCCAATACACCACGAGGGGAGGTGCTGCTTGCACGGCTGTGGGCTGTGTACTTCGTGAAAACTGCCTCGAGCTATTGTACTTGGCTATCTTCTACCTCCAGCGTCAATTCTAACAAAGCTAAGACTGTGTCTTGGGAGTTCCCGTTGTGGCTCAGCAGTAACGCCAGGCAGCAGTATTACTGATACTGGTGCAGCATCCAGCAACCAGCAGTTTACGGCTTTTCCTTCTGGTCCAGCCATGCTTCCTGTAATCCTGTAAAACAGGCCTTTTTTTTTTTTTTAGGGCTGCACCTGCCGCATATGGAGGTTCCCAGGCTAAGGGTCGAATCAGAGCTAGAGCCGCTGGCCTTTGCAACAGCCACAGCAACGCGGGATCCGAGCCGTGTCTGCAGCCTACACCACAGCTCATGGCAACACCCGATCCTTAACCCACTGAGCAGAGGCCAGGGATCGAACCCACAACCTCATGGTTCCTAGTCGGATTCGTTAACCACT
The DNA here is from genome assembly GCA_004024745.2 of Catagonus wagneri. NCBI lineage: Eukaryota > Metazoa > Chordata > Mammalia > Artiodactyla > Tayassuidae > Catagonus > Catagonus wagneri. The sequence continues at coordinate 9,394,104 of PVHT020001179.1, read as the reverse complement.
GAGCCACGAAGGGAACTCCATACAGGCATTATTATTATCATCTTCATGGAACAAATGAGGAAATGATCTTGTATCTGCTAGCTTGTATTTGTGGTGTGCTCTTGGTCAAATCACCTCTCTGGTTTTGTCACCTGTAAAATGGGAGCTGTTGTTTCTGATACATCCACAGGTCTGGGAACACCTAACTCCAAGAGTTCAAAGAGGCTATGTACCAGGGAGTTCCTGCTGTGGCATAGTGGGTTAGGTATCCGGCTGCAGCAGCTCAGGTTGCTGTTGAGGCCTGGGTTTGATCCCCAGCCCTGCGCATTGGGCTTTGCCCCAACTGTGGCATAGGTCGCCACTGTGGCTCAGATTCAATCCCTGGTCTGGGAACCTCCATATGCCATGGGTGTGGCCATAAAAAAGAAATGGAAAAAGAAAAGAAGAGGCTATGTGCCAGAGGCAGTAAAGGAGGGGCAGAGATGGAGTTCCCATTGTGGTGCAGTGGAAATGAATCTGACTAGGAACCGTGAGGTTGTGGGTTCAATCCCTGGCCTCACTCATCAGGTTAAGGATATAGTGTTGCCGTGAGCTGTGGTGTAGGTCAAAGATGCAGTTTGGATCTGGCATTGCTCTGGCTGTGGTGTAGGCTGGCAGCTGTAGCTCCAATTAGATCCCTAGCCTGGGAACCTTCATATGCCATGGGTGTGGCCCCTCCCTCCCAAAAAAAGTTAAAAAAAAAAAAAAAGGAGGGGCAGAGATCAAATACAAATTCAGCTTCTGAACTGAAAACTTTCTGCTGTCCCACCAGCCTCAGGAGGTGGCTGTCAGCACCTCATCATGCAAGGTGATTCAGAGATTTGGAAAGAGTTGATAAGCCCACTTATTTGTTTCTTTGGTCATCATGAGGAATTTATTAGTAGAGGTGTCTTTTTAGGGCCGCACCTACAGCATACGGAGTTTCCCAGGCTAGGGGTTGAATTGGAGCTGTAGCTGCTGGCCTACACCACAGCCACAGCAGCATGGGATCTGAGCCGCATCTGTGACCTACACCACAGTTCATGGCAACGCTGAATCCTTAACCCACAGAGTGAGGCCAGGGTTTGAACCCAGGTCCTCACGGATGCTAGTTGGGTTCGTTAAGCACTGAGCCACGACAGGAACTCCCTAATAGCCTTTTATGGAGTGCTACTATGTGCATCAGTGCTGCGGAGATAAGTATAATTATGATATAGATAAAAGAAAGAAAAGTTAACTTCCTTTGGCAGGCTGTCACCTGCAGAGGAAGTATCTGAAATAGAATCCTGGAATATCAGAGCTGGAAGGCTCCTTAGGGGTTAATACAGTCCTTGTTATATCAGCGAGAAAACAGGCCCACGATGGGGTAGGGGCTTGCCCAAGTCCCACAAGTTAGGACATTTAAGTGCTCTTTAATCAGATTTATTAACGAGAAAATAAGAGCAGTCGACAACCTCTGACCCTAATGGAGTGAAGCCAGGAAAGGGAGAGAGAGACAGGGAAGCACGGGCAAGTTCCTGCTGCAGAACTGAATCCGACTAGTATCCATGAGGATGCAGGTTCGACCCCTGGCCTTGCTCAGTGGGTCAGGGATCTGGCGTTGCCATGAGCTGTGGTGTGGTTCACAGAACCGGCTTGGATCCCACCTGACTGTGGGTGTGGTGAAAGCTGGCACCTGTAGCTCCGAATGGACCCCTCGCCTGGGAACTTCCACCACATGTCTTGAGTGTGGCCCTAAAAAGCAAACAAAAAAAAAAAAGGGAAAACGAGGAAGCAGGGACCTAGGTCCTCTACCTCCTGGAAGGCTGCCATTCCCTGTCCAGGGGAGGCAAGCAGAAAAAGAGGGAGCTCCGCCTCTCTGATTCGGAGCCCTGCAACCAGAGGGCTTTCCTGAGCTTCACTCTGGGAACTGACAAGGAAGAGACAGTGTGCTTTTGGCCAGGTGGCTTCACGCCCCTCCCCTCAGTCTTGCCGTCTGTAAAATGGGGTCATTGTCCCCGCCAAGTCGGAGGTCTAGATGGCATAAAAGGATCAAAAGAGAGGAGAGAGGAGGCAAGGTTATTCGTGCCCGGCTTTTCCTGAAAACAGATTCCTCCCCCCTCCCCCCAGGACCTGTCCCAAAGAGGCGTCTGGAAATTCAACAGAGCCAGCTAGTCTGGGAGTTAAACAATCAGCAGCCGACGCGGGGATCCGCCGAGACAGAACAGCTATTCAGACGGCGGGGGCGGTGAGCGGGGGCCCGCGGTAGCGACTTGTGGAGAGAGCAGCGTTGCACACGCGTCCCCTCCCGGCCCCCACCCATTGCCATGGCTGCCCCGTCCCCCCACCCCGCCCCCCAACATCCCAGCACCCCAGCACCCCGCGCCCCGCAGCCTCGGCGGGCGTCCCCGGCGCTTCCCGGCTCGCTGTCTCGGGAGCGCGGAGCGTATCACGTCCAGGAAGGGACGAGTTGGCCCGAGGCCGGGTCGGCATCTGTGGGACACACACACACACACACACACACACACCCGGCCACGCCTCTGGCGGCGCCACGTTCCCGGACGGGTGTGGCCTCTGGGAGAGTCGCTTCTCAGACGCGGGAGCCCGCGCCCTTCCCGGCCACATGTGGCCGCTCCCGGGGAGCCGGGTGGCAGCTCGCGGTTGCATGCCCCACAGTCCCCGTTGGCCCCTTTGATCAGCTCCAGACACTCGCTCAACTACGGTCGGCAATTTAGGGATCGGAGCCAACCGGGAAGGGCCTGCCGCAACTGCCTCCGGGCACCCACTCCCTCCCCACGTCGGTGTAGAGAGCGCTTGCTCGCTCCGCGCCTGGGTGACACTCCTTCTAACTCAGATGAGCCAATCTTAGAACTAACTGTAGGATGGCATTGTGGCCGAGCGGGATGTATGTAGAGAGCCTGGGGTTGACCCTGGGCCTTTTACTGCTGGGGAAACCGAGGCCCAGCGAGGGGGCTGTTCAAGGTCAAGGTCCCACTGTAAGTTACTGCCCAGAAGGGACTGGAGCCTACCCAGCCCAGGGCCCTTTCTCCAACACTCCCCTACCTACATGAAACTAAATCAAATCCACCCTGGGGCTAAGGACAGTAAGACTTTTTTGCCAAGAGTGGTTTGGCTAAATTAGTGAAATGCCAGAAAAATGGAAGGTTTCTAATAAAAAGCTGTCTCCAGGGGCCCGGAGTGTTATAAGGGCTCACGCACTGGCTCCGAAAAAATTGCCCAGACTTTTGCTGGACGTTTGCAGCAGGCTTTCCGGCACACCCTTCTTCCTCTTCCTCCCCATCGTGTGTGTCCTCATAAGCAAGCCACCCCCAATGGCATTTTTCTCCCCTCTGGCACCTGGAAGGGGCAGACATGTCCAGAGACCTGATTTGACCTCTTGCTGCCTTTTTTCCTCTCTACATTTAAAGAATACCCAGAGTCTGGAGTTCCTGTCGTGGTTCAGCGGTTAGCGAACACGACTAGCATCCATGAGGAGGCAGGGTCGATCCCTGGCCTCTGCTCAGTGGGTTAAGGATCTGGTGTTGCTGTGAGCTGTGGTGTAGGTTGCAGACATGGCTCGGATCTGGAGTTGCTGTGGCTGTAGGCTGGTGGCTACAGCTCCAGTTCGACCCCTTAGCCTGGGAACCTCCATATGTCGCGGGTGCGGCCCTAAAAAGACTCAAATAAATAAATAAAGGAATAAATAAATAAAAAGAATAGCCAAGTCAAAATGGGAATGAGAGGTATATTTCATTTTTCTACCATCTTGTACCTGTGGTACCTCTTTTTCTTTTGTTTCTTTTTCTTTTTCTTTTGTTTCTTTTTCTTTTGTTTCTTTCTTTTTCTTTTGTTTCCATACACTCAGCGTATGGAAGTTCCCAGGCTAGGGGTCGAATCGGAACTACAGCTGCCGGGCTACGCCACAGCCACAGCAACACCAGATCCGAGCCGCATCGGCAACCTACCCCACAGCTCACGGCAATGCTGGATCCTTAACCCACTGAGCGAGGCCAGGGATTGAACCCGTGTCCTGACATGGATACTAGTCAGACTTGTTACCGCTGAGCCATAACGGGAACTCCTAGGGGAGGTTGCAGATGCTCCATGGTTGGTTCCCTGAGCTGAAGTCCCCAGTTCCGTCCTTGACTTTTCCATAGGGTTTGGTAACTTGGATCACAAAGAAGTGGAAAAAACCGAATCCGTTGAAAAGGGCCCTGTTCTTTCACATAGGACAGCGGGTGCAAACATGTCACATCATCCCCAAAGACATAATTCTATTCATTTTCCTGGTGGTGCCACGCTGCGCAGAAGGATGCGGCTCTCCAAGGTCAAGGAAGGTAAATAAGAGAGTCTTCATTTGGGAACTCGCTCATGTTTGAAGTTCTAATTTTGTAGCTTTCCAGGGTGAGCACTATTTTGTGGTCTAAGATTGTCTGGGATATTATTTGCTAACCCAGGCCACCGTCAGTTACCTCGGCCTGCCTACATTCCTGTTCTTTAAAAGTGCTGCGGCCCCTGGCATTGGGCTGGCATTTTGCCCACGTGTTTCCTGATTTTATTCCACCACAGAGCTGGCCTGCAGTAATGCATGTCCTCCCACCTGGCCCAGCAGGCGACGAACGCTGCTGTGAAATCAGCACATCAGTCAAAGCAGCCCGATGGCTTCCTAAACTGATTTTTACAAAGTCCCAACCCGAGAGCAAGAAAAGTAATTTTCACCTGCTGAATGCCGACTGTTCTCATTTTTTCAGTTCAATATTCCTACCTCCAAGGGAGCATCCTACCTCTCGCTCCTCTGCTTCTGATGCCTTTCGGGGCTTAACCTCGGTGACTTCACACAGGAGGGACGGCAGGGGGCCAGGCTGCCATCCTCCTGCTGGGACCCCCCTGGCCCCACCCCAGCACCAGCACCTGTCCATTTACTCCAGGGGGAGACTTTTCGGCGAAAGTCTGCTTTGGATTTCTCTGTGCCCACCCACTCAGGCCGGCCACACTCTGTGGCTACTGCCGTTTCTAGCATCCATTGACGATTATTACAAAATGGCATTTGCTACCATCTGGGGTTATTAGGGATCCTGAATAGTTCTCTTCTTCCCTGGTCTTGTCTTTTTTTTCCCTTTTTTTGGTCTTTTCAGGGCCGCACCTGTGGTATATGGAGGTTCCCAGGCTAGGGGTCTAACAGGAGCTGTAGCCGCCGGCCTTTGCCACAGCCACAGCAACGCAGGGCCCAAGCCGCGTCTGCAACCTACACCACAGCTCACGGCAACGCCGGATCCTTAACCCACTGAGCGAGACCAGGGATCGAACCCGCAACCTCATGGTTTCTAGTCGGATCTGTTAACCACTGCGCTACAACGGGAACTCCTGGTCTTGTCTTTAACATCAAGTCCGTATTAACGGATATAAACAGATGCATCTGGGACTGGTGAGCTGTAGCCTTATGTTGGGTTCCCTTGAAACTGGTAACTTGGGAGCTGGAGGCTTACTGCTCACTCTTGGGGCTCTTTTTTTTTTGTTTTTGTTTTTAGGGCCTAAATTGTGACATATGGAAGTTCCAGTAACTTGGGACCCAAGCCGTGTACTCAGGATCCGAGCCGCGTCTGCAACCTACACCACGGCTCATGGCAACACCAGATCCTTACTTAACCCACTGAAGGAGGACAGGGATCGAACCTGCGTCCTCATGAATGCTAGTCAGATTCGTTTCCGCTGAGCCACCACGGGAACTCCACCCTATTATTCTTTCTGCTTTGTCTCAGATGGGACTTGTGTGATGTGAAGACCTTCACGCCTCGTGCCTGTCCCCACAGGTCCATCCCCAGGTCTCTTCAGCACGCCTCCTTGCCCCTGATCTTCCAAACTCTATTTCTTAAGCTCCTGGGCAATTAGAGACCATTTGGCCCTGTGCATGTCTCTGGTATGTTCTTAATTCAGGCTACTTCTCTTTCCACACCCAGGGAGGGTTGCTGTGCCTCACTAGTCAACCTCCAGCTTGCACACAGCAAGCCAATCCCTCTGTGAACTGAGCTCTCTGTTTTTCCCCTCTTCTTTCATAAAGCCCCACCTCCATTCCCTCCCACGTACCCACCATACGTAGATAACTAAAGGAGAAGTACCCCTGGAGTTACCACCGTGGGGCAGCGGAAACGAATCCGACTAGGAACCACGAGGTTGCAGGTTCGATCCCTGGCCTCACTCGGTGGCTTAAGGACCTGGCATTGCCATGAGCTATGGCGTAGGTCGCAGATACGGCTCGGATCATGTGTTGCCGTGGCTCTGGCGTAGGCTGGCGGCTACAGCTCCAATTAGACCCCTAGCCTGGGAACCTCCATATGCCATGGGTGCAGCCCTAAAATGACAAAAAAGACAAAAAAGAAAGGAAAAAAAAAGGTAAGCAGGGTCTGTGGGCTGGGCAGCCTATTATGAGGACTGTCCCCTGAAGATTAGGATGACATGAAGTGAAGAAAGACACACAATGGAAATGGCTACTTTTTTTTTTTTACTGTGAACATTAGCATTAAGTTGGTTACCGTACACATCCAAAGGCCCAGCATCTCGGAAATATCATGAAGTGGCACACCTTGTACCAGAGTCTCATAAGAATAAAATAGACAATGCTACATCAAGTGGTTAAAAATACACAAAAAAGTAGTTTTAACAGTCTATAAATTTTTTTATACTTAAAATCATGATTGAGTTGAAATAAAAAAGTGCATTTCAATTGCTAAAAAAATAATATTGGTATAGTTAACACAAGGGTGGGGGGAATCAGTCCATTGAGGGATCTGACAGGATGCCGGAATAAAGATAACTCAGGGAAGCAAGGCAGGTTTGGAGACGGAGGAGGGGAGCTGGCTTCCGCCTCACCACAGTCCCCTGGGGGCCCAGCAGCTCTCCTCTCCCTAGTATCTTTGCCATCATGAGAAATCCTGTCCTATTACCTGTCGCCTCCCCAACTGAAAGACTCCTCTAAACTTTGCAGCATGAGAGGTACCTGCGCTACAACTTGACCTTCAATTGCGTCCTCACAGAGGTAGGAGAGAGACACTGCCCTCTTCTGGACTTGACACAAGTACCCCAGCCACGTGGCCTTAATCCTTATGACCTAGCAGGCAGAACAGGGACCAAGCAGCTTCTGTTTTGTCAAACTCCTTTGGACAAATGTTCAACATTCAACAACGAGCTTTGTAAACCTAACGCTGAACAATTCGTGGCAAGCAAACTGGATTTTTTTTCTTTTTTCTTTTTCTTTAAGAAATGAGGAAAAGTGCAAGTGATATCAGTACTGTTGGGAAAAACAAAAATAAAGACAAACAAGTCCCACCTGGCCCCCCAGTTACCTAGACCGATCACAGCTTCTTCAGTTTCATTTTTCATCAAGTGTTGGAGTTCAGCGGACACCTCTATCGCCCTGTACTGGTCAGGGTCAGACTTGGCTGGGGACAAAGGGCCAGGCAGATATCCGAGCAGAAAGCCATCCCAGGTGCAAAGGCCTCCCAGCTCTACAGGCTAAATAGCTAGGGTCTGGTATTTCCTCTTAGTTGACTACTGACGTGCTTCTTGTGAAGAAGACGCTGCTAGGAGCACAAATGGAACTTGTGATCAGAAAGCGGATGAGGGTTAGGAACCCTATGACAAGTAACCAACACAGAGGGAACACCAACTGAATCCTAACCCGGAGGAGTGGCTGCCGCAGGGGCCCTCCCGGGGGTCAGGATGCGGGGCTGACCCTGAGGACTCACTCCTTGATGTAACAGACATCCACGTGGAGCAGAGAAGGTGAGAAGCATTTCCTTGAACTCCAGAGTTATGCCTGTTGCTCTTTGCCTTTCTCAGAGACTCCTTGGCCTCGGCCGGCGGTGGGATTTGGGAGAAAGGAGTGAGGGTCACCTTCCTTCTCTGCCTTCAGCACACAATGGATGCCCCATGGGAAGGTCCTGGTTTTCCAAGTTGAGCTCCGTTATGTAAAAAGGCTAATTAAGATGCCTGACCCAAAAGGACCGCTGACCCACACGTCGACCTTTGTTTGCGTCATGAAGGCTGAGCACTTAAGTAATAAGGGAGAATGTCTTAAAAACCAAGCTCTATAAATAAGCATTTAGCTGAGAGAATATTCTACAAGAGATTTGAAAGCAGGATCTTCTTTAAAAGGTGAGAATAAAAGTGTTTTGTCGCCCCCTTGTGGAAAAAGCCAGTACTGCTGGTGGAGCCCAATCATAACAGCCCAGTCAAGCATATTCAAACTTCTGGAAGATTTGAGAAAAACTCATCTGATTTTCAGAGGCTGCATCTATATTATTGGCAATACAACTTTAGCAGGAAACACCAGAATTATGCCACGCAGTTTTTTCTTTTTTTACTTCTGGAAAAAACCTAGTGAGTTGAATAATCAAGCAAAAGGACAGGTTAGAGGTTCCAAAAGACTAAAATATTTCCCTCCGACTTTCAAATGCAGTTAACCGCAGCCTCAGGTCCTACGCAGAACATGAGCTGGGGGTCTCTGGCCTGGTGATCACACTGTCCCTTTTCACCTGTAAAAAAGACAGGTCAGGAGGAAGCTGTGTTCACTGAGAGGAGCTGGCTATTTAGAAAGAACGTGATTCTTTGGTACATCCACCACAGAGACAGGCTCTTTGGTTGAGCACAACCAACAATGCAAGTACCAGATTTCCTTCCGAGGGAAGCAAAACTCAGCTCCTACCCCTTCTCGCCCCCTCCCCCAAATCATTTTCAAGTAATACGTAACATCCCTGATCTCACCAGGGAGGCTCAAGGAGCATCAAACTAGAAAGTGGAGGAGAGACTTCTCAGGGGCAAAGGCCCGTGGGTACTGGTGCCAGACATCTCCGACCACACAAGGACGTGCGACGAGCCAACAGTCTGTCTCAGGGGTGCGGCTCCTCAGGGGTCAGCCCACCATCGCTCTCCGCTGCTGTCCTGCCGGAGATGCCCGGGAGGAGAAAGCCCCAGATTTCAAAGTGGTTACTTTAGAGTGCCAGTTACTACCTGCAAGAGGCAGGCTTCTAGGTCAACGATGTGGACTATCAAGGCAAATTAAAGCAAAAAGATCTACAACAATAAGAGAGTCTTCTTACTTATATCTGTAAGTAGAAGAAATACTCTTTGCATTTTGTAAACTAGCATTCCCATTCCCGATAGCCAGCGACGTCTGTGAACGTCTGGGATGTATTCGTTCCCCAACAGAAGCGCTCTCACCATTTTGCACTGTCCCACCCATAACCTGCTGTCTGTCATCAGACCAAAAGGATTCAGAATTTATTAACAGCTGCCTTCTTAGACTCCCACTTCATGTGGTTATTAGTTAGTCTTGAAAACCTGAGTATTAGTATTATTAACTTTAAGGAAAGAGGCATGACGTTTTAAGTCAGAAAGGAAAGATTCGGACTAAGGCCAAAATACTCAACTCAATAGCTTTCATCACTTAAAAAAAAAAAGCCATCTAATTTTCCTCATTTTAATACGTTCCATTTGTTTTCAGTTTTGCTTCTTTTTTTTTTTTCTCTTAGGGCCGCACCGAGGCATATGGAGGTTCCCAGGCTAGGGGTCCAATTGGAGCTGTAGCCGCCGGCCTACGCCACAGCCACAGCAACGTGGGATCCAAGTTGCATCTGCGACCTACACCACAGCTCAGGGCAATGCCGGATCCTTAACCCGCTGAGCGAGGCCAGGGGTCGAACCCGCAACCTCACGGTTCCTAGTCGGATTTGTTTCTGCTGAGCCACGACGGGAACTCCTTGTTTTCAGTTCTGGAAGAGAACTAAAAGGGAGCGAGACTGTACAGAGCACAAACTTGAGTTTTGACTGTGAAAGACGAGCCAGTTTTGAAAAGGATAAAACATCCTGTCACACGGAGAACACACTGCAACCCCCTTATTTATCCTTCATATATTATGTATCAGCAATATTTTAAAAATTAATAAGGTGAGAACAAGTAGAAAAGAAAATAAGGTTTTGAGGGACAGAAGGGTGAAAGAGGCAGATCAAAAATCAATAAAGGACTTTTGATAAATTCAGTCATCTTAAATTAGACTAAAATAAAATTATGGATACACCCTTGCAAAATGTTTCTGGAAGACAGAGGGCATGAAGGAACGGGGCACACAGCAAGAGCAGCATTTAAGATCCCTTAATCAGAAAGGGGAGGTGTTCAGGAAGACTAAGATGAGCAAAAGACGGTCAAAGAGATACTCAGTGACCTTTCGTTTTAAAGGAACATCTAGCTTCTGGAGAAGGAGAATGAGGAGTAAGACAAGGATAAAAATCTTTCATCATTAGAGATGTCCTATGTGAAGGAATAAGATATAAATAGTTTTTAAAATGTAATCTCAAAGTGACTTGGGGGAACAAAACAGAAATACGTAAAAAATTCTCATCCAAGTTTTTAGCTAATTTGAAGAGACAAATCATCTGGAATAAGGGTGAGTTCCAATACTCATGAAGAATGAATCAGAGGTAGGATTTAGATCAGGAAAAGAATGTTCCAGGAGGCTGGCTTTTTGAAGGCACTCAAGAACAGAGTGAGAGAGACTGAAGCTGCAATGAGATAACAGTGGATTCGAGAGTGACGTACACTCACTGATCTGTCATCGGGAAATAAAGACAATTCCACGGACACTGCAACAAGACACCTATTATCAAGCTATACACAGAGTCTAGTAAGATAGAAATCCACCTGGTAAGTAGTTTCTTACAACAACATAGCTTCTACTTACAGAAGAAGAAAAAAGAAGTTTGTTTTCCGGATATGCAATTCTGCAAAAGGGTTTTGACTTAAATGAAGAACTGGATAAACGGTTCCTTATCTAGTTCTTTAAACAAATTTACTGAAGCGAAAGCTTCAAAGCTGCAACACCCGAGGAGCTTGATTTTCCTTTGAATCTTGCAAAACCTATCCTCTAAGACAAAAAGATCTGATCACCAAGTCTATAAAAAGTCTAGCGAGTATAAAAGTACAGAACTATGAAAGTAGATATATTGATGGCAACTTTTATGGCTTCTATAGAAAGTGTAGAGAGGATCTCTGGTTTGCTTTATATCGAGGTAGTGTCCAGGGTTGGAAGGTCATTGTTATAAATGCTAGAGATGACAGAAGCGGGTTAGCTAGAGGGTTGCTAAGTGCGTAATAATGCTAGTATCTCTAATGGCTAATGACCTTTCATTCCTGAAAAAAAAAAAAAAATGACCTTTTGGGAAATTTCCTATCTTGGTTTAGGCAAAGGAAAATTAAAACCCAGTATTTACTTGCTCAATTTTATAGTCTGAAGAATTCCAAGTGAGCTGATTTTTGTAATGGGAGATAGTTGATCAAATCCTTAAGTGTATCTTATTCCGTTTCATCAAATACTTCCCAGTCTAGAACAGCATAGAAATGTTCATCACGTGGATCAGCAATATAACAAAAGTTGTCTCTTCTATACAGTAGCTCAAACAGAAGGGTTTCTTCTAACTTTAGTTTTCATTTCTTTTCTCTCTCTCTCTTTCAACAATAAAACCCCACCTACCATTCTGTGTTTCACTAACTGAAATCTTCAAAATGGGATAAATATATATACACATCTGCAATGGATTTCTATTTCTGCTTGATTTTCTTAAAGTTAAAACTTTCAGTGAAATAAAAAATTCAGCTAAATAAACACATCCATTCAACAGACATAAAAACGGAAAACAAATTTCAAGAAGGAGAGAATTAGAAGTTTACAAGCATCTCTTCAGAGTATTTTGCCTTCGGTTAGCATATAAGGGGCGATCGAATTATAGGGAGCATTCTAACCACAATGAAAATGTACTGCCGACAAACGTAGTTTTTAAAAAGATGGTACATCCATGGTAATGTTCACATTCAGTCATTAATTTAGAACAGTGAATACAAATGGCAGTATACATAAAGACATACATAACTGATTTGGAAAGGTTACTTTGAACTACCATAGTAAAACTTTATGTGGAGACTGCCCTGCTTGCTAAAAATAAGAATCATTTCACATATATAGGTGGAAATGAAGTCATGTGCCTTTAAACTGTTCAGCTCATTTTTTTTTTTTTCTTCACTCAAAATGTAAAATCTAACTCGGTATGAGCCTGTCAGACTTAGTTTGAGAAAGTAACAAGCAGCCTTCCATTAAGGCTAAGGAAGAGTTTGTATTTGAACGAGAAATTGATAAGAATAGAAAAATGCAAAAGAAAAATTTAAAAAGCCATATTAACTCAAGAAAGTCCTTGGGACTTTTCCTCAAGTAAGTCTTAACCCTAACAATGATACTAGCCTCTGAAGACCGTAAAATTAAGTCATGAGAAAGAGTCTCAATTTGCTATCTCTACAAATGCTGAAATGTAGCCTTTGTTGTCTTTAAAATTTAAGTACAGATAAGGGCTGAGAACTCAAACTCCTCCATAGTTCTTTCTTTAATAAACAGATTAACAGGTAGGTAATAAATTCTGAAGAAGTCACAGGGTGCTGTACTACAGGTGGGAGGGAACACACCGAATAATGCAACTTCTGTCTTAGTAAAGGACCTCGACCAAATTTTCAACCCTGAGTTTGAGTCTTAAGCATGCTAAACCTGATGTGCATATATGTTTAAGGCTTAATCCTTCCGTTCTTCCATGCAGAAGCATTAATGTTATGAATATTCTTAATGCATTTCACTACGCAGATGTAAGAGGACACGGACGAGGAGTCATTACGTACTGGGCAGTCTTCCTGAAGACCACAAACCTCAAATCAGGAAAGGTATACTTATCTAGGGGGGAGAAAATGGGAAGTTTCCAGCTTGTTCCATGATACATTTCACTAAGAACTATACTACCTGACAAGGCTGATTTAAAAAAAAAAAAAATCACTTTTTGCTTCTGTTAAGGGTGGTGGTGATTATTTGCTTCATACTGGTTTTTCTACGTAAGCAGATATTTTCTTATGGCTATATTCACTTGAATGAAATAGCAAGGATGACTACCTGAATTTTCCAGTGTATTGTTATAGTACACCTCAGAGAATGGTTGGTTCAATGGTCTCAAGTCTAGAATTCAGAACTGCTGCCCAATACTGTAAATTTATTTAGGACAAAATAAGGTATAACCAATTAACTAAGCTGCATTAAAAAAATCATTTTAATATTACAAGTTTGGACATGAAATAATGATATGTCCACACAAAGGAGAAGAGCCACAAACTTGTCATGGAACGCAAAGCAGACTGCGGGAGGCAGCCACTAGATACAACAGTCATAAATAAGGAATTAGCTTCTCTTATTGGTTTGGGTACTTGGGTGTTCAAGGAATGTATACAAATATTTAAAACAATATTCCTTAGAAGTTACATCCAAAAACAGGAAGAAAAGTATATCCCGAGATACTTTTCTGCATCATTCCCACATTTTCCTATGCTCATTATAGAAGACAAAGGCAATAATCAGAAGGAAAAAAAAAAAGTGGAAATATTAAACCAAAAAACCGAGAATGCGGTATTTTAAAAATAGGTACTCGACATCAATGAAAAGAGTTCCATTTTTTTCCTACCACAGAGCTAATCAGCCAGAAAAGTGCTTAAAGTATATCGGCACACTTAACATTAAAAACACAAAATAAATAAAAGCCAGGGTTCTGATTCAGGCAAAGACTTAAGAGCCTGAGGAAAGGAAAAATGAATAAATTTCAAGATTAAAAAACTGAAAGAAGGGAGAGAGAGAGAGAAAGAAAGCAGACCTTGCTTTGGAACTCAGTTCAATGAGATGAAAAATTACAAAATGTTTTGGCTATACCGAGTCTGGATAAATGTGATCAGTTAAATATGACCATAAATGTTAGCCCTTCTGTTCAGCCTTTCCTATAATGAGCTCCTGACTGACCGCTCTCTTTCAAAGTTCCCCAAACCTGAAAAAGTGACCTGCCCCAAATTAGAGATGCGGCCCTCATCACCAAGAAGGCTGCTGTCACATAATTACTTGCAGAGGACAGGGCAGCAAGGCATCATTTTCTCTCCCGCACCGCAATTTAAACCGTGTTGGAACAGCTCAAAGTTGTGGATGTATCATGGAAGAGACATCTTAAAAGTCATAACCAATTTGCGTTCTCATCCCAATTTCTCAGCCACGGTCAGCAACAATGTTTGTGATTTTAGTGTACTATTTTACCTTTTTGGAACAATTCTAGAAAAACAGAGCAACCTCAAAACGAGCAGCGTATTGGGAGATTTCCATTTGTCATCCCGGAAAGGTTGGACGTGAACACGGCTATAAGGGAAGTCAGAAAGAGATGTGACCAAGATGAAACAACCCGCCCTCCCCTGCTGCCCCCTCTGGATGGTGAACAGCTTCACTCAGATTTTCAGAACAGGCCAGCTTCAGGTAACTTCCCTGGAAAAGGCTCAACCCTCTGCAAATCATTCCGTTTAACACACTAACCGACCCAGATGAAATATGGAGCACAGAGCATGTCCGCGAGCCTAACAGACCTTTGAGTGTTAAGCAGAGATTAGAAAACTACCAAGGATTTATACCAAGTTCAGAAAAGCAAAACCTCATTTTTGCACTAACCTGGTCTGGAGACCCTCTCAAGGTACATCTAGTCTCTGAAGCACCTTTGAGTTGTACGGATGTGAGAATAACTTTGAACTATAGAAGTTATATGCATCTTTAAGAATCACATTTTGATGATTATAAAATTTTTTTTTTCTATTTTACAACATAGGTCCAGCTACACTGAAAAAATTACACCGCTTATTGAAATACATTTCATTTTAGAAACAGACTACTAAAGTAATCTATACAAAAACTCTAAAATAATTTCTGTAGTAAAATAAAGAGTGTGTTAGGAGAGCTACACAAAGGAGAAAATTTCTGTCTTTCTCTATAATGCTTGATATACTGTGAAACACGGCTAGCTCAACTCTGAAGCCAGCACCAAAAGCTGAAAAGAATTCGTTACAATACACAGTGTACAATTAATGCTCTGGATTAATCTCACAGCCTTCCCGATTAGTACAAAGGAAACCAGGCCTGTCCCCTCTTTGAGGAGAAGTCCAGGATAGAAAAGCAAGCATACCTCATCAGCTGATATGAAATTATAAAATCCCACAAGTCCGAGTATCTGAAATTTATAAAAGTCACCAGAAAATGCAAGCAAATTGGGCTTTAGTTCCGTGGTTCCCTGGTTTAGATGACAGTTCCCTCCGTGAACTCAAGGTCTTCCCGTTCACTCCCTCGGATGTGCTGATTCACCGAGACAATGACAAGGCTCCTGGTGGGGGCTGAGGAGAGTCTGACAGCTACAGACACGCTCCCCAACCCCCCTCTCTGCAAACTCACGTGGGGGCACGGAGCTCGCGGAGAACATGCTTAAGGAGATGGATGCTAATGGTGCTGTGCCGAACTGTTCTTCTCTGCCAGGTGCCTCAGAAAGGTGTCCTCGCCCTGGCCTCGGTTATTTAAAGGCTCGCTCTTAAAGAGAGCGGGAGGTGGGGGCAGGTGAGGGACCGGGGGGATGGGCAGGTGGTGTGGGTGGTGAGGGTGCGTGTGGATGTGCAGGTGTGAGAAGGGGTGCGGGATGGGCCGGGGGGGCAGAGTGCTCGCGGGGTTCATGTTGATCGGAGGGGCGGGGGTCGTGGGGGTGTTCACCACAGAAGGGACTGGGGTGGCCGGGGCGCTCGTGAGTGGGATCTGGACAGCAGGTGGCACGTTCACGGGGCTGGTCACCCGAAAGCACTTCTCCTTGTGGGCCTTAAGCATGTTGGAGAAGCGGAACCGCTGGCCACACACATCGCATGGGTAGGGCTTCTCGCCTGTGTGAGTTCTGCGGTGCCTCTTCATGTTGGGGCGGCTGGTGAAGCTTTTGCCACAGATTTCACAGATGAAGGGTTTCTCTCCTGAGATGAACACAGACACAAACAGCTGATTAACACGTCAGGCAGCAGTTATGTGCCCGGCTATTCCTCATATTCGAAAAGGAGGTCACCGCCCCTCTCCTGTGTGGCGCTTTCTAATCGCCACAAGAGTCCCCCAAAGTTGGGACTTCACAAAAAAGCACAGGTACAAGTAAAACTTACCTACAACCTACCATAGCATCTGGGCTTGGTTAAAAGGAAAAAAAAAAAAAAAAGAGGAGTTCCCATCATGGCTCAGCAGGAACGAATCTGACTAGTATCCATGAGAACACAGGTTCAATCCCTGGCCTCGCTCAGTGGGTTAAGGATCTGGCATTGCTGTGGCTGTGGTGTAGGCTGGCGGCTACAGCTCTGATTCGACCCCTAGCCTGGGAACCTCCATATGCCGTAGGTTCGGGCCTTAAAAAAAAAAAGGAAAGCAAGCATCTACAGGAGTGACCTTTCCCATCCTAGTGAGGAACTGATCACATGGTTCTTCTGCTCAGTGGAACTAAGCCCAAGGATGAAGCTCTGCCTCTGAGCATAGGCAGGCTGATCTGTGAGCAATTTCTGACATTTCAGCCCAAAGCAGGACTTTGCTCAAAGTGTCCTATGGAGTAGGTCTCCTCATGTCTACTCATACGTGATCCTCGGCATGTGGCTTACTTTTGGGTATCTGGGGAAATACTGGGCTGACTTGCCCTACAACATGGATTTTGCACCACAGTGTTTCTCTGCAGACAGTTCTCCACTACGTGGGACCGTCTGCACATCTCGAGAGCACTCACCGGTCCTGGCACCAGACTACTAAACACCCCCAAGAAATTCTGATGATCAGGAATGTCCCCACACCGTTTCCAAATGCCCATGCGGGTAGGGAGGGTTAGGAGGCAGGCCACCATTCCTGGTTGAGAACCACTGGGACAAGGAACCCAAAAGCAAATGGTCTCATAGTTCTAAAAGCTCTTAGGGAGGAAATTAGGTTTGGGCTCTAAGGGCTTAATTTTTAAGCTTCCTCACTTTCCTTCAGAATTATTGCTTAGTTCCATGCTATGTCTGCCTGCCTCTCTCCCTAGGCTATAAGGAAGAAACAAATGACTCCTGAACATGCCTGTCCATAATCATTTCACATGGAATGCTGTGCTGTGGTGTGGAGTATCTGTGCACATGCCCTTCAGCGACCATATGCTTGTATTTATCAGTTCCTTCATCAGTTCTCAGCGTTTGCAGCTTGCACCTTTACAGTGACTCTGCTACAAGAGTTTGCTCTCACCTCAACTATTGCTACCCCCCCCTTTATTTTTCTAGTAAGTGTCCTTTCTCTACTCTGAATAAGTAAGAGCTACTGTGTATTGAATCTTACCGTGCACTCAGCACTGTTCTAATCACCTGACGCCTTATTAACCTCGGATGATCCTCACAGCCATATGAGGTAGGTATGCTATTATCCCTATTTTACTGATAGGAAATTAAGAAACTTGCCCATTTCTACAGCTAGCGGAGAGCCAGGATTTAAAACTGCAGTTTGGGAGTTCCCGTCATGGTGCAGGGGAAACAAATCAGACCAAGAACCATGAGGTTGTGGGTTGATCCCTGGCCTCACTCAGTGGGTTAAGGATCTGGCATTGCTGTGAGCTGTGGTGTAGGTCGCAGACACGGCTCGGATGTGGCGTTGCTGTGGCTGTGGCACAGGCTGGCAGCTGTAGCTCCAATTGGACCCATAGCCTGGGAACCTCCATATGCTGCAGGGTGCAGCCCTGAAAAGTAAAAGAAAAAAAGAAAAAAGAAAAAAAGAAACTGCGGCCTAGCCTGGCCCCAGACAGGTAAATCACAGCACTTTACGCCTCAATGCTTTGTGCATTCCTGCAAACACAAAGGAATGTTATTTTCTTACTGTTTCCCTCCACTTTGGGACCCCTTCTAATACTAGGAGCAAGCACCTCTGTCCATATTGTAGTGCTTATTTTTTCTCTCTGCCTTTGAAAACTGGTATCTCCTGTTGCCCTCCTTCCATGGAAGCCAGAATTTTCCTCACTTTCCCTGAGACTGAACTGAATGAACCACAAGGACAGATAAGTTTTCTCTGTAGTCACCAGTACTACTTGGTGACTACAATATTTCTTCTATTTTCCTACTTTTCATTATTTAATCACTGCCACTGCGAGGCTCTTCACTGTGATTCATAGTCATCTTTCTAGATAAGTTTTGTATCTGCTCGTTTTCCTTCTTTTTAATCCTATTTTTAATTTTTCTTTTTTTGTCTTTTTGCCTTTATCTAGAGCCGCACCCGCGGCATATGGAGGTTCCCAGGCTAGGGGTCTAACAGGAGCTGTAGCTGCCGGCCTTCGCCACAGCCACAGCAACACGGGATCCGAGCCGCGTCTGCAACCTACACCACAGCTCACGGCAACGCCGGATCCTTGACCCACTGAGCAAGGCCAGGGATCAAACCCACAACCTCATGGTTCTTAGTCGGATTCGTTAACCACTGATCCACGAAGGGAACTCCAATCCTATTTTTAATCTTTTTAATTTCCTCCAATTACCTTAAAAACTTCAAATTCTATGTTAAATGGAATTGATTAAATCAACTGTGGTATACCCATCTGATGAAGAGTGCCATTAAAAACAATTATTATAGGAAGTTACCTTCGTGGCTCAGTGCTTAACCGACCCGACTAGTATCCATGAGGATTCGGGTTCAATCCCTGGCCTTGCTCAGTGGGTTAAGGACCCGGCATTGCCGTGAACTGTGGTGTAGGTTGCAGATGCAGCTCAGATCCTGCATTGCTGTGGCTGTGGCGTAGATTTTCGACCCCTAGCCTGGGAATTTCCATATGTCCCAGGTGTGACCTTAAAAAGCAAAACAAAACAAAACAAAACCCAATATTATAAAAGTATAGAAATGTAATTATTAACATGAAAATCTATAATCTAGTATCTATTGCCTATTACGTAAAATAAGCAAACTATGAAAATGTATGTGTGGAACTATCCACTTTTATTTAAAAAAAATTTTTTTGGGGGGTCTTTTTGGGTCTTTCTGCAGCATATGGAGATCCCCGGGCTAGGGGTCGAATCAGAGCTATAGCTGCCAGCCTGCACCACAACCACAGCAACACCAGGTCTGAGCCGCATCTGTTGACCTCCCGGCAACGCAGGATCCTTAACCCACTGAGCGAGGCCAGGGATTGAACCTGCATCCTCATGGATGCTAGTCAGGTTCATCTCTGCTGAACCACGATGGGAACTCCCTTTTTTTTTTTTTTTTCTTTTAACTTAATGAATTTTATTATCATTACCTTTTGAGATGTGATCTACTTAAAATTTTCTCAAGGCACTTCCTCTAGCTTAATCCTTACAGTCAGCTCTGAATGGGAAAGCAGCCCACAGGGCAGGCATTTTTCTTTGGACTTCAACATTGAAATGGGAACTACAGAGACCCAGCCATGGGCAGAATTTCTTCATCACAAGTTATGCAGGCTAAACAGGATGATCTCTTGTGGTTCCTTCTAGCTCTGTTACTCTGCAGACTAAAAGAACCTAGAATTCTGTGATTAATTTTTTAGAAACTTGAAACATGTTTCATACTGTTTGATTTGTGCAAAGACAGCTAATTCCAGAGCGTCACGTTGAGACAGAGATTCAATGCCCCAGTGTTTACAGGGGGGCTAGTATTGTAATCAACTCCCTGGAGGCTGGATGATCAAATGCTTACAAATCTATGCTATGAAGCATATACCCTTGAAAACACAAAGCAGTTAAAACATTATTTAATCTCATTTGATGGATGTGTTTGTGAAAAGTAATGAATTTCAGTAAATCAAATCCAATCAAACTTTAAGAATATTGAGAGGGTATTCCATTAAAAGCAGTCAATGTTCTCCATTTCTTTAAAAGGCCCAGAACCCTTTCTTTGGAAAAATACACATGCACAAAACAAGTTTCATACAATTTCAGGAGATCTTGTGCCCCAAATAAAGAGTCCATTGTCTTGAAAGAGCCCACAGATTAAAAAGGCACTAACAATCTTTTTTAAAACAAAGTCATGAAGGCCTAATTTTTCAGTCTTATAAATCTTGCCTTACTATATATCAGGTTTATTTAAAGTGGAATATGCACTCGGAAGGCAGATTTGTGGTTTAGGGTTTTAAATAAACAGACTCACAGGTAATTGTTAACAAGTGCTTGAGACATAGCTGTACCTTTCCCAAGGAATTCTTACCAGTGTGTGTTTTCATGTGTTCGTCGAAGTACTGCTTCATGTTGAAATCCTTGCCACACCACTGGCACATGAACTGTTTGTGCCCAATGTGGATGCTCATGTGGGAGCGCAGCTGGTACTTGTACTGAAACCTTTCGTCACAGTTCTGCATTGGACAGAGTGGAGATTTTTGAATGCCAAGCACAGCTGCATTATTTGCACCCACCCCACCTGGTCTGAGATTAGGTTTATTTCTCATACTCCAAGATAGAACCTGCTTGTGTCAAATATTTGGCTCTGCTACATTTCTGTAACTGAGTTCTTAATAAAAGGGAACATTTCTCAAATGACTATCACCGAGGTCTATCCGATTTCTCTGAATTATGGAGAAAAGTAAAATAACTCATCGTGTGTAACTCCCAAATTTAACCTCATCGAAGAGAGTTACCACTGTGTTAAAAGGGGCCACTGTCTACCCAGCAGTGAGATAACGTAACACACAACGCTCAGGGCCTGTGTCTGACCGCTCTGTGGAAATACAGCCTGTGCTTTGCAGGGGGCACACTTCTCTCTCGCTGTTCACCATGTATACACAAGCCAGCCCCCCGCGTGGGCTGGTGGGCAGCACATGCCTTACCTCGCATCTGAAGGGCTTCTCTCCAGAATGCTGCAAGGAGTGCACCTTGAGTGACATACTGCGTTTGAATGACTTTCCACAGGTTTCACATGTAAATGGCATGTCTTTCGTGTGTGCTGCAACACAGAATATGCACTGACACTCAAAACCAGTCCACCAAAAGGCTCAAACTGGAAAAGAGACACGTTCTACGGTAAGGTGGTCATGCCATCTTAAATTCACTGCACTCTAATTTGTGAGGCTTTAATAGTGGAGTTCTGAAGGGAAAAATAGCAATGTTGAAAAGAAACCTGGGCGTGGAAGACTCCACCATCCAATTTGGTGACGCTTACTAAAGACATGTTGTATTTAGTTTCAGTGAGTCAAAACTGATTAAAGTACGACAGTTCCTCATATCCTGCCTGATCCAAAGCATAAAACGCACCAGAGAACAAGGGACAATTAAAGGTGTGAGCGAAAAGCAACAGAAAAAACTTACCAACCATGTGTTTCCGCACATGAGCCATGGTATAGAATTTCTTCTCACAAATTTCACAGGAAAATTTCTTTTCTGCATAGCCATGGACGATCTTGATATGTTCGTGAAGAGACCAGAGTTTCTTGAATGATTTATTACAGGAAACACACTGAGCAGGATAAATAAAAACAATCTTTATTTATAGGGGCTTGCAGAAAGCCACACCTGCTGACCAGCAGCTGGAAGGAGTGGGCTTTAGATTCGTGGCATAGGCCAGAATCTGAACAAATGATTTTCCTCCACGGAGTCTAGAGTCCAACACCAACACCCTTATGTTCTATTTGCTGAGATGAATTTTTTTAGAGACACTTTGGGAGAATGAAAATAATGGCAAAAAAATAAGATAAAAAGAAATGGATACAGCAGAAATTAACAGGACACTGTAAATCAATTATAACAGAAAAAATAAAAATCTTAAAAAAAAAAGGAAATGGAAAGTGCCACTAATATCAAAGAATTGCCTGCTTTTATCAAATTAGTCTTGCGCCTTTGGAAAGAACCTTCAAGTTGTATTTTGTTTTTAAATACATAATTACTAAGAGTAGCTGTTTCCTACACGTAGGTTACTATGCAGTTAATATGTGTTTACCAGAGAATACAAACTAATTTTATTATTTTATTTTTTTGTCTTTTTAGGGCCGCACCTTGTGGCATATGGAGGTTCCCAGGCTAGGGGTCTAATCGGAGCTGTTGCTGCTGGCCTACGCCAGAGCCACAGCAACACCAGATCCGAGCCGCGGCTGCAACCTACACCACAGCTCATGGCAATGCCGGATCCTACCTACTGAGCGAGGCCAAGGATCGAACCTACAATCTCATGGTTCCTAGTTGGATTTGTTAACCATTGCGCCATGACGGGAACTCATACAAACTAATTTTAAATTAGCATAAACAAGATAAAATAAAACAGGAGTTTCTGCTGTGGCCCAAAGGGATTGGCAGCATCTCTGGAGCAGGTTCAATTCCTAGCCTGGCACAGTGGGTTAAGGATCTGGTGTTGCTGCAGCTGTGGCATAGGTTGCATCTGTGGCTCGGATCTGATCCCTAGCCTGGAAATTCCATATGCCACTGGGAGGCCAAAAAAAAAAAAAAAAGGAAAAAGAAAAACTATAGCCTTTGGAATGGATAAGCAATGATATAGCACTGGGAACTATGTCTAGTCACTTATGATGGAGCATGATAATGTGAGAAAAAAGAATATATACATGTATATATAACTGGGTTACCTTTCTGTACAGTAGAAAATTGACAGAACACTTTAAACCAGCTATAATGGAAAAAATAAAAATCTTATAAGTGAAAAAAAGATAAACAAAACATACATAATGGGTTATAGATCTATAGCAGTATAACAATGTTTTTGTAGCTTAGAGAATGCCTTTGGAGGAGTTCTTGTTGTTGCTCAGTGGGTTAAGAACCCAACTAGTATCCATGAGGATGCAAGTGCGATCCCTGGCCTAATTCAGTGGGTTGCCAAGAATCTGGCGTTGCCAAGAGTTGCGGCATAGGCCAAAGAGGTGGCTTGGATCTGGTGTTGCTGTGGCTGTGGTGTAGGCTCGCAGTTGCAGCTCTGATTCGACCTCTAGCCTGGGAACTTTCAAATGCCGCAGGTGGTATTATCCGCCCTTTTCCCTGAGAACCCAGCTCCAGATCTCTCATACATGCACCTGTAGGAGACACAGGTAGTCCTGCACAGTTCCCTGGATTATGGACCATTACTAGTCCAGGACATCATAACATGTATCAAAATAAAATACTTCTAGTTAAAAACAGTATGAGGAAGTTCTAGTTGACCATCAGACTCTGGAATACTTAAGGGAACAAGCTGTTATTCACTGTAAATAAAGATCTCTAACTGGCACAACATTGCAAATCAACTATACTTAAAAACAAACAAACAAACAAAAAAAACCAAAACCATCACTGTCCCTTCAGGAAACAAGAGTTCTGAGAAGAAGCACAAAGATAAGCCTCTCACTGGCCACTGCTTGAGAGAAGGACAGACAACTCCCATAAGCCATTTTGCAGGGTACACTTTTAATTTTTACTTGTTACTAGGTCATCAGGATTAGAAATGCAAAAAGACCATTTAGCAGAATCCACAAAACCTAAATACAAGTTTAAATGAAATTATGATAAGGAATAGGGAAGAAAGTCACACAAAAAAGAATCTACTCAATGTTTTCTTTTCTGTACTTAATGAAGCAAACATAAGTTAAAAAAAAAAACAAAAACCAACTACATAAACATCGAGATCAATGAATCATTACAGAACTAAGTTTGACCCCTAGGGTGCAGCACAGTATCACGCTCCCTTTGGTTGTGCCGCAGCCGGTTCAGAACCAAGCCAGGGCACCAGCAGCTATCCAAGGGCAGACGCCATGATTCATTCAGTCTTCTTTTATTTACCAGGCGTGTCAGAGACCAAGTCACAACGGAAGAATCAAAAAGCAGCGCATTTTTAGCAAATATAATGTACATTAAAAAAAAATTCTTTAAAGAGAAGCAATGATCTCAGTTGTTTATTAAAGACAAGAAGGAAAAGGGAAAAATAAGGAGTGCTCCAAATCAGGAGTACTCCAGGAAACACACCGGAAAAAAAACAACCACAAAAAAAAAACAACAAAAAACAAAACCAAGTTCATCTTCTAAAAGAAGTTTCACTTAAATATGGTACAAGTTTTTATTTTACATGCTTTCTTGAGAAATTAAAAGACTTACCTTTTATGAAGTCATTAATGTGCATTCACATGTGCAAACGAATATAGCGCAACAAAATATAATTCACTCAATATAATAAATTAGCACACCTCTTAACCTATCACAAAACAGTCCTTTCAAGACACCAGCCTGGTTTGGATACCATCTTTTGTTGCCTTAACGATACCGCACAGTAGCATGACATAGCCCTACTGCCAGGTGGGCAACATTTTCCACCAGCTCAGCCTTGTTTAAAGTTTGCACATTCCCTTGGGCTCAGCCTCTTGACACATTTAGTGTTGTCATCACTCCACTGGTAAAAGCAAACTCACTCCTGGAGATCTTCCATTTCCACCAGTCTGAGTCATGATGGTTTTTGTCCCCATCAGCTGCACTACAAATCTGGCATCCTTTTCAACCTTAGAAAGGGAACTCTCGCTACTCCTGACCTGTACTTGACTTCTCCCACCTTGAGAGAGAAGATGCCAGAATGAACTATATTTACAAGAGTAAATCTCAGTGAAAAGGCGGTGCTGACTTTACCTGTAACAGATCCCCCTTCCAATGCACCTGGGTTCCCACTAGAACAGCATCAGTTAAATTCAGTGCTCTTGAAAGAAAATGTTAAGCCTGGGTTTTGAAAAGACCAAAGCAGGGGCTTTTAAAAAGATAAATTGGTGAAAACTGTCCCTTCGGCTTCTATCATATTTATTCTCTCGGGCAGATACCAGGTGAGTCTGAACAACCAGGTTCTATCCTGGAAAGTTTGCCCTCTTGGTGATGAAACCTACCTGAATATTTTTTTCACAGTCTGTTTGCTGGTGAAGGGACAGCTCACTTTCCAGGACAAACTTCTTGCCACATTTATCACAAATCTGCATGCGCCTATGAGTAACGTTCATGTGCTTCTCCAGGTACCAGCGAGTATTAAACACCCTGGGGCACTTCTCACAGGTCAGTGTCTCTTTCTCTTCACACTTAGCTTTCTGGACTGGTGCTTTGGGCTCCTTTGCGGCCCGCTTCTTACGCTTAGGTGGCTCTACACTCTTCCTACGACCTCTCGTAGCTCTGGGAGTAGGGGAAGTGGCAGCTGCAGCAACAGAGGCAGCTCTCCTCGTTCTCCTTTGTGTAACGCTGACTTTCTCCACTATCTTCTCCTTTTTCTTCTGCCTTTCATTCTCTCCATAGTCATTGCTGTCATCTGTGGCCTCTTCCTCACTCTCTTCCTCTTCCTCCTCACTGCTTGTCTTAAGAACAGGAGTCTCTTTGGACTGAGAAGAGACACCCTTTTCCCCTTTAGATACATTTAATGTTTGATTATTAAGGTTTACCTCCACTATGATCTGCTCCCTTTTGTAGGAGACTTCCTCCTCCTCCTCCTCCTCTTCTGTGTCATCAGAGTGCTCCCGGTCTTCTTTAACAGCATGCACGTCAGACACTGCTCTTGTCTCCCTGAAATATGGCTGTTCCTCTGTTTCATGGAGATGCGGTTTGCTCATCTTGGTGTCCACTAACACAGAATAAGGACTTCCTGATTCCCTTTTGTACACTTTGGTGGACAGGTCAAGTTCTTGGTTGGCACCATGATAAAAGGTAGATGGTACTTGACCACGGCGGCTATCTTCTTGTGCCATCCCTGCTACATGCACAGCACAGTTTTCAACCAGCTCCTGACAAGAACTGGCTGTGTGGCTCATTGGTTAAGTGGCCCGATTTATTACGCAGTTCAGACTATAGAGAAATAGCTTTAAAACAGGGTAAGTATTAGGACTCAAATCTTTTCCCATCCACAAAGCATCACTTAGATGAAAAAAAAAAAGTATTCGTGTGTGCAATTCTTCCAGTGTTGCAGCACCGAAGCGTAAGTCAAAAGGTTTGGTATTATGGCAAGAGCACAGCACTAGTGATTTGTCTTTTGAAGAGAGCTACACGTGACTTGGAGCATCCTATCTGCAAAGAAAAGCAAAGAGAAAAAAGATCAGATATCATTTATTTCCTTCCCTTAGCATGGATTTACATCATAGAACAAACATATCTTAAGATAACTAAACTCTTTATATATACAATTCTTTATCCTGCTTAAACAGTTCAGTGGGGGCCATCATTTTACTGCATTACATGAATTCAACAAACATTTGGCTGGAATATAAATTCTAAGACAGCAGGAGTCCAGTTCACAGAGATATCCTTAAGAGCTTAGCACAGTGACTACCAGCACTTAGTAGGTGTTCAGTATATATGTGACGGCTAAGTGAATATCTGCTACTGCCCAGTGTTCACTATCCCAGACATACCGACACGGCAGAATATATGGTCTGTGTCCACAAGGAGCTTACAGTCTAGTTATACAATATGTATCATCCATAAAATACACAAGAGCTCAGGCTGGCTGGCTTTCTTTTCAACATCAGTCACCACCAGCCGCCACAGTGAGAGCGCACAGAACAAAGGTGGTAGAGGGCTAGGCACCG
Source organism: Catagonus wagneri (assembly GCA_004024745.2). Lineage (NCBI taxonomy): Eukaryota > Metazoa > Chordata > Mammalia > Artiodactyla > Tayassuidae > Catagonus > Catagonus wagneri. Next base: position 9,367,722 of record PVHT020001179.1, on the reverse strand, counting down.
TAGCAGGGAAATAAAGCAGCTAACTGACATAACAACAGAAGAGAGAGAAACTTCCCTGGCCTTAAAATAATTTATAACATGCATAGATACTGTTTTTAGGTCTCAATTTCAAAAGTTGCTAGGTCTTTTAAAATTTGTTGCACGTGTAGCTCTTCTCTCTAGATCCATGCAACCATCAGGTGATTTTGCATGCGTCAGCTGCACAGACGTCTAAATTCTAAGAAACAGTAACCATCAGGTTGACAAAGTTCCAAGAAAAATAAAACCGTCATTTGAAAAGAAAAAGATGAGAAGGGCATATAATTTGCTTTGTGACATACCTCACATTGCTGCTTAGCCAACCCCAAACCCCTGAGTCATATGAATGTTACTGCAAGCACAAACTCTGTCTACCGACAGAAGGAAACTAGTATTTACTGAATACCTGAGAGGTGCATAAGCACTGTGAAGGTGCTCGTTATTTATTATTTCTATTTAACACGCACTGCAAAACTTTGGGGTTGATTTTTAAACTTATTTTTAATTTTTAATCAAAGTAATAAAAAAAAGCATATATAGTTCTCTAAAGTCAAATATACTGCAAGGTTTATAACAAAAGCAGCTGTTCTCTGCCTACGCCATCTCATCTCATCTGAGTCCCATACCCAAGATACAAGTGTCCTTTTCAGTTGTTTCTCTTCCCCTTCTCCCTGCATTTATTTCCGTATTTCTAAACGTGATCATATTCCTATTTCTTGACTTTTTTCAATTTTAGATATTGTAACTTCTCTCACTATAGTTTTCTTACCTTATTGCTCCCAGTTCTCCCTTTACCTCCCAATACAGCTGTATCACTTTTTTGTTAAATCAGTATTCACTGTTTATACTATTATGACTAATATATGTAATTCACAACTATTTCTATCATTCCCCTATTATCTCTCTTCCATTTTCTCTCCTTGTGAGTTTATTTATTTTTAAAATTTTATTTATTTTTTTTGTCTTTTTAGGGCCGCGTTCATGGCATATGGAGGTTCTCAGGCTAGGGGTCAAATCTGAGTTGCAGGTGCCGGCCTACACCACAGCCATGGCAACGCGGGATCAAAACCGCGTCTCTCACCTACACCATGACTCACGGCAACACCAGATCCTTAACCCACTGAGTGAGGCCAGGGATTGAACCTTCATCTTCATGGATCCTAGTCAAGTCCATTAACTGCTGAGCCACGAAGGGAACTCCCTAGGATTTATTCTTTTAAAAAATTATTTTAAAAGAATTACCTCAAACTAGCTAGAAATAAAACAAAAAGCATGAAGACAAAGAGAAATAAATGAAAGGATATCCTCTGTGGTAGTCATTAATGCGTTCTTCCCAAACACTCCTGGCCCTCGGCCTTCCGGGCATGTGACAGGACTGTACTTTCTGACTCCCCCCCACCCCCCCGTAGTTGGGTGGAGACACATGACAACTTCCAGTCAGTACTGCTGAGAAGTGACATGAGAAAGAGCAATATGAGTCCCTCCAAGCCTCTTTTCCTTCTGTGACAGGGGCCAGCAAACCCCAAAGTGATGATTGCTGTCCCTGTTATCAGCCTGGGTCCCTGACTAACACAATGACCTACAAGACATGTCCAGTGCGGTGGATCCTTAATTTTTTTTTTCTTTTTAGGACACAGCCTGAGGCATATGGAAGTTACCAGGCCAAGGGTCAAATCAAAGCTGCAGCTGCGCCTATGCCACAACCACGGTCATGGCAATGCTGGATCCGAGCCCCATCTGTGACCTATGCCACAGCTTGTGGCAATGCTGGATCCTTAACCCACCGAGAGAGGCCTGAGATGGAATCCATATCCTCATAGAGACCATGGCAGGTCCTTAACCTCCCGAGCCACAACAGGAACTCCTTTTTGTTTTCTATTTAATTTGATGAAGAGTATGTTTTCAAAGCCATTGAGATCTTGTGTTGTTTACTACTGCAGCCAAGCCTGGCCTATCCTAGCTGATATAGGTGGAATTCAGAGGCACAGTGTTGCCTTCTCAAAAACATAAAGTACATAGCAAAGGCTTAGAAGAGCTGCCTGGAAGGAGGCAAGGAAAAGGCTAAAGGATAGCAACTCATGTTATGCAGGGGTGAAATTACCACCTAATTATCTCAGAAGAGAGCTAATATGCAATAAGAACTTGTAGTTCTAGTGGGGAAATGGACTATTACGAGAGTGTTCTGGTTACGATTGGCTATACTGGACAAATTATTACACGAAAAGGATGAATTCAGGAAAGAATTGATCAGTTTACAATCAGGGATTAAAGGAGTGAGTCCAGATAGCCAACGATTTGTAGTGCATAACACAAAACTGAGGTCTTTTATTAGAATTCAGTCTTGAGACAAGGATCAAGTCAAATATTTGGCCTTCACAACCACTGATAAAACCTCCCAACTGATTTAGGTGGTGATGAATAAAATAGCTTTTCTAAAAAGAGACTAAAGGGAAGTTCTCTCACCAAAGCAGTCTCTTAGTCTGTTTTGTTACAAAGCGTATTTCTCTAATGTGAATTAGTCAAATGCTATTAGTAAACAGGGAAATTATGTCAGTGTTAACACAGAAGTCATGTTGGTCTATATATTTTCCCCTGTTCAGGAGGAAGCTTTCTCACAATTAAGAAGAAAGCCTTAGCGATATATGAAGACATTAAGGAAAAAGCTAAACACTCCATTTCTGTACCTTCCTTTAATGCAAGTTGTGGATGGTTCAGCTGCTTCATGAACCACTGCACCTTCTACTCTATATCTGAAGCGGCTGAGGATGTGTTTCTCCTCCTGTGTTTAAAAAGAAAGTTTTTCATTGCTAAAAGACTATAGCAGGAGTTCTTGTCATGGCTCAGTGGAAACAAATCTGACTAGCATCCATGAGGATGCAGATTCTAATCCTGGCCTCAATTGGTGGGTTAAGGATCTGGCATTACAGTGAGCTGTAGTGTAGGTTGCAGACGCGGCTTGGATCCTGCATTTTTGTGGCTGTGGTGTAGGCCAGCAGCTACAGCTCCGACTCGACCCCTAGCCTGGGAACCTCCAGATGCCTCAAGGGTGGCCCTGAAAAGAAAAAACAAACAAACACACAAAAACTACACTACACCATTGATCAAATTTTTACTATAATGAAATTCATCTCTATTGTAAGTGAATGTCTTCAAGACCCTAAAACCTCACAGGAGGAAATACCCAGGGGATTAAGTCTGTAAAGCTCAACTGACTGACACCAAGTGCCAGTGGAGATTTAATATACCAGTTTTATTTTAATTACTTTCTTTTTCCTTTTTAGGGCCACACCTGTGGCATATGGAAGTTCCCAGGCTAGGGGTCGAATCAGAGCTACTGCTACCGGCCTATACCACAGCCACAGCAATGTGGTATCTGAGTCGCATCTGTGACTGACACCACAGCAACGTCAGATCCTTAAACCACTGAGTGAGGTCAGGAATCGAACCCGCATCCTCGTGGATACTAGTCGGATTCATTTCCGCTGTGCCACAATGGGAACTCCAGTATTTTAGTTAATTTTGTTTTTATTTGTATGCTGGTTACAGTGTCCTGACAGATTCTGAGTGGTCTGCCCAATCCTATTTTTCCCATAAGCCCTGTTTATTTTGGTGTATAATTCTGCAGAATTCAGGAAAGCATGTATGGCATTATACAGAAATACTTGTATTCAAAGTCAAGGAAGAAGTATGGCAAAGTTATGTCAGCAAATCTACGGTTCAAAAAGAACCAAAAGTATGGTCGGAAAAGAACTGTGGATGTGGCTAGGGCACAAGGAGCTGACCAGAAACAAATAAGTAAAAATCCAACTAAGTTTTTGAGAGTCGTACTGCCAAAAAAAACTACCAGCCTGGGCTTGAGAGGCTGTGACTGTTCAAGACTTCTTTTAAACGATCCCTGGGTTCCTAAGCATGTATGGCAAGAAGTAGACTAAGAAAGCTGTTCATCTCCCTGAAGGGGCATATTCCTCATTGTCCGTTTGGGATAGAGCCAAGGAATGTAACAGGGAAAAAAGGAGGAGGAGAACGAGGTCCAAGAAGATGAAGCTAGAGAGCAAAGAAAGAACAGAAAAGTGAGCTGCTGCTAAGAAGCCGGGTCAGGGTCTCTCCAAGAACATTCCCCACCCTTGGAGGGGCCCTCTCAACGACTGCTCAGAGGGACTGCAGAATCTGCTGCAATCCACTGACTTGCTGTTATGTCTCCTGCTCTTTCCCCTTTCAAACGGGAGTATTTACCAGCCTGTCACTAGTCACCATTGTACGCTGCATATGAGGGAAGCAAATCATTTCTCAATTTCTTTCATAAGTCTATGGATCAAAAAGAGCAACATAAAAAAGAAAAAGAGCAACACAGATTACTATGCCTCATCTCCAGGAAAGACCACCCATCATCACATCCTTGCATCACTTAAGAGATCTTGGACGTCAAGCTTGCTGCTATGACCGGACAGGACCTTGGGGTTCTCTGCTTGGGGTTTACCACCTGGTGACCAAAAAAATGGTCCTGTGTATCAAATATTTTCAGCTGTCTCCCTGGCACAGGCAGAGCTATGCTTCCTGGCCCTGTGTAGTTATGCAGGACGTGACTAGTCCTGGCCATCATTATGTTGTGAAATAAGTAATATGAGTCACTTTTGAGCTACTGTATTTAAATCGCTTCTTTTCCCTCTTGGCATGGTGACCAGCAGTGTACACGAAGGTGGCTATTCCATCAGCCTGGCTCACTGAGTGACATGAGCAGAGCTTCCCTGCTAATCTATTAAATAGCCACATACTGAGAAAAAAATCCTTCATTGTTTAAGCCACCTAGATTGAGAGGTGGTTTGTTACTACAGTATAACCTAGCTAACACAGTTCTTTATGAATAAGGAGATGGTATTACATATATAAAATGGTCTCAGTCTTCTTTTTTTCTTTCTGGCCACATTCATGGCATTAGGAAGTTCCCAGGCCAGGGACTGAAACTGCACCAGAGTAGTGCCAAAGCTGGATCCTTAACCTGCTGTGCTACCAGGGAACTCCTCAATGTCTCAGTCTTAAGCTAGACCGCAGAGACTGAATTACTAGGTGAAAAGTTAAAAAATCAGAAAGACAAAGGGCTCAATTCACAGGTGAATTCTCTACTTAACAAGTTAGAAAATAAAACCATTCCTTCTTTAAAAAATTAGAATTGGAAGTTCCCTGGTGATGTTGAAAGTTAAGGATCCCGCGTTGCCCCAGCTGTGGTGCTGTTCGCAATTGCAGCTCAGGTTCAATCCCTGGCCCAGGAACTTCCACGTGCCAAGGGTGAGACCAGAAAAAATAAATAAATAAAATTAAAGCGCATTATTCTACCATTTAAATTCATTCATTCATTCATTTTTCTTTATGGCTGCACCAGCAGCATATCAAAATTCCCGGGCAGGGATCGAATCCAAGCCTCAGCTGCAGCAACACTGGGTCCTTTAACCCACTGCATCGAGCAGGGATTGAACCCTCGGCTCTGCAGTCAGATGCTTTTTTAATTTTTTCTTTCTTTTTAGGGCCGCACCTGCGGCATACAGAAGTTCCTAGGCTAGGCGAGAGTTGGAGCTGCAGCTCCTGGCCTATGCTACAACACCACCATATCCAAGCCATGTCTACAACCTACAACGTTGGCTCGTGGCAACACTGGATACGTAACCCATTGAGCAAGGCAAGGGATAGAACCCATATCCTCATGGATACTAGTTGGTTCTTAATCTGCTGAGCCACAATAAGAACTCCTATTTTTTTTTTTACATTTTTAAAAATTATAGTTGACTTACAATGTTGTTCCAATTTCTGCTGTACAGCAAAGTGACCCAGTCATACATGTATATACAGTCCTTTTCATTTTCTTTTTCTTTCCTTTTTTTTTTTTTTTGCCTTTTAAGGACCACACCTTTGGTATATGGAAGTTCCCAGGCTAGGGGGCAAATTGGAGCTGCAGCTGCAGGCCTACACCAACAGCCAGAACAACGTCAGATCTGAGCCACTTTTGAGACCAACACCACGGCTCACAGCAATGCCAGATCCTTAACCCATTCAGCCAGGCCAGGGATTGAACCCAGGTCATCATGGATACTAGTCAGGTTCATTACCACTGAGCCATGATGGGAACTCCTATACCTTCCTTTTCTTGTATTATTTTCCATCATGGTCTATCCTAAGAGACTGGATATACAGTTTCCTGTGCTGTACAGCAGGATCTCAGTGCTTATCCATTCCAAATATAAAAATCTGCATCTACTAACCCCAAACTCCCAGTCCATCCCACTCCCTCCCCCTTTACCCTTGGCAACCACAAGTCTGTTCTCTATGTCTGCGAGTGTTTGTTTTGTAGATAGGTTCACTTGTGCTATATTTTAGATTCCACATGTGACATCATTTATATTCTATTTTAAATGATGTAAACATATATGGATTCCAATATGAACCTGAAAGTGACATCTCATCACTATTAAAATAAGGAAAGCTCATAGAAACATCAATAAATCACACTTTCAGAATAGCAGATGTAGTCTAATTGTTCACTTTGAAACACACACAGGCTTTCTGCCCAGATTTTACTTTCTCCATTTGATTCTGGCACCCTTTTCCTTATCTGAGTTTTGGTGAAAATCTTGCTTTATTCTCTTTCCAGAAAACTTAAAATATCTCCTAAGGGCACAACAGAGTAACCTTTATAAAACCAAAACCACATCAGGGAAATTAGAACCTTCCATGTTCTATTAGCCAGCTCTTCATGTGTACCCTCAGTCCTAACTTAACTTATTATGAATCATCTTTACTTAGTTTTTTAGAAGACAATGCCAGATCCGAGCCGCGTCTGTGACCTACACCACAGCTCACAGCGATGCTGGGTCCTTAACCCACTGAACAAGGCCAGGGATCCTTCTGGACACGGGTCAGGTTCATCACTGCTGAACCACGAGGGGAACTCCCTTAACTTAGTTTTTTAGTGGACTTTCTAACTTAATATACTGAGCTCTAAGAATCTGAAGGTAGACAGAAGGGGCAAATAAGAACTCATCCTCTTTGATATTTAAAGGTGCTTAAATTCATCTCTCTATAGTATTAAAACAACACAAGTTCATCTATTCCTAAAAATCATTTTCTAAAGTTTCATAAAATAGGAGTTCCCTCTGTGACTCAGTGGTTAACGAACCCAACTAGGATCCATGAGAACTCAGGTTTGATCCCTGGCCTCGATTAGTGGGTTAAGGATCCAGCATTGCCGTGAGCTGCGTTGTAGGTTGCAGACACGGCTCCAATCCCATGTGGCTGTGGCTGTGGTGTAGGCTGGCAGCTGTAGCTCTGATTAGACCCCTAGCCTGGGAACTTCCATATGTTGCGGGTGTGGTCCTAAAAAGCAAAATAATAATAATAATAATAATAATAATAATAAAGTTTCATAAAATAAATGCCAAAATATGGAGTTCCTGCTGTGATGCAGTAGGTTAAGAATCGACTGCAGGAGTTCTCATTGTGGCTCAGCAGGTTAAGACTGGACTAGTATCCATGACGATGTGAGTTTGATCCCTGGCCTCGCTCAGTGTGTTAAGGATCCTCAGTCGCCGAAAGCTGTGGTGCAAGTCCCAGACATGGCTTGGATCCTGCATTGCTGTGGCTGTGGCATAGGCCAGCAGCTGCAGATCTGATGCGACCCCTGGTCTGGGAATTTCCCAATGCCATGGGTTAGCCCGCCCCCCCAAAAAAATGCAGAGGTGCAGGTAGATACCTGGTTTGAATCCAGCATTGTTGAAGCTGGGGCTCAGGTTCAATCCCTGGCTTGAGAACTTCCATATGCTGTGGGTGTGGCCGTAAAAATTAAAAAAACAAAGACAAAATAAAGCGGATCATTCCTTAGTGTCTTGCTATAATTAATGTACACAACTTGGGGAAAAAATGTGGCGTTACATTATGGAGTGTCCAAATTGAGAAGCAACCACTCCTGGTACTTTAAAAGCTTGATCAGCTACTTGGAAGAAAATGTAATTTTGAAGAAAAAGTTAGAAAATATGACAGCATATATAAAGCACACCTTCCAGAATGTGTTTTTTTTCAATGCCGCTTTTTCCCAAGTAGACTACAAAATAACTTTATACTGTCTTAAGAGTGTTTATTTAAATTTAGTTTTAAAAAGAAAACAAGTGATTTTGTTCTCTGAAGTTTAATCACTTAACTTATTAAACTAATTAGTGAATTTTGACAAATTTAACATTGTTTTCTATTAAAAAATGTACTGATGCATCCTCCTTGTATGTTGAAAAGGTTCTGTTTTGGGACGAGTCATTTCAAGTTGAAGAGGCAAGCCTGTGAGGCCTATCAATCTGGTACCTCTGCTGACTCCACTTCCTTCAGAGCCACGTCCCCTGACCTGCCTCCAACGCTCAGACTACCCAGGCACTGTCAGACCCTGCTCCTGCTTGAACGGAGAGGTTTCTAAAGCATACAGCTACCTACAAGGAGCAAGCCAAAACTGAAACCAACAAGAAACGCAAAGGAACAAGGAAGGGAAAGATCAATGCATCTCAGCAAAGTTCTTGCAAAAAAATGATCCACTAGAATGATGACACTGGGGTCTGTGATGTGGTCAGATACTTTGGTCAAAGCTTTGCTGCTTCTGCAGAAAGGTATTCATTTCTTTCTCATCAAGAAAGTACGTTAGTGACACATTTGTCAAGTAACTAATCTCAATGCTTTTGGATGGTCACGTAATTATTTACCAACTACTATATGATTCATATGAGTAAAAAAAATAGAAATGTGAAAGTCTGGAAGAGAAATTGCACCCAGGTGGGTAAACCAAGAAAATTTTCATGAAAGACAGTACATTTCAGGAAAACCTGAAGGGTTGGCTGGTTTTACGCTGGCAGAAAGTCATTTCTAGTAAAGGAAAACTAGGATGGGATAATAAGATATATATTCCTGAACAAGAGACAGTGTAAGTTGTTTAAGTTTTGCTGGAACACAGGGCTTTCTGAAGGGAGAGGTGACCAGATAGGTGAAATTCATTACTGTGTTGTGGCCAGTCTTGAAGATCGGGCGGAAGAGTTTGTAGTTAATATGGATGAGAAGATAGAGCATCAGAGGTTTTTTTTTTTTTTTTTTTTGCCTTTTGTCATTTTATGGCTGTACCTGCGTCATGTGGAGGTTCCCAGGCTAGAGGTCTAATCGGAACTGTAGTGTAGCCACCGGCCTACACCACAGCCACAGCAATGCGTCTGCAACCTATACAACAGCTCACGGCAACGCCGGATCTTTAACCCACTGAGGAAGGCCAGGGATCGAACCTGCAATCTCATGGTTCCTAGTCGGATTTGTTAATCACTGAGCCACGAAGGGAACTCCAAGCATCAGAGGTTTTTAAAGAAGGAACTAATACAATCAGAGTTGTGTTTCAGGGGTTAAATTATATGAGAGCAAACAACTGTAGACCTATATTTAAGTATATCTTTGAAACATATATACAATAAATATATAATTAAACAAAATGGAATAAATTTAAAATAAATAGAGAGTAAAGTAGAAAAAAAAGTAGGGAAAATTATATCAGGAATTAGGATAAAAACAAAATGAAAAGCACAAACCATTTTATATTAAATCCTGTATTAGTACTGACTAAAATAAAATCTAAAATATCCAAAGTATAATTTTAAAAACTTTTTTTTACAAAAATGCATTTTTTGGAGTTCCTGTCGTGGATCAGCAGTAACAAACCCAACTAGTATCAATGAGGATGTAGTTTCGATCCCTGGCCCTGCTCAGTGGGTTAAAGCGTTGCTATGAGCTGTGGTGTAGGTTGCGGACATGGCTTAGATCTGATGTGGCTGTGGTTGTGGCACAGGCTGGCAGCTGATGCTCCAATTTGACCCCTAGCCCGAGAATTTCCATGTGCTGCAGATGTGGCCCTAAAAATGGGTTCTTTATGAAATAATTACTTATTTTCCCCACCTAGTGATCAAACTGAGTTTAAGACTCATGTCCACACTAAGAGCTTTTTTTCTTCTTCTTTTTTTTTTGTCTTTTTGCCTTTATCTAGAGCCGCTCCCGCGGCATATGGAGGTTCCCAGGCTAGGGGTCTAACAGGAACTGTAGCCGCTGGCCTTCGCCACAGCCACAGCAACGCGGGATCCGATCCACGTCTGCAACCTACACCACAGCTCACGGCAACACCGGATCCTTAACCCACTGAGCAAGGTCAGGGATCGAACCCGCAACCTCATGGTTCTTAGTCGGATTCGTTAACCACTGAGCCACGACGGGAACTCCAAGAGCTTTTTTTTCTTAATACAGTACACACACACACACACACACACACACACACAGGAATATTACTCAGCCATGAAAAAGAATGAGAGCCTACCATCTGGGACAATATGGACGGACCAGAGGGTATTATGATAAATGAAGTAAGTCACAGAAAGACAGGTACTGTTATGATTTCACTTACACGTGGAATCTAAGAAACAAAGCAAATGAACAAACAGAACAGAAACAGAGTCATAGATACAGAGAACAAACAGGTGGCTCCAGAAGGAAAGGGAGTTGGGTAAGGAGAGAAACAGGTGGAAATTAAGAGGTACAAACTTCCAGTTACAAAATAAATGAGTAACAAGCTTGAAATGTACAGTGTGGGGAATATAGTCAACAATTAGTAATATCTTTGCATGGTGACATATTCGTAACTAGACTTATTGTGGTGATCATTTTTAGATGTTTAGAAATGCTGAATCACTACATTGGGCACCAGGAATTAACACAGCATTGTAGGTCAATTATACTTCAAACAAACATACAGACAGACAGATAGACAAACGTGTAGAAAAGGAGATCAGACTTGCCTTTACCAGAGGTGGGGCCTGGGGAGAGGGAGAACTGGATGAAGTTAAAGGTACAAACTTCCAGTTAAAAGATAAATAAGTACTATGATGTAACTTACAACATGCTTAATATAATTAACACTGCTGGAGTTCCCATCGTGGCTCAGTGGTTAACAGATCCGACTAGGAACCATGAGGTTGTGGGTTCGATCCCTGGCCTTGCTCAGTGGGTTAAGGATCCGGTGTTGCCGTGAGCTGTGGTGTAGGTTACAGATGCGGCTCGGATCCTGCATTGCTGTGGCTGTCTACAGCTCCTGTTAGACCCCTAGCCTGGAAACCTCCATATGCCGCACGTGCAGCCCTAGATAAGGCAAAAAGACCAAAAAAAAAAAAAAAGAGAGAGAGAGTAAAACAACCTTTCCGTATATAGCTGACTCTCCCTATCCACGGGTTCCACATTTGTACATCTGTACACATCTGTAGATTCAACCAACCCTGGACTGAAAATATTTTTTAAAAAGTTCCAAAAAAGCAAAACTTGATTTTGCTGCACTCGGACAACTATTTACATAGCATTTACATTGTAGATATTTAATACAAGTAATATATATAATTAGAGCTCATTTAAAGCATATGTATGGGAGGATGTGTATTATATTATATTATTATTATATTACCCTTGGATTTTGGTATCAAAGGGGTTCTAGAATCAATCCCACATGGATACTGAGGGATGACTTTATCTTATGGTATACACCAGAGGTCTGAATTACTTAGGATACTAAACTGATATAATTTTAATAAGTATAATAAGAATCATTTAGATCCCTCTGACCTTGGTCTTTTATATTATTACAGTAAAGAATATATGACCAAGCAGGTTTAATGATGGAATCGATAACTAAGATTCATTTTGAACCTAAATTTTGGAACTGTTAACCTTAAAATTTTATCAGTCTATGCCTCAGTCTGCCAATCTCAAAAGCGGAAGCCAAGGAAACAAACTGCAAAACTGAAAAGCTTGGTAAATTCTACTCTCTGATCTACAAAACACATATGGTAGTGGTGATAATAACATGCACTTATAGGATGCTTCATGGGTTACATAAAGCATACTGATGATACGTTTGTTAAACATTTATTACATGCCCACAGTGTGTAAGGACTATAGGAGCTAGAGCCAGAGTTCAAAGGGTCTGTAGTAGATTTACAAATGTCCTTCATTTTCAAAGGTACTAAGAAAATCAACCTGGGATGCACTAGAAAAGCTACCAACACCAACATGTAAAAGTCACCATTACAACAAACAAAACCCCAATGACATATATCACTGGACTGTATTTTATTTTATTTTTTTTGTCTTTTTTTTTTTTTGTCTTATCTAGGGCCGCACCCGCAGCATATGGAGGTTCCCAGGCTAGGGGTCTAAGAGGAGCTGTAGCCGCCGGCCTTCGCCACAGCCACAGCAACGCGGGATCCGAGTCGTGTCTGCAACCTACACCACAGTCCACGGCAACGCCGGATCCTTAACCCACTGAGCAAGGCCAGGGATCGAACCCGCAACCTCATGGTTCCTAGTCAGATTCGTTAACCACTGAGCCACGACAGGAACTCCTGAACCGTATTTTAGGTAAACATAAAATGTTTCAGATGCCTATACTTTACATAGTTGTAATACAACTAATTTTAAGGCAATCCCCTCTAACAAAATTTATTATGTCAATTATTTTTATGCAGTCCATATAATCCATTATCTATAAGAAATGAAATTGAGAAATGCCTGTTATTACCAATTTTAGACAAAGCTTTTGTAAAAATAAAATTTCACTGTAGTTCTTTACATATGCATTTAAATGAGACTGCATTGTGCTTCCTCAGTAATATGCCAGTGAAGCTAGAAGAAAAAGGACAAAGGAGAGGTGTTCCTCCTCGGTCCTACCTAATTACCTTCAAGCATCAACAGTCTCCACATTTTCATATAAGACAATAAAAACTAATGTGCATTACTCATCCCATAGTCGGCTTAAGCAACCTTAACTTTCCCCAGAACCTCCCAAGGCCAAAGAAGAGATCAAATACCAAGCAGGCTGCACTGCTGGACCTGAATGATCACAATGTATTTTCAAAACATCTTTCCATTATTCAATTCAATTCATAAACGTCATCTACAGACAGGAGAATATAATTTAAACAAAGGAGTTATTTTATTCTATTTATTTATTTTTTTGGTCACACCTGCAGCATGTGGAAGTTCCTGGGCCAGGGACTGAACCTGCGTCACAGCAGCTACCCAAGCTGTTGCAGTGACAGCGCTGCAGCCTTAACCCCCTGCAACACAAATGAATTCCCTGCAAAGGAGTTATTTCAAAAAGAAGAGTAACCAAAAACTTTTGACACTTCAAAAATTAACATTTGGAAAAAAAGTTTAACTGAATTAGTCTTAGACCAGGTATAAACAAATAATTCAAAACAAAAATACTTGGGAAGTTCCCTCGAGGTGCAGCAGGTTAAGGATCCAGTCTTGGTGCGGCTGTGGTGCAGGTCACAACTGTGGCAAGGGTTCGATCCTTGGCTCAGGATTTTCCGACTAATGTGGGTGCAGCCAAAAAAAAAATTTGGAACCAAATGGGAAGGTTTAACCCAAAACGTGGCATATCCAAAGGAAAAAGACAGACCGCTAACGTATAACCTGCCTTTTCCTTCCCTTAAATTTGTACGTTCCTCTCCTTAGCAACACTTCTTTTTTTTGTCTTTTTGCCTTTTTATGTAGAGCCGCACCCATGGCATATGGAGGTTCCCAGACCAGGGGTCTAACAGGAGCTGTAGCTGCTGGCCTTCGCCACAGCCACAGCAACGCAGGATCCGAGCCGCGTCTGCAACCTACACCACAGTTCACGGCAACGCCGGATCCTTAACCCACTGAGCAAGGCCAGGGATCGAACCCGCAACCTCGAGGTTCTTAGTTGGATTCGTTAACCACTGAGCCACAAAGGGAACTTCGTCCTTAGCAACAATTCTTAAACTTTTAAGAATCTCTGGAAAACTATAAATCTTCTCTCCTCCAAAAATGAACACACAAAAGTTTACATGCAACTTTGAGAAGTCTGCCCAGTCTAAGACCTCCAGTCATGCAGCAGATTTTACTTTTCTGTATTTATAATACACGTTTACATTAGGTTTGTAAATTAAAATATTTTCCTATCTCCTTTGCTCTCCTTCCTATTTCTTTTTCTCTCAATCTCTCAATGGTCATAAATGAATTAACAGTTGAATGAAAGAACAATTTTGAGTAACATCATTAAATGCAGAATAAAAAAATCTTAATATGAGCTCCAATATGCTACTGAACCAGATACATGTATGACTCACTCGATCTCAGTGTGTTCCCTGGTAAAACTAGAATAAGAGTACCCACATCTATTTAATTTGATAGCACAAGCAAAGTTCCCGGTGCCTAAGGGGCTTTCAGTGCTTGACTCCTTTCTCCTTCCTATTTGAGGTGATGGTTCCTAAGGAAGCTGCAGGTTATGAATAGCAGAGCCGAGATTTATGTAGTTTTAGAATTTGTTCCATGCATTTTTCATAGTGACTATGACGCAATAAAGATGAAAGAAAGGAAAAGACAGGAAGGGGAAAGTTTAAAATATGAAATAGGCCACAAGCAACAAAAGAAAGAATATAAATTGAACTTTATCAAAATAAAAAACTTTTGCGTGTCAAAGAACACTATCAGAAAGTAAAGAAATAACCCACGGAATGGGAAAAAAATGTTTGCAAATCATAGATCTGATAAAGGTCTAGTATCCAGAATATATCGAGAACTCGAACAACTCAACAACGGACCACCCAATTTTAAATGGGCAAAGCACTTAAACAGACACTTTTCCTAAGAAGATATACAAATGACCAATATGTGCAGGAAAAGATGAACAATACCTTTCATCATTAAAAAATGCAAATCGAAACCACAAAAAGATACCCACACCTGCTAGGGATGGCTATAATTAAAAAAAAAAAAAAAAAAAAACTGGAAAGAAGCAAGTGTAGGCCAGGATGTGGCGAAACTGGAAGCTTCATACCTCACTAATGGGAATGTAAACTGGTATAGCCACTTTTGAGAACAGTTTGGCAGTTCCTCAAAATACAGCAGTTCCTCAAAATATCTAACACAGAGTTGCCATATGACCTGTATCATTCCACTCCTAGGTACGTGCTCAAGAGAACTGAAAATATATGTCCATACAAAAACCTGTACACAAATGTTCACAGCGGCATTGTTCATAATAGCCAAAGAGTAGGAACAATTTAAATATACATCAACTGATGATGAACACACACATAAAACGTATATTCACACAATGGAATACTATCGGTCATAAAAAGGAAGTAAATACTGATGCACTGCATCATACAGATGAATCCTAAAAACATGATGCTAAGTCAAAGAAGCCAGACACAAAAGACTGCACACTGTATGACTCCAGTTATAGGAAATGACCAGAATAAGCAGCTCCATGGAGAGAGAAAGTAAATCAGTGATTGAGAGGAGCTGAGGTTAGGGAGGAGCAGGGACTGAATGCTAATGGGTTCCAGGTTCCTTTTTTGGGTGCTGAAAATGTTTTGGAAATAGATATCGGTGACGGTTGTAAAACCTTCTGAATATACTATATAACACACCGAATTGTAGATTTTAAAATGGTGAATTAGTTATATGGTAGATGAATTATATCTCAACATAAATAAGTATATAAATAAAATGAAATGAGATGAAATAGGCTATCTGGATACTAGAAGTCCAAAGATGGTCTGAAACAAAAGATTATCTGAAAATTAGGTATTTATATTATAATGATTTACTGAATAGGTCATAGGTGATGAACTGTGCTCTAACAGCACTGATGTCAGACTGAATGGAAAATTTAAAACCATGCACAGTGCTGTGCCTCAGAGGATCTGGACCAGCTTGATCTGGGGCTCTTCCACACTGCTTGGCAGGTTACTTTACTTCTCAAACTCTCGGTTTTCTCAACTATACACTTAAGGGATTCCCTTCCACCACTGACATTTACTGTTCGTGCTGACTATTTGTTTCCAGTCTCTTGCCTAGTTCATCCAGTCACCTACGGCCACACAGTATTCCCAACCTTGCTTTCAACATCAAGGGCCATCATGTACTCCCGTCCCCACTCTCACCCGCTCCTGCCATGTTCCCACGAAGCGTTGATTTTAAAAGCTGTGCCGAAGAATTTGCATTTAGGTCAAACTTGCAAAAAAAATTTTTTTTTTACAAACCAAATTAAAAAAACAGCTTATCATAACTTTTTGGTTAGACTGTCCAACTTCTACAACATAACTTCCATCTGACTTTCTGAACACTAAAACTAGCTCATCAATCTCACATTGGGGGATGCCTGGGTTAAGGGAATATATCATCTACAGTCTTGAAATAAGTATGACATTAAGTGGGACTGGGCTCATAGCCTTAACCATGGTACAGGTAACTTTCTCCAAAAACAACACTGGGTCCACCACACTTGTCTAGAGTAGAGGGAAACATGACCTCACTTAACACATTCCTCGGATGATTCTACTTAATAATCCTCTGCCCTGATCAGAGGGTGTTTAAGGCAATATGTCAAATGTGATGGAGAAGAAATCGATGAAGCCTCAGATACCTGTCACATCCACTGCTACCTCACTTTCATTGTCCCCCATCCCCCAATTTTTGGCCACCCTGTGGCAAATGGAGTTCCCAGGCCAGGGATCAGATCCAAGCCACAAGTGTGACCTATGCCAAAGTTACAGCAATACAGGATCCTTTAACCCACTGTGCCAGGCTGGGGGTCGAACCTATGTCCTAGCACAGCAGAGATACCACCGATCCTGTTGCACAACAACGGGAACTCTTTAATGGTCTTTTAAAAATACATATATACATGGTAGGTTGAGTGAAACAAAACCAGGTAGCAATGCCACAACTGTGCCAAAATTAAAGGCCAAAGCACCCAACTACTCTGTAGGTGGTACAGAGAGCACAACTCTACTCGAGAGGTGGCCTCTGCTGGATGTTGGCAAATAAACCAATGGTTCCTCCCTCCCTTTTGGGAAGTACAGCTGAACACAGAGAAGAGGTTGATACTGGGGTTTGGTGGTAACCCTACCACACTGAGTTATGGTTAATGAATACCTCACGAGACGACCAGTGTGTCACGGTTTGGAAATGATGGGACTCTGCTTGCTAAAACTGCTGCTTCTCAAACAGATCGCCTTCTTTCCTCCAAAAAGAGAAACAGCTTTTTATTTATTTTATTATTTTGGTCACACTCTCAGCACAGCAGTGACAACACTGGATTCTCAACCCACTGAGCCACCATGGAACTTTGCTTTTTACTTTTTCTGATTACAAGGTGAAATTTATAGGTCAAAAGGGTTTATACACTAAGCGTTTTCTGTCTAATTCCTGCACTCTACTCTTTATTCACGAGCTTTGACCATCTACATGCAAAGTACCAAGAGTCTAATATAAGGAGAAGATGTTTATTTATTCCTTCAAAGAATTATTGTATTGGCACATCTAGCCTGGGAATCTCCACATGCCGAGGGTGCGGCAACACACACACACAAAAGATCAGATCCCTCACTTTACCTTTCTTATCTCATTTCCCTCCGTATTCCTCTACAAACCCTATTAGGGTCTGTCTACTCAGTGTTCCCTGAGCATGCCATATAAATTCTCATGTCAGTCATTTGTGTATCCTGACAGCCAAGAATGCCCTTATATCTCTTCCTATCAACCAAATCTCACTAATCTCTCAATATTCAGTTCAAATACCACTTACACTTCCTGAAATTTCCCAGCACCTATCACTTTTCCTGTGTGTATTTCCATTCTACTACCCCTGGCTTTATGACACTGATTTCCTCCTGTATTACATAAAATGTATTTCTAAGTCCACATTCCCTTTACCAGTGATTGATTTAGATCCCACATCAGTGACCATGATTAAGTTTTGGGCAGTGAGATTTAAGTGGAAGTCAGCTGGTGGGCTGGGCTTCTGAAAAAGATCTCCAAATTCTTAAGCATAAGAAAACACTAACCACGACCTTCTGCTGGCTGTCATCTTGCCTAGATACGATGCATGAAACTATGGTACCCATCTTGCATCCAGGATGATGAGAGCTGGCTAAAGGACAAAGAGGACGAGTCTAAGATGGCAGAGCAAGAAAGTGGAAAGAATGGAGGTCCTTGATGATGTCACTAAACCAGAGATTTAAACTAATCCTAGACTGAAGCACCTTGTTCCTTGTTATGATTAAATCTTCCTTATTTTCATATTATTTTGAATTGGATTTTCTCTCGTTTGAAGTCCAAGGCATCCTAATTTATACAGTCATGTTTGAGATGCAAATTAGACATCACGGCAGAGATGTCAAGTAATCAACTGGATAGAAGATGGGGAGAAGTCAGGACTGGAGCTATATATTTAGCATACACAAAGAATTTAAATTTGAGGACTAGAAAGACAGGATAAATGGAGTAAAGAAAGCTTTAAAGCACCCTAAGGGCAGAGGAGTAAAAGCCAATATGGAAGAGAAACCCTGACGTGAAAAGAAAACACTGAACTGCAATGGACAGAAGCCAAGAGATTAAAAAAAATTTTCAAGAAAAAAAGAACAGGTCAACTGTATCAAACACTGCTAAAACACTGACTATGACAGAGAAAATTTAGTGGCTGAGTAATTCCTTAACACGAAGGCCCCCTTGTCCTTCCATAGCCTCCTCCTCTCTGGAAAAACTGCCTTCTTGAGTTAATTAGTATTATGGTTCAGGGTGCAGGCTTGGGCTGAGTTCTGGAGCTACAACTCCCAGCGTGGGGCCTTCTCGAGCAGCCAGCCTGTCCTGAGAGAAGGAGGAACGAAAGCTGGAATAGGACTCCAAATGGAGAAAGGGTTTGAGTTTGTTTTTAAAGACTGGAAGAGACCTGAGTGTGTTTAAATGCTGATGGGAAGGTATACCTTTTGCCACAAAAAAGCTCTACTACAAGAAAACATTTTGGGATTCATGATAGTAGGTTATTAGTTCGTAAAGTTTTAAAAAACTGTATATAGAAGAAAAAAGTATGATGAGGCTACACTTTTTTTTTTTTTTTTTTTTTGCCACAGCTGCAGCCATATGGAGGTTCCCACACTGGGGGTCCAATTGAAGCTGTAGCTGCTACACCATAGCCACAGCCAATCAGATCCGCGCCGCATCTGCGACCTACACCACAGCTCAGGGCAATGCCAGATCCTTAACCCACTGAGCAAGGCCGGGGATCAAACCTGCGTCCTCATTAGGATGCTAGTCAGATTAGTTTCCGCTGAGCCACGATGGGAACTCCTTAAGTTACAATCTTAAACTCCATCTCTTTTCAGAATATACCAACCAAAAGATTATCTATTACAATAAGTAGTAATAGTAAATGAATAAAATTCCTAATTTTCTCTTGGTTATACTATAAAGATGATTCCAATATTTAAACACAAAGCACTAAACCATAAAAGCTTAGATATTTTTAAAGCTAAGGAAAACTATAACACAGCCATCTGAAACCATTTGGAATATCCTCCTAAAACTTTACTTTCAGTCTTTAATACATTCTTAAGCCTGAAGTATTTTTCCCCTTTGGTCTTATTGAAGAAATAACGCTGTCTGGAGATAAGCATTCTATAAATTTGTATACGATAACCACATAAGCAAACATTAAAATGTTTTAATGTTCAATTCAGGAAATTCTAAAATTTAAAACCACTCCAAATTAAAACACAACCACTTCAAAGAAAAGGGGATAATATCAAAGTTAAGACCAAAACAGCTTTTGATGCAAACCACTGCATGTTGCAGAAACTGTAACCTAGTTTCATTTTGAATGTAGTGTTTGTTGCCCTTAAGGGATCTGCAACTTTCGAGCAAGATTTTTTCATTAAATGCCAGATAACAGGTAAAGCAAAGGAGAAAAAAAGTCAATACATCTTTATGCTACAACACATCTCAACTCTTCAGTTTCCAGGAAGAAAAGCTCCGTCCTTATAAACACACACATATACAAACAAGATCACATATCCATGTATCATACTGATAAGCTTCTGTTATTGGTGACTTAACCCCAAAAGTTTAACTCAAGGCTAAACTACAGAACATGTAGCAATTTAACAATCTGCTTGTGAGCAGCAAAAATCCCTCAGCATCATACAAAATTATTCTTGGTTATTTGCTCCCTGGCCTCATAACTGGTCAGTAATAACCTTGAGCAGAAAAAGGAAGATATTCGAATATATAAACGTTTCCCACATAAAATTCTTTGTGTGTGTGTGTGTCTTTTCTAGGGCCGCATCTGCAGCATATGGAGGTTCCCAGGCTAGGGGTCTAATCGGAGTTGTAGCTGCTGGCCTACATCACAGCCACAGCCAATCAGATCCGAGCTGCCTCTGCAACCTACATACACCACAGCTCACGGCAAGGCCGGATCCTTAACCCACTGAGCGAGGCCAGGGATCGAACCCACAAGCTCGTGGGTTTTAGTCAGATGCGTTAACCACTGAGCCACGACGGGAACTCCTCCCACATAAAATTCTTAATTCCTTTTCCCAAAATACGGTTCTCTACATTTAACTGTGAATAACTGTACACATTTCAGTAAGACAAAAATCCCAAACATCCACATTTCTGAGTGAATAACCTGTTTCAAGACACTATCTCCCCATAAGCCCCAGAGAAGTTACTCTGAGGGTATAAAATAAATTAATTAGTAACAACACACTTTAGACATTTATATTTTAACTGCACTGAAATGTCTAAAAAGTGAGCCTATGAACAGCAAAGGCACTGAGCCTAAGAGGAAGTGAACAGACTCCCGGCTTGCAGACAGATGAGTAGGTGGAGGAAACATTTATGTGGGGAGGATGATTTTTATAAGACGCTTTTCTTAATCTAAAGAAAACCACAGCTCTTCACAATATATGTGCTATATATAGATACAATCAGTCAGAAACTTGAATAAATATTTCTTTGCCTGCTCGTTTTGTTTCTAAATAACTTTGGTCTGGTCATAATCCAAATCCAGCGAGTGATCAAGATAACCAAGCCAATGTCACCAAGCAGGCTGCCTGGTTAAAGGCCTGGGGACAGAGGACCAAGACTAATTTGCCTTCATCGTTTATACTGAAGAAAAGATTTTAATTAGTAAAGTGGATTTTTATTGTAATATCTTTAAACATACTTCCCTTACCACAATCAAAGAGTTTTCACATCAATGCAGAATTTCTATCAATTACTTTTAGCCATACCTTTAAGAGATGTGGCTAGAGCAACCAAAGAGAGTTTAGGTCACAGAATACATTGCTCAAGTAATTGTTCCCTCCTTCCCCAGCTCCTCCCAGACAAAACAAAACCCCATTTATCTAAGAATCACAAAGGTCCTGTCAAATAAGTATTCTCTTTTATAAATAGAGGAAACTAAGGCCCTCTGGCTAAAAGGTGAGAGTCTGAAAGAGTAAGAACTAGTTGAATATAAAAAACTGCTTTGCTTTTTTCTCCCTTAAAATAAAATCTAAAAAGAGAACAGATGACTTCTTCTCTTTTTTATTTTTAGAATTGGACTGCTAATAAAGAGGTAATCTAGATTTTCTAATATTTTTACAATGAACATGTATTACTTCTGCAATAAACAAAAGAGCTAATCTTAAACTTAAAACTAAATGAATCCATCAAACTGATGTATAAGATTATTCAAAGTGAAGTAAGTCAGACAGAGAAGGACAAATATCAAAATGATATCACTTAAGTGTGGAATCTAAATGAACTTATTTACAAAACAGAAACAGACTCACGGAGTTCAAAAACAAACTTACGGTAACCACAGGGAAAGGCAGGGTTAAGGGACAAATCTGGAGTCTGGGAATAACACATATACAACTACTATATATAAAACAGATAATCAATAAGGACTTACTGTATAACATATAGAACTCTACTCAATATTCTGTAATAACCTATATGGGAAAAGAATCTGAAAAAGAATGGATATATGTCTATGGGAGTTGAGAATTCTACCCTGAACCACCAGCACCTCAGTATATGTATATGTATAACTGAGTCACTCTGCTGTACACCTGAAACTAACAAAACATTGTAAATCAACCATACTTCAAAATAAAAATTTTAAAAATGTGATTATTTTTGGAGTTCCTGTTGTGGCTCAGTGGAAATGAACCTGACTAGTATCCATGAAGATGTAGGTTCGATCCCTGGCCCTGCTCAGTGGGTTAAGGATCTGGCATTGCTGTGAGCTGCAGTGTAGGTCACTGACACAACATGGATCTGATGTTGCTGTGGCTGTGGTGTAGGCTGGCAGCGGTACCTCTGATTCGACCCCTAGCCTGGGAAATTCCATATGCCGGTGTGGTCCTAAAAAGCAAAAAAATAAAGTGATTTTTTTAAAAAGCAAAAAAAAGTACATACTTCGAGTTATAAGATAAATAATTATGCAGGATTAAGGTATGACATGGTAAATATAAAGAACACTGCTGTATATTATATGTGAAAATTGTTAAGAGACTAAATCCTAAGAGTTATCATAAATTTTTTTTCTATTTCTTTAATTTTGTATCTATGAGATGACGGATATTCACTGAACTTACCATTTCATGATACATGTAAGTTAAATCATTGTGCTGGACACCTTAAAATTAGACAGTGCTGTATCTCAATTATAATCTCAACAAAGCTGAAAGAAAAAAAGATCATTCAGATGCAAGCGTTGATGATAGAAAGTTGGGGAAAAGTGGAAACGTAATTTAACTAAGCATAAAAAACACATCTGCATCAAGCCTCAGAATATCAGCAGACTCTTAGTAACATTTAACTAATATTTATTAAGCACCTGCCATGTGTAAGGTGCTACAGACATGACCATGAACATGATACATATGATCCCTGGCCTCAGGAAGCTTACGATATTGCCCATTAGTTTACAAATAGGGTGGCCATAGAGTCTACATTGCTGGGCAAAGTCCTGGTTTATACCTGTTTCTCCCACAGTAATTATTAATAATGCCCCTCTTACATATTTCCCAATCTGGACAATAAATTATATGGTTACCCTTTTATGTAAAAGCAAATATAACTGCTGTTCCTACATGGCAAGAGGTTTGTAAAATGTATATCATTTCCAAGTTTTATCTTTTTGAATTCATTTTATTCATTTTTATTATATATTAAATTTTCCTAAATTATAAAAAAATAACTTATTTTAGACCTTCATCTCCTTCTGACATACACCTGTCACGCATAAAATCAAAGATTTTTTTTTTTTTTTGCTTTTTTGGGGTCACACTTGTAGCATATGGAAGTTCCCAGGCTAGGGGTTGATTCCAGAGCTGCAGCTGCCGGCCACAGCCACAGCCATATGGATACTAGTTGGGTTCATTACCACCGAGCCACAATGGGAACTCCCAAAGGCTTGCTTTAATCAAATAAGAGAAAATCAAAATCTGCTTCTATCACATCAAAATGTACACACAGTAAATAAATCAAACGAATTAAAAAAATTCGAAGCCATGTGAGGGTAAGCAGTTCTTTTTAAAATGCTCCTTCAGGGAGTTTCCTTTGACACAGCAGGTTAAAATCCAGAGTTGTCACTGCAGTAGCCTGGGTTGCTGCTGCAGTACAGGTGCTGACCCAGAACTTCCATATGTCATGGGCATGGCCAAAATATTAATTACTTAATAAAATACTATTTCAACATTCTAGCCTGTGTCTGGCTCAATACTGAGAACATACGGTGATCCAGATATTTCCTACTAAAAAGAAACTGGACAAGAAAAAAGTTTGGAACATCTTGTCTTAATGAAACTATCAAAGATTACCAAGGATGGTCAAAAAGACTTAGGAGCTAGCCTGATAAGCTCCTCATGGAACAAAACAGGACAACTGAGTGTGAGCAGGATTAATAACAGCAGTGGACAAAACACATCAAATATGCTTAAATCCATCAGTCACCTTCAGAAGATGCTAAGAGAAGCAACTCATTCTTCTGAAAACTGGTAAGTGAAGGGAAAGAATCAAGCATTTAGTCTGCCATTCCTACAGATTTATACCTTAAGGAAACTAAATATTTGTTGAGGGAGGAATTTCTTTTTATAGAATTATTGCAGTTAACAATTGAAGAAGAAATTATAGCATTAGGTATCATTTTGCAACCTGTAATGAATGAAGAGATATAGGCAAAGATCATCAGTGGCAAATAAACAGTACCAAAGAAGAAACAACCAGCACTGTATGTCTCCTGGTAGAATTAAACACCACCAACTATTAGTTTTGCCCCACACCCACAAGAAAAACTGAACCTTAATCGCATCAAGCCTGTAGATCTAAAAGCCAATTTAAGGGAAATAAAGGGGACTGAGGAACATGTGAAATGATATCAACGTGAATACAATTAACACAATCCAGACTATGGAAAATACACAACAAATGATGGCTTCTTCAACAAAAATTGCAAGAAAAAGTAGAGAAGAAAGGAAGGAGAACCTATAGACTTTAAAGAAACTTAACAGATATACTAACTAATCACTCTTCTTTGGACCTTATTTCAACATTCTAGCCTGTGTCTGGAATGTTGAGAAGACAAATTGAAAAATATGAGTCAACTGGGAAGTAAAGACACTGACTGAATACTTGATGTCCATAAAATTTTTCAGTACAATACGGTATTTTTTTTTTTAAAAAAAAGAATTTTCATTATATAAATAATAGGATGTGATATCTGGAAATGCTTCACAGTAACTGGAGGGAGGGGAGTATAGTGAGGGTGAATGTATATGAAGTAAGATTAGACACGTATTAGTAACTGTTGAAACTGGGCGATGGGCGTATCGGGTTCATTACACTTGCCCCCTTCTCTGAGTCTGAGAATTTCTATAACATCAAAAGGGTTCTGAAAGACCAAAAGTAATAACTGAGAAACATACAGGCCACTATAACCTGACAAAAACGGAGAAAAAATATTTTATAAAGAAACTACAATTAACGCTAACCTTTTGATATGAGCTATGCTAAGTACAACGGTCTGAAGCATTTCACTGTATAAAAATCAGACGTAAGCACAGGCCATAGCAACAGTTCTGTTAAATAAAAAACTACCTTCTTCCTTCCCTGGTTTGCTCTTCCATCCTGAGTCAGCAAACGTAAAAATATCATTCTCTGTTCTAAGCTGCACATTTTACTGATTCTAAAACAAGAAAGTTATATACTTTCCCTCCGTTCTAGGATGCTACCAATTTTAAGTTCTCATTTTACGGTCAAGTTTGTGGAAGATCCAAATGAAGAAGCTATAGTCTCTGACTTAGGAGTCAAACCTCATGTTCATTTTTGGCTGTTCCCTCTACCTTACCCCAGGATCTAATGAACCAATAAGTCCTATTTTAAAAAACTGCCTGCCCTTCTTGTTCCAGTTGCTAACATAACCTTCCAATTCAGGCCCATCACCTCATACACAGATTTTAACACTCTTTCTGCCTCCCTCTTTTCAAACCCCTTTGCCACTTTACACAGAGATTTTCTAAAGTACATTTTTCTAAAGAATTTGGATCATGTAACTCCCTAGCTACAAAACCTTTACTGGTTTCCAGACTTTGGGATAAAGTTCAACTCCTTAGCAAAGCATTCAAAAGCTCTCCACCATCTGAGCCCAAGTGACTTTCAGTCTTGGCTCCCAAAGTCTTCCCTTCCCACCTAAAATCCTCATGCCATTTCTCATATGCACTTTGATTTTTTCCACCTCTAAACTTTATTATTCCCCCATATGATTTATAAAATCCTATCCATCTTTCAAGATCCAGCTCAAAAGTATCGTCCTTTTTTTTTGTCTTTTGTCCTTTTAGGGTCGCACCCGCGGCATATGGAGGTTCCCAGGCTAAGGGTCGAATCGGAGCTATAGCCGCTGGCCTACGCCACAGCCACAGCAACGTCAGATCCGAGTCGTGTCTGTGACCTACACCACAGCTCATGGCAATGCCAGATCCCCAACACACTGAGCAAGGCCAGGGATCGAACCCGCAACCTCACGGTTCCTAGTCATCTTCGTTAACCACTGAGCTAGGACGGGAACTCCAAAAGTATCTTCTTTGTGAAGCTTTTTTTTTTTTTTAATCTTTTTGCCTTTTTTAGGGTTGCACTCACGGTATATGGGGGTTCCCAGGCTAGGGGTCTAATCAGAGCTGTAGGTGCCAGCCTACGCCACAGCCACAGCAACGCTAAGATCCGAGGTGTATCTGCAGCCTATACCACAGTTCCCGGTGACGTTGGATCCTTAACCCACTGAGCAAGGCCAGCGATCGGACCTCCATTCTCGTGGTTACTAGTTGGATTCATTACTGATGAGCCATAAGGGGAACTCCAGGAGGATTTTCTTTTTAAGAAAATAAAAAAAAGTGTAAGCTAACGGAAGGAATACTCCACAGTTCCATTTAAGCTGGTAAAAAAGTGACCTTAAAAAAATCCGTATCTACGTGATGTTTCCAATTGCTTCCTCCTTCCTGTCCCCTTTTCCATAAACTAAACTGTTTCAAGGAATGATTCAAATTAGTACAGTGGCCATGGTTTGCCTCAGGAGGGATTCTTTGCATTAGCAAGTTCAGAGTGAAAGATACTCAAGTACCACTCATCTCTAGTGGTAATTCTGCCTCAAGACCAGCACCTTTTTCTCCTTCAAGAACCGCTTAGTACTTATATTCTCTCAGAGCCGCACGTTGCAAGACAGTAACCATCTGACCTAAGTTAATTTTCTTCTCTTTTTTGGGGGGGTGGGGGGTGGGGTGGGGGAAGCTATGCCCACGGCATATGGAAGTTCCCGGGCCAGGAATCAAATCGCACCACAGCAGTGACCTGAGCTGCTGCAGTGACAATGCTGGATCCTTAACCCACTGTGCCACAGGAGAACTCCGTAAATTAATTTTCTAGTAAACAAAAGATGGCTATCTTCCAAGCACTCCCGGAGACAAGGACTTGTAACTGTACTGAAGAGGGTACCACTGTGCAAGAGCTACATTGATCCATGTTATAAATCATGTTTCTGCATAGACACAAAAAGGGTGGGGAAAAAGATCTTCGCTCCTACCTAAAATGGCCTTGGGCAGAACGTCCGTGAACATCAAAAGATGACTCTCAAAGATAATAACGTCAAAGAACCTAAATTTGTCTAAACAAATACGGAGACCTGGATACACTATATACAGAACATACATATGTACAATGTATGACTAAAAGTAATCTATGAACAGATATTGAAGCTTATTTAAGCACAGTTTAAAAGCCTGACCTAGGATGTGTCCAAATAAAAAGGTATTAATTGAAAAACTTGTGAAATCTGACTAAAATCTGGAATTAAACTGATAGTAATGTACCAGTGCTGGTTTCTTAGTTTATGTAAGACTTTAACAGTGAGGTGGTAAATGGGTTCCCTCTGTACAATTTTTCTGAAAATCAAAAATTAAACACAAATTGTTGTAGTCACATTAATTAAAAGTTGCGGAGTTCCCATCGTTACGCAGCAGAAACAAATCTGACTAGGAACTGTGAGGCTGCTGGTTCGATCCCTGGCCTCACTCAGTGGGTTAAGGATCTGGCATTGCTGTGGACTGTGGTGTAGGTCGCAGATGCAGCTCAGATCTGGCATTGCTGTGGCTGTGGTGTAGGCTGGCGGCTACAGCTCTGATTGGACCCCAGCCAGAGAATCTCCATATGCCGCGGGTGCAGCCCTAAAAAGACAAAAAGACCAAAAAAAAAAAAAAAGAAGGTAAGTTGCTTTATTAGTTCTTCTCAAAAGTGAGTTTTTATTTGAAAAACTGACTTTATTTTTTCCTTTATACAGCCACACCCATGGCATAATGGAAGTTCTCAAGCAAGGAGTCAAATCAGAGCTGCAGTGCAACGCGGGCTTTGAGTCACATCTGCGACCTATGCTGCAGCTTGTGGCAATGCTAGATCCTTAACTCACGGACACTATGTTGGGTTCTCTGCTGAGCCACAATGGGAACTACAAAGCTGACCTTTTTTTTAAACTTTTATTTCTTATTTATTATTTTCCTTCTCTTTTTTCATTTTTTCTTTCTTTTTAGGGCTGTTCCCAGGCTAGAGGCTGAATCGGAGCTGCAGCTGCCGGCCTATACCACAGCCACAGCAATGCGGGATCTGAGCCACTTTTGTGACCTACACAACGACAAGTCCTTAACCATGCAAGGTCAGGGATCAAACCCATGTCCCCATGGATACTAGTCGGGTTTGTTACCACTGAGCCACAATGGGAACTCCCAAGGGCATTCATTATAGCACTATTTAATATAATAAAACTTAAAACATAAATAATGGTGTTCAAACGAATCCAACCAGCATCCATGAGGATGTGGGTTCAATCTCTGGCCTCGCTTGGTGGACTGAGGATCTGGCGATGCTGTGAGCTACAGTGTACGACGCAGACATGGCTCTGATCCTGCGTTGCTGTGGCTGTGGTGTAGGCCGGCAGCTATAGCTCCGATTTGACCCCTAGCCTGGGAACATCCACATGCCACTGGTGCGGCCCTAAAAAGCAAAACAAACAAACAAACATAAATAATGGTACACACAGACACCGGCATACTACAATAGTTACCCAAATTAAGAGACAGATTTATATTAACTGACAAAGAAATATGTCCACATGGAAAAAAAAAAGACTAAAGAATATGTGGGAATGGAATTATGCAATCTCGTTATATAAAACTATGTGCATACGATTATGCATATATATGCTCATATCAAAAGGTATCTCAGGATGGGATAAGGGTAGGGCAGGAGATATTTTACTTTTTTATTATTTTTCTGTAACCCTCAAATAATTTTGGATAAATATGTATAATTTTTTAGAAAAATAATAAAGCTATTCACAATGCTATATAGTAGCAATTTCATACTCAAATAGATATTAAAGACAAGTACCCAAATATGTAATTTTTTGAAAAAGTGATTCCCCTATTCATCACTGAAAACTGAACTTACTATACGTGATAACCCTAGAAAGCTAATAAATAATTATAAAAACATCATATATTAGTCAAAAGATCCTAGGTTGTCAATGTTAACTGCAACGTTAGCTATATAATTTCAGCCTATAGATATGACATATGTCACAATATTATTATGCTTGGCTGGAGCTAAACTATCGTTATAAATATCAACTTATTTCATATGCATTCTATATATAAATATGTATAAAGTTTATAGTGTTTGTACTTTAGCTGAGATCAGTCAATAGATTTTTTTGCACAAGCAACACAAATCTGTACTCCTGCCAAGGATTTATCTTTCCATACTAATGAACTGGGGAGCTGCAAAAGAACTTAGATCACATTCAACATTCTCTATTATAAGAGAGATGAGGAAAGAAGCGGCTCAAAAAAGTTAACTGGTTCCTTGTAAGGTCAACCGCTAGTTGATGGCAGAGTTGGGCCTACCACCCAGATTCTGGCCTCAAAAAATAATTCCTATATACCTATCAGGACGGCTAAAATTAAAAGTATCGACAATATCAAGTGTTAGCAAAGACGCAGAACGAATGGGATTTTCATGTATTACTGGTGGAGGTGCAAAAGAGCATGCTCTCTCTGGAAGACAATTTGGCACTGACATATAAAATTAAACACATACACCATACAACTGAGCAATCCTACTCCTAGGTATTTGCTCTAGAGAAATGAAAACTTATATTCACCCCAAACTGGAATAATCCAAATGTCCTTCAACTGGTGAATGGATAAACAATCTGTGGTGCATCACAGTGTGCCACAGTGGAATATTACTTGGCAATAAAAACAAAGTGTCAGTATACACAAAAACCTGGATGAATCTCAAAGGCATTAGGCCGAGTGAAAGGCTACATACTGAATAATCCAATTTATATAGAATTCTCCAAAAGATGAAACTAGGTGGACAACAGCTCAGTGGTTGCCAGATTGTAGGATAGGAGAGGAAATGAATACAAAGTGCAGGAAGGAGCTTTGGGGTGATGGAATTGCTCTGTATCCCAATTGTGGTGGTGGTCACATGAGTTTACACAGGCACTGATATGCAAAGAACTGTACACACAGCAAAATGTCAATTTTACTGGACATTAATTTAAAAATTAAAACAAATTTCTTAGTCTCTGGTTTCTAAAAGCCAGAAATATTTATGGATTTTAAAATTCAATTTTAAAATGAATTTCTCAATTAGCAAAATAAAATGACTCGATGGTCATTTCCTACAAAATCTCAATCTCTTTCCTACAAAATCTCAATGCCAAGAAAAGAATGCATTCAACTTGACAAGTTATATAATCTCACTTTGTCTCAATCTCCCTGTTGGCAAAATGAGGACAGTAATACCTACCTCAAAGCGTTATATGAGGATTAAGTGGTAGATAAGTAAATAAATAAAAATATAGACTTATTCATAGTATATATAACTTTAGATACAGGAATGAAAGACAGTTCCAACCAAGTAACTTTCAAGTTTTGTCCTTCTAAAGAACTGGGTTCTGATGACTGCTTTTCTGACAGGGCTGTCTGAAATACAGTCCAAGCCCTGACTCTGCTTTCCTCACAGAAGTGAAAATTCACTTTTGAGTCCCTCATGTATTTTCATTCTGTTTAACTACACAAGTTAATTGCTGTTGAAACCAGGCTCTGTCTTGAAGATTACGCTATAGAGTTTATTTTAAAAATCTTTTGTATATATTCACTAATCCTCTCAATTCTATCTAAGTTAATAAATAGAGAGAGAGAGAGGAAGAGAGAGAGAGAATGTGTTAACCAATAGTAGTTGCCCTACATCCTAGAAGAAAATAGCTTAAGTGCTAGGCAAAATGAGGATCTGCCCTAACTCTTCTGGAGTTTCAGATCTTTAAGAATCACCCCTGTGTATGGAGTAAGTAAGGTCACAAATATGATGATTTTCTTCATCACACACACATTTCTTAGCATTCTATTTCAAACCCATACCTCTAAGCACAGCTTTTAATTTTATCAAGCCCCACCCCCATTTAAGCTAAGTAAGCTTTTGCTTAGCATCTACTTTGAGAAAATACTTTTTTGTGAAGCTCTATCCAGGGCAGTGATTTTCAAACTGCCTGTTCCAACTCAATGTTTACAAATGACATAGAATAA
The DNA here is from genome assembly GCA_004024745.2 of Catagonus wagneri. Classification (NCBI taxonomy): domain Eukaryota; kingdom Metazoa; phylum Chordata; class Mammalia; order Artiodactyla; family Tayassuidae; genus Catagonus; species Catagonus wagneri. Next base: position 9,336,664 of record PVHT020001179.1, on the reverse strand, counting down.
AACAGCAGGCTGTCTTACAGATAGGAAGGGTAAGTCCTCATGAAGGGCTGGCTGGGGGGTACGTATGTGAGTGAACATATGTGGGCAAACATACACGGCTTCTTATTGTGGCTCATGGACCAAATGTTTGAAAAACAGGGCTATAGGGAATCAAAAAAATAACAATTCTAGATTTAGAACCCAACCCGGCAACAGGTGGCTTCTAGGACATGTCTTTTAGTACTTACTGCACCACCTGACCTTAGAGGCATAAGACATTTTTAAAGAAAAAGAATCTAAATTTCCACTTGAGGTGAGGAAAACATTGAGGAGAGACTGAGAGGCAAAACAAACTCTCTTTTTAGGTATTATTACAATTTCTGACAAGCGGGAATGGATGCAGAGTGAGTATGTTCTTTACCACAACCTGACAGGAGGAAACTAGCCACTTGAAATTAGATAATTTTCCCACCATAAATGTATTTTCCAAATTCAGTTTGAAAAACTGTATTTTCCAAATTCAGTTTGTCAATATTAAGCTTTTTTTTTTTTTAACTTACCACATCACACAAGATTTAAATACATTTTATGTCAAACAACTAAATATTTTCTTTTTGAGCAGAGCAAGATACACATTTAGATCCTAAAAGCAAAAATGTATCTGGGTTTGAAAAAAATTATACCCCTAAAAGTCTTTGTTGTATAATACATTTATAAAGACTTTTACTCTTTGGAATAACCTTTTAGATAATGGCTATAATTCCAAAATAATCTGGCTTTACCCACTAAAAGATATAAACAGCCAATTTAAAAAAAAAATGGGAGTTCCCTTCCTGGATCAGTGGTAATGAACCCGACTAGTATCCATGAGGATTTGGGTTTGATCCCAGGCCCTGCTCAGTGGGTTAAGGATCCGGCATTGCTGTGAGCTGTAGTGTAGGTCGAAGACATGGCTCGGATGCCGTGTTGCTGTGGCTGTGGTGTAGGGTGGCAGCTACTGCTCTGATTCAACTCCTAGCCTGAGAACTTCCTTTCATATGCCACACCTGAGGCCCTAAAAAAAGAAAGAAAAAAAATAGATGATTCGTTGACTAGAACTTATACTAAAACCAGTCTTTATATTTAAAACTTTATTCCTATTTAGAAAATTACCTAGCTTATTTCTTCACTAGACTACATAAACTCAGTAGTATGAGTTTCATGTGCTAAATCTAACAATGTCAAGGCTAAAATTGCTACCTGCCTAGTAGCATCAGTCTAGTGAGGCTGTTTCACAGCCGGGTTTCTCAGCACAGCTGACATTTTAGACCAGCCAATTCTTGGCTGTGGGGGCCATCCTGTGCACTGCAGGATGCTTAGCAGCATCCTTGCCTCTATCCACCAGATAGATGCCAGTAGTTCACCCTAAGCTCCACCGGTAATAAATGTCTCCAGACATTGCCAAATGACCCCTGGAGGCAAAATCGCCCTTGGCTGAGAACCACTGCTTTGCAGTTTTACACATTAATCATTATTTCCATGTTCGGGTAAGAGAGGAGGAAATGATATTAGCGCAATTAAAGCAAAAAAATCTGATCGAACACAGTTTTTAACAGAAACGATGATATCTCAGCAGCTGTTAAAGTGCACAGGTACATAGAATTATACTCCACCAACCAACTGGCTGACAGGTCTACCAAATTTCAAATATCAAGACAAAGTTAACTATGCCTAGGTAAGTCTTTCATGTTGCTACTTGTTTAAAACTTTGGATTTCCGAAACCTTTAAATACATGGCAGTTATAAAAACTGTATTAAGTAAAAATTTTTAATAATTAGCAAGGCAGGAAGGATTATGATTTCAGTATTATGAAATGACAGTAAAAGAAATACTTAGCAGTTACAAAAACAAATATTTTACAAGTTGTAATTATTTTAGAGACATTTTCCATCATATTTAACCTTTCTTTAAGGATAAAAGAATATCAGGTTTGCTCTTAATATTGAGAACTCTCTTAATACTGTGAAAATCCAAGTTAGATCCTTGAGAATGTACTTAAAAAAAAAGTTTGAAATTGTATTGCTCAACAAAATATCTCAATATTTAATTTAAAATAGGTCATTGCAATTTTCCTACGGATCAGTTGGGGATATTAATCATTTATTTTTTTGGCTGCACCCATGGCATGCAGAAATTCCGGGGCCAGGAATTGAACCTGCGCCACAGCGGTGACAACGCTGGATCCTCAAACCCACTGCACCACAAAGGAACTCCTGGGGATACTTTTTAAATTAAAAAAATTATTTAGTAGGTATATACTCACATGGATCAAAAAGTTTAAGTATAGAAGAGAATATAGTGAATAGAGCATTGTTACTCAAGATCTGGGAGTTTTCACTGCAGCACAACAGGATCAGAGGCATCTCTGGAGTGCTAGGACACAGGTTCCATCCCTGGCCTGGCATAGTGGGTTAAAAGGATCCATTGTTGCTGCGGCTGTAGCACAGGTCGCAACTGCTGCTTGGATCTGATCCCTGGCCTGGGAACTCCATATGCCATGAGGCGGCCAAAAAGAAAGGGAAAAAAATATCAAAAACAATCTGAATGTCCATCAATGGTAGAATGGAGAAATAAATTGTAATATATGCATACAATGGAATATTATATGAGAATAAACTAATGGTGAACCTTAGAAGCCATATACAAATAAGTAATACTTTATTACACGTGTATATAACTTAGAGATTTTCTATAGCAATATAGTTTTTTCATTCTTTTTTGTAGCTATATAAAATTTATCGTATGAATATACCCTAAGTTCTCTATCCAACTCTATATTGATGGACATTTAGGTTTTTTCCAAACTTTTGCTGAGTTAATTTAAATGATGTTGTATGCTTGTTATGCCAAAGAGAAAACTCTAGGTCTCTCTACAAGGACTCTAGGTCTCTCTACAAGAAGGCAAGGTAACTTCAGTCTCCAGCTCCTAGTATACTGTCTTTCAGGCAAGGTAACTTCAGTCTCCAGCTCCTAGTATATTTATTAATACAGGAAAAGTCCCTTGGCATCTGGGTCACAGTCTTAAGAGGAACTGGGAAAAAATACAGATTCATCCACAAAACTGAGATCATAAACAGTCTCCTTACCACCCCCTCAAAAACAAAACAAAGCAACGCTTTACCATGTATTTCAATGTTCACAGGCCACTGATACTACTCTAGATGTAATAAAATGATACATTCAAAAGGGTGAAAACAATTCACAAGGGCCTAGTTTTAGATAATAAATCTCATTTTATAGCTCACGCAGTGTAATTGAGAAGTGATATTCCATTGAATCCCCAAAACTGAATCAAAATTCCAAAGCTGAAAAATATGTGTTAAAGACTATATTCTTCACCAGCATTAAAGACAAAAGAAATCACCCAACACTGAATATCTTCTTGGAATCCAGAGTCACAACCCTCTGATGCCATATGATAGTAAAGATCAAGAAATCGGGCTGTGGAGTCATTCTCTGCATTATTTCCATTTCCGTTCTCTTCCAACAATCCCTTCTCACCACACACTGACTGGTCTATCAAGAAACTGACAGAAATAACTATATATCTACTAAGCCGTTCGACTCTAGTAAACTAGAAAAAAAAATTTTTTTTAAAGCACTCCCCTCCAAAGAAAAAGTTTACTCAGCAAAATGTACTGCAGTTGAGAAAAAAAAAAAGAATGTAACTCAATTATCCAAATTTTACTTGTTTAGTCACTCTGGGCTCACATAGCATTAGTGCTGCTGCTATTATACAAGATTAAGTTTTTTCAAGTGTTCTCCAAAATCGAAGGTGCGTCTAGGGCCATTATTTGCCAATCTTTCTTTATCAGCAATTCAATACTAGTGACTGACTCCACTGATGGGTAGGCCCGTAGGTGGCTCAATAATAAAAGAAAATAAGGCTTAGCAGATTCCCTTGAGGTAAATCCTAATGCATTACTCATGTGTCTATCTTATCTGAAAAGTCTCTAGCTAACTTGTGGGTTCCCAGATTTACCACAGTGATATTCTGCAAAAATGACAGAATAACCTAATTCTATAAAACTGAAGAAATCCCATTTTCAAAACTCTATGCACTGAATAAAAGTATATACATGGCCTTGAATCTACTTTTCAAAGTAACCAATCCTTTTGTTTTTAGGCCATGCTGGTGGCATTCAGGAGTTTCAAAGCCAGGGATCAAACTCAGGCCACAGCAGCGATCCAAGCTAAAGCAGTGACAGTGTCTGGTCCTTAACCTGCTGGGCCACCAGGGAACTCCCAAAGTAAGCAATCTCTTCAGCTAGGTTTAAAAAAGGAAAAAGATAATGTCATATTTTACCATAAAGCTGCATTTTTAACTAAAAACAAGAGTAGGAACTACACACACACTCTAAAGGTATAGGCCTAAAGTGGAGAGCTGATAAAATCTGACAGGTAAAGGGACTTTATTTTTCTTTCCTTCACACAATAAAGCAAAAATGCCTAAGGCACTCGAACTTACAGCCCTAATGATAGTTTATGATCAAAACCTCAGAAAAGCAACAGGAATTCTTTAAGAAAAAAGTCCGTGTTTTCAAAAATCAGAGATAACTGCTGTACAAACAAACAGATTAACTAAAATAAGCATCTGATGTCCTCACTGATTCTACCAAGCGCTTTATGGCTTGCATTAACCATGAAAATTTACACAAGGCTTTGCACGTGATTCCACTCTGGACACAGAACTCATTGAGCTATGTTAATGTCCTAAAACACCCTTTTCACCGCAAAAGCTCTGAATAGGCTTAAAACAAGCCCAGTCTGTGGATAACACTGTAGAATTTGGAGCTAAGTTTTATTGTCTCCACCAAGTTCAGCCAGCCATCCAGCAACAAATCAAAGTTCCAATAAGCACAGTGCACCTGCAAGACTTAGGTGTGCTCCAAGTCAAATATTTGCAATTTTTTCATCCCAAGTCTGCACAAATGAAAGTATGCAGATCACGGTGCCAGAGTTCTAAATCCTGTAAGCCACACTGATCCGTACTTTTACCCCCACATCGTTCGTGTCCTACCACTTATTGCATCCTTAACGTGTACGTGTGCCAGGAACTGTTCTAGAAATTCACAGATACTATCTCTAATACTCATAACAAATCCCATTCTGCAGATGAGGAAACTGAGGTCGAGGTGACTCGTCCAATGCCATAAAGCCAAGGGGGCTTTATTCAAACTTCGTTCTGCCTGGCTCCAAAGAACACTCTCCCTGATCCTCCTAACTGCAACACCAGCTCACCTTTACCAAAGTCAATTCAAGAGCTAAGTATCTGAGATGATGACATTAGATGATAAAAAGATCATACCTAAAACTGCAGCACTAGATTCAGGAGTTCCCAGCAAGGAAACGCAGTCACCTACTTTAGCTTAACCAGTTCCAAAGGCTATGTTTCAAAATACAAGAAAATCCACAGTTGGGTTTTTTTGGTTGTTGGCTGTCTCTCCACTGACTTTTTAAAACAAGGGAAATGAAACTCAAGGGTATAGTCACTTTTGGGGTGAAATTTTCTAAAACTGACAAAAGGATAATTTTTAAAAACAGTTCACCTTTACAGTTTACTTCTTCAGTAGGCTTCAGACATTCAAAAAAACAAAATCACATCAGCAGCATTACTAATCAATTTTTTTCTACAGACTCGAAAAGTATTTTCTTACCACGCTACAAGATTACTTCCCATACTTAGAGCAGAAATGGAAACAGCTCTGGGTGTCACGAATCAGATCTTGAGGTCACAGTTGCAGAAAGTAGGTGCTGTTTCCCTTGAGTAGGAGCTGCTGTTCTGAAACCTCCTAAGGGAAGGGTGTCTGAAGAAGGGTGTCGGAAGAAGAGCGCCGAAAAAACTAAAGCAAGCTGTTTGTGTTAATGAGAGTGAGATGCTGGCACCTCTACTCCTTAAGTGTTTCACTGCTATGCAATTGTTTCCCAGCTTCCAAGCTCTGAATCTGGCAGAGAGAATGCTGTCCTCGCAGCCTTACGAGTTATATGATCAGCTGCTTTGTGATGTGTGGGTGTTTAACTAGATAGGTGACTGGTTAGAAGAGGTTCTGCAATACGAAATTAAGGAAGCACGCTGCCCCCTGAGATTTTAATGGTTTGTCACTCTACCACACTGACAACAAAAAGTAACATATTTGCAACTTTGAAATAGTTTGGGTTTAGGACCTGCAAATAATTTCTGACAGTAAAAAAAACTTAGGCATGACATGAACCAAAAAAATATAACCTGTAATATAAACCACTTCAATCATGTTTATTAGATAATAAAATGCAGTATTTGCAATCTCTGTGTGCTTCAAACTTCACTGGGTACAATGCATAATTATTAAAATAAGTGCTATTCTTCAGCGTATGAAACAGATTCTATGCATGATTCCAAGGTTCCCTTGTCTTCCAAAAAGCTGTTAATATCGTAAATCCCTTAACCTCTCAGAACTCCACCACCACCAAAAAAGAAGGTCCCAAAGGATTCCTTAAGTGAAAAACATTGTCAGAATTATAAGCTCCTGGAGAGCTGGGGACCGGTTTCTTCTATGTCACCGCCCAACACAATACTATCACACACTGTCTTTTGATTGAACTATGGTCAAAAGGCTGAGTGCAGAGTGAGTTATACAAGAAAAGCTGATATTTATCCCCTGCTTGTTTCAGAATGGTGCAATATTCATGCCTAGTTCTAGATTTTAAACATGGAGACCGAATTCCCTAATTACAATTAAAACCCTTCCATTAAAACAAAATTTTAAAGTGGATATTCTGATGGTAACATCTCCCTCAATAAAGACGTGAAGTCACATTTAATAAAGTTGGAAAATCTTCACAGAGCAGGTGCTCTACTACCAGACTGATAAAGCCTTCTTTGAAGAGATCAGATCAACCTCAAACAACACATATGGATTCCAGATAGGCATCATAAAACAGACCACTGACTTTGCTGTTGAAATACGCTACATTTGAGAAGACAGCACAAGGAACATACATTATCAACTGGCCAAATTTAGACAGGTTATTTCGACTCCTATTTAACTTTTTCTGAAATTCTCAAATACATCTCTCTACAGAAAGACAGGGACATGATGCTCCCTTACTAACTCACTGCAATCAAAGAACAAAACACAAGGATACATGTACAATTTACTTGGTTGCTTATCGCTCAGGACCAAAGTAATGCCAACCCTTAAGAGAGAAACAAAACAAAGCAAAATACAAAACTCAAATTCCTTTCACTTTTGCATAATACAGATCTTAACCTGAGGTCCCAGGGCCAGGTTGAAGATGACTCTAAATGCATCCACAATTGTGTACTGTCTGTTTTACTGAGAAGAGGGCCCTAATGCCTTCCACAACTCCAAAGACTGGTTAAGAACCATTGAAGCAGACATTTCCGGGGGCCCTAAAACTCAGCAAACGTTTTAAACAAAATTAAAGGTAGTATCTACCTGAATACATGTGCACAGTCCTGATACAAACACCCAAGATGCCTGCCCGCCCTATCACAGTACCGCTCACCATTCTCACATCAGCCCTACAGGGGAACATCACCTGCATTCAGCGCACACACCCACATGCCGGCTACAGCAGCTCCTCCTTCTGTAAGCATACACATGTTGTCAACAAAGCATGTGCTAGTTGCCATTCCCAGAACAATACGGACCTGGCCATCTCTGAAAAAAAAACACACAGACATTCTTCTCAAAATACTACCCTATATTATCAACTATGCCTTCACTGTGGAGGTTACACATTACAACAAAATCAATGAAATCCCCACATACCATATGTACCTAATTAACTGGGGGAAAAAAAGCATCACTCAGGTATTAGAGGGTCCACGGGAGATGCTTATAACGGAAACACTGATGCTTGAATTCGGGGAGAATCTGGGGACAATTAAAGGCAGACTCACGCAGCAACATCCTGAGAACACGGTTGTGGAGAGCACCCTTCTCCAAAGGCAAAAGCACATTCCTTTGATTGGCACAAGCCATTCCTGACAATGGATACGCGATGACAGGGGCTGTTTGGCAATCAGGAAGAGTGTGAGTGTGTGTGTGTGTGTGTGTGTGTGTTGCATGGGTGAGTGATATGTTGGATGTGATCAAAGACTGGCCCTCTTCAAGAAGAGCATATGGGATCTTAAATCGTGAAGACAGTCTAAGGGGATGAGGCAGGGGCATTTATCATTTCTACAGGAGACATCCTTCACAATGAACATGTTCTGTGCAGATGTAACGGGGAGGGGGGTGTCACTACCTTCAGTGGCTCCCATCTAAGAATCTTAAGTAGAGCCTGATTGGAGGGGAGGAGGAGGTAGGGGTGGAGAAAGGTCTGCATTACCCTCTGGGTGAGTGCTGGGCGGGTGTACACACTAGATGCATTTTATCTCGGGCGGCACAATACTCCCAGGGGTTGGTGTTTTGGGCGCAGCCGCAGGGCAGGGGAGGCAGTGGGTGCAAGCCACCAGCTGCAGGGCAGGAGAATGCCCGCAGGAGGACCGGTGCAAATCTCCCCTCAACCCGCTAACCCGTGCAACCTCAGCCTCCCCTCGGGCCTCGGGGCGAGCGGACTCTGCAAAACTGGAGCCCAGCCCGGGTCCGGGAAGGAGGGGGCGAAGGGGCAGAAGCGGGCGCCCCCGGCCCAAGGCTCGGGGCCAGAAGAGCGCAGCGCCCCGGGCCTCCCCGCCGGATGGGGGCTGCTCCGGCCTAGTGCACGCAGCTGCCTCGGCGAAGGGTTAACCCGGCGCCCAGAGCCCGGGTAGGCTCGGCGGGCGGCGGAGAGGAAGGACTGCTGCCGGGGGCGCAGCAGCGACTGTGGCGTGTGCGTGGGGGGCAGGGGCCCCTACTCACCCGGGCCGGCCGCCTCCACCTCCGCCGCCCCGACCGCCGCCTCGGCGGTCCATCCCTGCGGCGGGGGGCCTGTAGCCGCGGCGCTCGAGTAACAACCGCCGGCCGGGCCGGCCCCTCCCCCCTGCCCAACGTCTGTCCTCAGGGCCGCTCCGCAGACCCGGCCTCGGCCGCCGCTGCTGCCGCCGCCGCCGCCGCCGCCGCCGCAGCGCTACGTGGCCGCAGCTCCGACGTCTCGCGACTCCCTTCCGAGCGCGCGAGGGCGAGCGGGGCCAGCGGGGCGGGCGGCGCGCGGGGAGGGAGACAGGGGAGGGGGTGTGCGTGTGTGGTTGTGTGTGCGGAGAGGGGGGCAGGGAGGGAGGGCGAGCAGCGGCGAGAGCGCGCGCGCGCCCGCGGCCCCTTCCCTCGCCGGCCCCCCCGCCCAACAGGGAGCCCGACACCTCCCTCCGCCCGCCCCCCTGGCATCGCGGCCGCTGGGCGCGGCGGCGCGCATGCGCAGGCCTCGGGGCCGGCCCCTGGCGCACCTTTTCTCCCTCCTGCCACATTGTGAGCGCTCTGCCGCCCACATAACCGCCGACTCCAGCTCCACCCTGGCCTCCCCCACTCCGCCCACTCCCGAGCGCCCAGGTAAAGGCGTGGAGTGCGCGTGCGCACACCACGCCTTGGGTCTGGGGGCGTGGTTGCTGAAAGGAAGCCAAAACGCAGAGTTGGGAGGGAGCTTTGGGCTGGGGGAGTGGGATTCCACGAAGTAAGGGAAAGGTACGGTGGGGAAAGGGGCCAAAGTAGAGAAGCAGGCCCGAGAAAGATTTGTAAGTAAAAGAGCTTGTTTTGGTTTGTGAAATGAGGTTAAAAAAAGAAACTTAACTCTGGCCTCCTTGTTCCTGAAGGGCCGTGTGAGTGACAGGGGACAGAAATAAAGGAGGCAAAATATAAGCAGTAGTGGTCATTCACCAGATGAATGGGACAGCTAATAAAAGATGCAGAGATTTAAAGATCACCAGAGTGGTCAGAAAAACACATTTAGAGCCGCGCTTGTTCCTTGGCCAGGAATAGGGAAGGGGATGTGTGCGTGTGTGCGTGTGTGTGTGTGTGTGTGTGTGTGTGTGCGCGCGCGCGCGCGCGCGCGCGCTCACGCTTGAGACATAGAGCTGCCAAAAGAAAGGAAGCCTCCATTTAAGTATTACAGTGTTATGACTAATTAGCTATTAATCATTAATATAATTAATGGTACTATTAGCTAACAAGGTAGCATTTATCCAAGTTCAGAGCCAAAAGAGAGTGTCCATAATTGAAAGTGCTTGGAGTACAGAGAGGGGAAATGAACCAGGCAAGGTGAAGGCCTTGGGTGGAGCAGAACCAAGGCATGACCTTTCCTACCACAAACCAAACTTGATGTTTTCCAAATCTTATCTTAATTGGAACTCCTTATTCTCCTTCTGTTGTTAAAAGCACACATCAGAGTTCCTGTCCTGGCTCAGTGGTTAACAAACTGTACTACTATCCATGAGGACTCAGGTTCGATCCCTGGCCTTGCTCCGTTTGTTAAGGATCTGGTGTTGCTATGAGCTGTGGTGTAGGTCACAGACGTGGCTTGGATCCTGAGTTGCTGTGGCTGTGGTGCAGGCTAGCAGCTACAGCTCCAATTTGAGCCCTAGCCTGGGAACCTCCATATGCCTCAGGGTGTGGCCCTAAATAGATAAAAGACAGGAAAGAAAAAAAAAGGCACATGTTCTTGCACTAAGGCTGACCTCTCTAGACATTTTTAATACAGACACAGCTACTTCTCCCCAAAATATCACCCCCCCAAACAAAATTCTTGTGGGGAGTAAAATGACCTGAGTCTGGGAAAAGGTTAGGGAAGAGATTGAAACTTTATAAACAAAGAGATTCAAGGGCTAGCTCTATCCTTGGCTCCTTCCAAAAACAGGTGCTTGTTTTTTTTTTTTTATTACATTTGGACTCCAGACCCCAGGACTCACAACTTAGCAACTTTGGGTCATGTTCTTCAATAGCAAGTGTCTTCTGTGGATCAACACTAAAAATGGTGTCATGTTTCAGCAGGTAGAGAGAAAATCTTCGGGCAGAACATGAAGAGATAAGCATAAGTGGTAAAAGGAAAGACTGATTCAGTGAAAGAAAGAACTTGGCATCAGTTGGGGCTGGTGAGCCCAGAGCATCTGACCGAGATGTCGAGCTTTGCCTTCTTGGACATACCATCCGCTCTCCACCCTCTGCCTGTCAAGGCTATTCTACCTGGAAGAGAAGTATGCACAGTGATGACTGAAGAAACAAGGTGAGGAGTTCCCGTCATGGCTCAGTGGTTAACGAATCCGACTAAGAACCATGAGGTTGAGGGTTCGATCCCTGGCCTTGCTCAGTGGGTTAAGGATCCAGCGTTGCCGTGAGCTGTGGTGAAGGTTGCAGACGCGGCTCGGATCCGGCGTTGCTGTGGCTGTGGTGTAGGCCGGCAGCTGCAGCTCCCATTAGACCCCTAGCCTGGGAACCTCCACATGCCGCGGGTGCGGCTCTACATAAAAAAAAAAGGCAAAAAGACAAAAAAAAATTAAAATTAAAAAAAAAAGAAACAAATTGACCTTCCAGGTCCCCAGGAGTCTCTACCTACAGGCCAACCCTCTGAAGGACTCCTCGTCATCGGAATAGTAGTATATTACCTTCCATTTGAAGAGTGCTTCATGGTTTTTGCTGAGAAGTTATGTCCATTATCTCATCAGATCTTCCACTAACCCCGTGAAGCAGGCAGGACAGGTATTATTCCCATGAAGGAAATTCAGGCCAAGCTATGTCTACTGGTTCAGCCCAAATCACCCAGCCCAGTCAACGATGGAGGCAGAACAGGACTGGTCTGATTCCCAGTGTGCTGGCCTCTGAGAGGGTTTAACAGGCCTTCTCGGAAAAGGGGCTGCATGTTCCTGTGCAGTGAAAACAGGTAGCCTTGGCACATGAGAGAGAATAATTCAGCTCTGTGTCTACATCTCCTTTTTTCAATGTTTCTTCCCCCTCTTTTTTCTATCCAGGACCCTGGGACTTGCCCCGTGTATCTGCAGCCTTGCTCACTGGTACTTTGGAAGGCCTTGGGCTTGGTAAGGCGATCCCAGTGCCTCTGTTCCCCCTTAACTCTTTCCCTTCAAGAACCTAGCAAAAGGGAATTCCCTTTGTGGCTCAGTGGTTAATTAATCCGACTAAGAACCATGAGGTTGCGGGTTCGATCCCTGGCCTTGCTCAGTGGGTTGAGGATCCGGCGTTGCCGTAAGCTGTGGTGTAGGTTGCAGAATTGGCTCAGATCCCGCATTGCTGTGGCTGTGGTGTAGGCCGGCGGCTACAGCTCCTGTTAGACCCCTAGCCTGGGGACCTCCATATGCCACGGGTGCGGCTCTACATAAAAAGGCAAAAAGAAAAAAAAAAAAAAAGAATTGTAGCTGCCGGCCTACATCACAGCCCCAGCAATGTGGTGTCCGAGCCGCGTCTGAACCTACACCACGGCTCACAGCAACGCCGGATCCTTAACCCTCTGAACGAGGGCAGGGATTGAACCCACGTCCTCATGGATACTAGTCGGATTCATTGCTGCTGAGCCACAACTCCAGAGCCCACTTTTTTAAATGTAAAAATTTTAGTAAAAAGTTCTGTTTATTTACTTTTTTTTTAAGATCTGTTTATTTTGGCAGCTCTGAAAACCTTCACGGATTTAATTTAAACAGCAGCAGAGCTCTTTGATTTCTATAAGGTGAGCTGGATAGCTTGGTACGAGCTCCCTCTTCACTGCATTTCTTTGCTCCCCAAGTTCCCGGGGGTGTGCCCTCCAGTCAGTAAGAGTTCTTACAGCCTGTGCTTGTAGAGGGACAGTGGTTGTGGCTCCCTGCCCACCCATTAACTAAGGTAACCTCATCCTCCCACAGCAGACTTGGACCAGAGCCCTGGTCATGGTCTCCTAGGTCCTCATACTTTTAGTGCTGTGACCTTTGTTCAGTCACTCCACCTTTGAGGCTTTGTAAAAAGAAGGGATTATATTGGCTCTTAAAGCCTTCCTGAGCTGATACGTAGGATTCTATTCTAGAACGCTGACTGTGTTCGTTAATACCTTGTAATTCCATTCCTTTCCTAAGAATTACTATCCAATTCTCATCTCTAAGCCCTTCCCACAGGAAACTGCCCCTTTTACAGAATGGATAATGCTGTCCTGGACTCCCTTTTTGTATTCACTTTTTCCTCCCCTCAGATCCCTTTTTCTTTTTGTCTTTTTGCCTTATCTAGGGCCACACCTGCGGCATATGGAGGTTCCCAGGCTGGGGGTCTAACAGGAGATGTAGCCGCTGGCCTACACCACAGCCACAGCAATGCGGGATCCAAGCCGCATCTGCAACCTACACCACAGCTCACGGCAACGCCGGATCCTTAATCCACTGAGCAAGGCCAGGGGTCGAACCCCCAACCTCATGGTTCCTAGTCGGATTCGTTAACCACTGAGCCACAACGGGAATTCCTCCCCTCAGATCCTTAAGTGATAGTGTTTAGAGACAGTCCGGAAAGCTGGACTTTTGGCTTGTCTGCCCCAGGGCTTGTCTGTGTACATGCACTGGGCGCATGTAGATATATATATATATATGCCCCATCTTAAGGGATGTGGTCTGTGGGCACTTTCCTGCTGTGCCTCCTCAACTCCCACCACTCCCACTTAAGTTCCAGTGAAAGGTTAAAATAAAGGCCAGGGTGCTTTTGGGAGTTTCCGTCGTGGCTCAGCGGAAACGAATCCAGCTAGGAACCATGGGGTTGCAGGTTCAATCCCTGGCCTTGCTCAGTGGGTTAAGGATCTGGTGTTGCCGTGAGCTGTGGTGTAGGTCACAGATGTGGCTCGGATCTGGCGTTGCTGTGGCTGTGGCGTAGACCAGCAGCTGTAGCTCCGATTAGATCCCTAGCCTGGGAACCTCCATATGCCATGGATGTGGCCCTAAAAAAGGCCAAAAAAAAAAAAAGGCCAGGATGCTCTAGAAGAAGAAAGGGAGATGCACTAAAAGGCCAGATGTGTGAGTGGAGCTGTTCTGCTTTGGGGATAGAGATGAGGGAGGTTCTTGAGATAATCGGTGTCACTTTGATCTCAGCTGGTTTTAGCTGCAGCACAGCCTGGGACCATCAGTTGATTCTCAGCCCCCTACAGCCTCTGTACTTCACTCTCTCCATTTGAAATATCTCACAGTTTGGGTTATGATTACTCCAGTGTCCTGATCATCAAAATGCGTTTTATAATTTCTCTCTTTCTTTCTTTGATTTTTTTTTTTTAGGGCCGCACCCATGGCATATGGAAGTTCCCAGGCGAAGGGTCAAATTGGAGCTACAGTGACTGTGAAGACACAGCCACAGCCACAGCCACAGCCACAGCAACACCAGATTCAAGCTTCGTCTGCAACCTACACTACAGTTCAAGGCAATGCCGGCTCCTTAACCCACTGAGAGGGGCCAGGGATCAAACCCGCATCCTCACAGATACTAGTTAGGTTTCTTTCTGCTGCACTATGACAGGAACTCCCACATTTTATAGTTTTTAAAAAGCCACATATAACAAGTTCTAGAAACTTTCTTTTACAATACTTCATTTACTCTCTCCCTCAACTCTGGGAGGTAGGAAGAGTAGAAAATGTTGTTTCCTTTTTTTTTGCTTTTTAGGGCCGCACTTGCGGCATACGGAAGTTCCCAGGCTAGGGGGCTAATCTGAGCTACAGCTGCTGGCCTACACCACAGCCACAGCAACACAGGATATGAGCCACATCTGCGACCTACACCACAGCTCACAGCAACTCCAGATCCTTAACACACTGAGCGAGGCCAGGGATCAAACCTGCAACTTCATGGTTCCTAGTCAGATTTGTTTCCGCTGTGCCACTACGAGAACTCTTCCACTATTTTTTAAACAGCAAATTAAAAACAAGTTCCGGATTTTAAGGGTAACATGGCCAGAACGAAATCCTGGGTCTCCAGGGTCCAAGTCCAGGACTTATCTGTGACACGGTACTGCAGCCCTTTGCTGGATATCATACAAAGCAAGTGAAACTTCCTCTGGAAGTTTGGACTCAAATGGACAGCCACGCTTCTAGCAAACGTTAAAAGGACAAAGTGATTCACAGTCAACTCCTGCACGCCAAAAAGAAATGAGTAAAATAGATAAGCAAAGTCATCTTTACCTGGCCTATTAATGTTTTTTAAATTCCAGTTGGGTAGGAAGGACAGTGTTAATGAGACCAGTCCCATCTGCCTACTTGCTTTTTTTTTTTGCTTTTTAAGGCCACACCCATGACATATGGAAGTTCCCAGGCTAGGGATCAAATCAAATCGGAGCTGTAGCTGCCGGCCTACAGCACAGACATAGCAACACCAGATCCAAACCCCTTCTGTGACCTACATCACAGCTCACAGCAACACCAGATCCCCGATCCACTGAGTAAGACCAGGGATTGAACCCGTATCCTCATGGACACTAGTCGGATTCGTTTCCACTGCACCACAACAAGGAGCTCCTACCTACTTAAATCTGAGGAGGGAAAACTATTTGCAGCCACACTGCCCGCTCTTCACACCCTCCCCCCTTATCTTCACCATTCTATCAGCCTTTCTGAAATATCTACCAAGTGTCTGTCACACAAGGTGGGAATCAAGAACCATTAAGAAATCATCTCTGAGTTCCCGTCGTGGAGCAGCGGAAACAAATCCGACTAGGAACCATGAGGTTGTGGGTTCGATCCCTGGCCTCGCTCAGTGGGTTAAGGATATGCATTGACGTGAGCTGTGGTGTAGATTGCAGACATGGCTCGGATCCCACATTGCTGTGGCTGTGGTGTAGGTCGGTGGCTACAGCTCTGATTAGACCCCTAGCCTGGGAACCTCCACACATGCCGCGAGTGTGGCCCTAGAAAAGGCAAAAAGACCAAAAAAAAAAAAAATCGTCTCTACCATCAAGCCACACCTTTATCCATTTTCCTAATTCAAACTGCTGTGAAAGCACCTCTACCATCTCTACAGATGGAAGAACAGATCAGCTTAGTCCTGTCCTGTCGTGTGAGGGCCTGAGATTCACCTTTAGCCATGCAAGAGAGCCAGTTAGGATGGTGGGGCTGGTGGGCTTTCTCATTTGAGGGACATTGGTAGGACTCCAGAGAAACCAGGCCACCACACCACCTACGATAGCTTAGCTTCCTGGATATCTAAGCAAAGGCCAAGAGGAACCCTGGGGTCAGGCAGTGTGGGCAGCCGAGGGCAGGGACCCACAACAGGGAGACACCTCCCATCTCTAAGTGGGCTGTTGCAGCCCAATTCCTTGCCCCAGGGTTCTCCCTCAGGGTCTGTCTACAGCATCGGAAGTGTGATCTCAGTCTGATTTGTGTTTGAGTCTTTCAAGTTTGAGTCTTTAAAGAGGCTCGCAGATTCTTTTCAGCAGCATGCTTAATTGTTGTCTGTAATTGGTGTGACATATGCCCCAGAGGCATGCACTGAAGTCCAATGAAAGAGATGGTTTTTTAAAAACTGGAATGCATTAATGAAAGAAGACAGTTGCACGGGGCTGTGAGTTGGTGCCAAACTTTCTAACCCTAAACCAGCCAACCCACCCAACCGGCCTCACCACCTAAGGAACAGTCCTGAAGTTCTCACAGAGGTGGGATGGGAGACCTGGGTTGCAGCACAGGGGGCTGCCAGAGGGAAGGACAGGACTCAGGGAACCTCCTCTTAGCTTTAGGGACCCTCAAGAGGCTCGGTGGCTCTGGAGAGCTGTTTGGGCACCTAAAGAAATGTGATAGAGGGCTAGGAAACTGCAGGAAAGGGAAGGCCCAGGCCAAGGGAGGTGTGTGAGATTGTGGGGGAGGGGCGGCAAAGGGGACAGAGTTGTCTGGAGTTGGGGGCTGGAATGGGAGCTGGCGTTGTTAGCAGGACTGAGGAATGGTGGAGCCATTCCAGTAGGGATTGGGAGACCTGGAGCTGGAGAGGACCCTGAGGGTGGAGCTCAGAGGAGGTGGAGCCTGGATGTGGGGGCGGGAACACGGTAGTGGGGGAGGGGTTGCCCTCTGGCATCCAGAAGAGGTTTTCATTAAACCCGTAGCCTGAGGTCCTTAACAAAGCTGTGGCAGCTTTTCACAGGAGTTGGGTTCAGAACAACAATAACAGTAATAATAACAACAATTAGCGATAATGAGACCTTATCTGCAGCAAGATGTTCCTAGAGCTTTGTAGGCATTAAGTCATAACTCCGCTGGCCCCCCGGGGCCACCTTTTTCTAGAAGTAATGGAGGTGCACAGTTAATCCTGTGCGGTTGGGTTTCCTGCCTTTGGCTGGGCGGGAGAGTTCACACTCAGAGGCGTGAAAATCCAGGGTTCCCTTACAGTTTCATAAACTGTTTTAAATCTTCTGCATTTATTTAGAGTCTGAAATGATGCCTAAATGGGTGACATGTAGAAAACGGCCACCACAGGTGTCTAAATAGCTTTGATGTGAAAACTCAAGCCCTGGAGTTCCCATCATGGCGCAGTGGAAGCAAATCTGACTAGCATCCATGAGGACATGAGTTCGATCCCTGGCCTCGCTCAGTGGGTTGAGGATCTGGCGTTGCCGTGAGCTGTGATGTAAATCACAGACGCGGCTTGGATCCCATGTTGCTGTGGCTGTGGCGTGGGCCAGCAGCTACAGCTCTGATTAGATTCCTAGCCTGGGAACCTCCATCTGCCATGGGTGTGGTCCTAAAAAGACAAACAAACGAAAAAACCCACACAAACCCCTCCCTGAACCGCATGTCTTTCCTGGCAGATCCAAGGCATATGCTGCAGTGGAAAGTGGCCTGGAGATGACCAGGGAGTGACCTGGGAGTGACTGAAGCCCTAACTGGTGGCAGGGCCGAGACTTGGCCTGCAAACCAGATAAACTGAAGGATTTTAGGAGTTATCCCCCAACAACCAAGGATCAAACTTTAGAGTGAGGGCTAGAGGTGAGTAAAAAGAGTTCCCTTCTGGGTGCAGCGTAAACAAATGCGACTAGTATCCATGAGGATCCAGGTTCGATCCTTGGCCTCACTCAGTGGGTTGGGGATCCGTCATTGCTATGAGCTGTGGTGTAGGTCGCAGACACGGCTTGGATCTGTTGTGGCTGTGGCTGTGTATAGGCCGGCAACTGTAGCTCTGATTTGACTCCTAGCCTGGGAAGACCCTAAAGAGCAAAAAAAAAAAAAAGGGAGGAAGGTCATTGGGAGCATTGCATGGGAGGGAGTCTAGGAGCCAAACCTTGAGCAAACCTAATGCCAGCAGTGAGTAGCCTTATAGATTTCAACGATTATTTTGTGTGTTTCATGTAACAGTAACAAGTTATACATACTCACTCCAAAGAGACTGTCACTTCCATCCCGTTGTTGGTGAGGGTCATCATCGTTATCCTAGTCAAGATCAAAGACAGCAATCTAGGGAGTTCCCATTGTGTCTCAGCAGGTTAAGAATCCAACTAGCATCCATGAGGACGCAGGTTCGATCCCTGGCCCCACTTGGTGGATTAAGGATCCGGCATTGCCCTGGCATTGCCCTGTAGGTCACAGATGAAGCTCGGATCCCGAGTTGCCATTGGTTGTGGCGTAGGCCAGCAGCTGCAGCTCCTGTTCGACCCCTAGCCTGGGTACCTCGTATGCTGCAGGTAAGGCCCTAAAAGACCAAAAA
The DNA here is from genome assembly GCA_004024745.2 of Catagonus wagneri. Lineage (NCBI taxonomy): Eukaryota > Metazoa > Chordata > Mammalia > Artiodactyla > Tayassuidae > Catagonus > Catagonus wagneri. Next base: position 9,318,106 of record PVHT020001179.1, on the reverse strand, counting down.
AAAAAAAAAAAAAAGACAGCAATGTAGACAAAAAACCTCAATGTACTTAAACAGAAACGGAGCCCCAGCCATCCTGAGGTCCTGGAGTGGCAGGGATGACGCCCTGTTGATGGAGAGGGCGGGGGATAAAGAGCAAGAGCTGAGCTTCTCTGAATCTCAGAGTTGGGCAGAAGAAGAAACCGTGTCACAGCTGAAGCGCCGTCCCCATTCCTTTCAGGGAGATAAGAGGGACCAGTCCTCACTATTCTGACCCTTGCCGTCTCTCTTGAACTGTAGCCTTCCCTCCCATTCCTGCATTACTGCAGAGAAAGTCACCTGTTAAGAAGGTTCTAGAACCTCAGGGCGTGAGTATCAATCTACCTTGTAGATTACATCAGCGAACTTACGTAAAGTGTCATATGCTGAATTTAGGCAACAGACTATTCTTGTCAAGCAAATAATCTGGTTTTTCTTTGATCTATGTTTTCTTTTTTCGGCCGCCCTGTGGTATATGGAGCTCCCATGGCAGGGATCAGATCCAAGCCACGGCTGTGACCTACACCGCAGTGGCAGCAAGGCCGGATCCTTTAACCCGCTCTGCTGGGCTAGGGATCATACCTGCATCCTTGATGCAGCAGAGACACCACCGATCCCATTGCACCAGTGGGAACTCCTAATCTGGTTTTTAAAGTAGCTCTAAAAAGAGACGAACATTTGAGATATATCTATACTAAAATCGTTCGTTATTTATCTGAAATTCAGATCTGAGAGAGGTACATTGATACCAGATACCTGATACCTTCAGGTTCATTGGTACCAGAAAATGGGGACAGAGAGAATAAGGAAGCAAGAGGCCTAAAAGCAGCGCCCATTGACTCTGAGAAGCACGCTCACCACCGCACTGGGTGCCTGGGTAAGATATTGCCAAGTCTTCACTGGCCCCACATCAAACCAAATGGTTGTTTCAGAGACCTCAGGGAAAAGCTTAAGTCAAAGCATCACCCACTGTCTAATATTATCCAGCACAAGCGGAAGGTCACCCAAGAATGGGAAGAGATAGGGGCGTCCATCCCTCATTTCATTTTGCCAACAGAGAAGTGCGTTCTCCCCTACGTAAGGCGGTGCCATTCAGAAGGGCTGCATATTTCCTCTGTCTCAGACAATCCCCTGGTGCCTGGGGACCTCCTTCCTGTGGTGTTAATGGTCCTGTAGGAAGCTAGGTCCTTCTCCGCCTGACATTGACTCTGAATGTCTGTTTCCCGACCAGGTTGCTTGTCTTCGCACATGCCGGGCACTAACATGTTCCCAGTTTATTGGGTGAACTCCATCCACTCTCCTAAGTGTTTCACCTCTGTTATTCCCACAGCATCCTTCCAGCTACCCTTTGCCGTAGGTACCCCCGTTTCATAGATGAGGAAACCAAAGCAGAGAGAAATGAAGTAAGAAATGATGTGAGGTCACCTAAGGCTTACAGGGCAGTCTCAGGATGGAACACAGGTGGTCAGAGTCCTGAGCCTGCTCTTTAAAACCACAGTGCTATACCACCTGACACTCCCATTCAGCCACACCACTCTCCTGCTCCAAATTCTTTCTTTTTTTTTCTTTTTCAGGGTCACACCCGCGGCATATGGAAGTTCCCAGGCTAGGGGTCGAATCAGAGCTACAGCTGCTGGCCTACACCACAGCCACAGCAACGCGGGATCCTAGCTGTGTCTGTGACCTACAGCATAGCTCACGGCAACGCCAGATCCTCAGTGCACTGAGTGTGGACAGTGTTCAGTCCCAAGTCCTCATGGATACTGGTTGGGTTTGTTAACCACTGAGCCACTACAGGAATTCCCTGCTTCAAATTCTTGAATGGCTCCTGTAATAAGCAGAATAATGGCCCCTAAAGATTTCCCATCCTAACCCTGGAGCCTGTGAATGTGTTACCTTAAGCTGGTGAAAGGGACTTTGCAGACGGGCTTAAGAATCTTTGAAATGTTGACTTTAGCCTGGATTTTTCAGTGGGTCCAAACTGATCACAAAGGTCCTGAGTAGAGAGAGGCGGGTGCACTGGGGTCAGAGAAGAAGATGCGACCAGGAAGCAGAGGTCAGAATGATTGCTTGCTGGCTTTGGATTTGGGAGGAGGACAAGAGCCAAGGTGTGTGGGCAGCCTCTAGATACCGCGAGAGGCAAAGAGCTGACTCTCCCCGAGAGCCTCTGGAACGAACACAGCCTGCTGACACCTTGATTTGCGTCCAGTGAGACTTCTCACCTCCACAACTATCAGCTAAGAAATCGGTGTGGTTCTGTGTCACCAAGTTTATGGTGATTAGTGACAGCAGGTGTAGGAAGCTAACACAACTCCCATGGCTTAAAGGGAAATCTGAACTGCTTTGCGAGGCATTCAAGGAAAGGTCTTGTGTCCTCTCCCCTCCCCCGGCTCACTGCCTAGCCAGGTGCTGCCTACCCCACCCCACCCCTACCCCCACCACGTTTTATATATTGAACTTCTTCAGGATCCTCAACAGCCCCGCACCCGCCCTGTCTTTCTAGGGCTGCACCTGAGGTATATGGAGGTTCCCAGGCTAGGGGTCGAATTGCAGCTGTAGCTGCTGGCCTACACCGCAGCTCACAGCAATGCGGGATCCTTAACCCACTGAGTGGGACCAGGGATCGAACCTGCGTCCTCATGGATGCTAGTCAGATTCGTTTCCACTGAACCACGATGGGAACCCACCTTGCCCTTTCTTACATCAGAGTCTTCACACATGTACTATTTCTGGCACCTGGAACACCCTCTCCTCACTTGTTTGTCCGGCCAACTCCTCATCCTTGATGTCTGAGCTAAAATAACACCTCCTCTGTGAGGCTTTTCATACTAACCCCCGAAGAACATGGGGCTCCTTTCCTGCCTCTGCTACATGCTTATGAAAAAATACGCATTCCCATTAAAGCAGGATTTTTAAGGACTCGTCTGTTCCCTCCCTGGGATTATAAGCTATCTGAGGGCGCAGGACCTTTCTTTTCACCTTTGGGATCCCTTAGCACCTAGCATGGTCCCTGGTGCATCAAAGAAATATCCCCAGAGACTAGAGCTCCCATCCCGACCTGTGTGTTGGACCAGTGATGCAGCTTCTCCATCTATAACGAGTGTTGGAGGGAGCCATCCCTTCCCTAGTGACAAAGGAAAGCAGATATGGAAGCGTTTCAAGCTTAAAAAAAAGAAAAAAAAAGTGCTGGAATTCCCTTCGTGGCTCAGTGGTTAACAAATCCGACTAGGAACCATGAGGTTGCGGGTTTGATCCCTGGCCTCGCTCAGTGGGTTAAATATCCAGCGTGGCCATGAGCTGTGGTGTAGGCTGCAGACGCGACTCGGATCCCGCGTTGCTGTGGCTGTGGCGAAGGCCGGCGGCTACAGCTCCTGTTAGACTCCTAGCCTGGGAACCTCCATATGCCGCGGGTGCGACCCTAGAACAGACAAAACAAAACAAAAAGTGCTAATCAAAGTTTTGTCCTATTTCGGTTGTCCCACGGTGGACAATGCTTCCTCTCCAAGTCTCAGTTTCTTCAGCTGAGAAATGGGTCTAGAGACAAGCTACCTGGAGACAGGAGCCGTGGCCAATTCACGCCCTGTTGTATCCCCACGTCTCCACTGCTCTTCGCTCCTGCTCTGATGTTGTTGGTTGGTGGAGATCTTGAGGGACGTTTTTCCACATGCTTCGGATTCACGGTTTCTCTTGAGCCTGCCTGCCGGTGTTGGTATCATCTTGAGCGAAGTTTTCCCCGCGGTCACGGTCTGTGTAATTAAGTTCGGTGACACTGAGTCTCCAGACTCACCTGAGGGCTCTCCCATGGACACATCAGATCATGTTCTTGCTGGAAGGAATTCTCTGATGTTGTATGAGACGGGTGCGTACTCCACCCAAACGAAGACTTTACGTTTATTACACGCAGGAATGTTTTCTCCTGTATGAATTCTCTGATGTTGAACGAGAAGGAAAAAGCAAGGTGGATGGAGGTCTCAGTAAAAGCCTGTGACATACCCAGCCCTGGGCTGGGGGACTCCCAAATGCATGGAATGGCTTCCGCCTTTTCGATGTTTACAGCCTGACTGGGGAGGCGAGATTCCTGTGCGGGAAACAGCTGGAGAACACGAGGCTCTGTGCAGTCACAGCAGACTGCACGGTGTAGCAGAATTCAATGGGAATTTCAGAGGAAGGAGGGGACAGCCGAGACTGACCAGATGGGAAAGGTGCATGAACGAGATTAGCCTTTAACTTGACTGGAAAGGATGATAGAACTGAGGCTGGGTCGGAGGAGGGAGGTGTTCCCATTGAAAGAGAGAGAGAGAGAGAGAGAGAGAGAGAGGGAGAGGGGGAGAGGGGGAGGGGGAGAGGGAGAGGGAGATGGAGTTCCCGTCGTGGCTCAGTGGTTAACGAATCGGACTAGGAACCATGAGGTTGAGGGTTCGATCCCTGGCCTTGCTCAGTGGGTTAAGGATCCGGTGTTGCTGTGAGCTGTGGTGTAGGTTGCAGACGCGGCTTGGATCCCACGTTGCTGTGGCTGTGGCGAAGGCCAGCATCTACAGCTCCTATTAGACCCCTAACCTGGGAACCTCCATATGCCGTGGGCGCGGCCCTAGAAAAGTCAAAAAGACACACACACAAAAAAAAAAAAGAGGGAGAGGGAGAGAAATGGAAGGAGGGAAGGAAGGAGGGGTGGGAGGGAGGGAGGAGGAAAGAGGAGAAGTAACTCTCTCTGCGGGAGGGTTGTGCCTGTTGATTTAGGAAACTCCCATAAACTTAGGACAGCGGCCCTTGGAAAATTTTTTATTTCTCTACCGCTTTTCTTGTTTTAGCGCTCAAGCCACTTTCACTTCTTCCAGGCACACTTCAAAAGGAGCTTCTCTACCACTGCATTTCATATGCCAGCCCTGCCCCACCCGCCATCCCCACTGCATTCCTGGGGCCCATTCCCAAAGTTCCACCACCAGGAATGTCACACACACACACAGACCCCGCCCAGGGTGACAGAGGCACCAAATGGGGGAGAGAACCCCACCAGGAGAGGGCCCCAGGAAAGCACCCAGGAGGCTCCTGTTCAAGAATATGGGAGCCACCCCACCCCCACCCCACCATCACTTCCTCTAAAAAATTTTGCCTATGGGATGCTGACCCTTCGAATGAGGGTATCAGAGCTGAAAGCTTTTTGCTTATGCCACTCTTGAATAAGTTTTCTAGAAACATTCAGAGGAGGGTATACTTTATAACTTTTCCTTATTTTCCCCATCTCACCAAGGGCAGTGGGCGGGTAAGAGGGTGGAATTTGCAGTGTCTCGTCTTGGTTAGAGAGTCGGAGGACTCTTCCGCTGATTATAGTGGTTAAAACACTGAGTCAGCCTCCCAGCTACTGCATGAGAGGTTAGAGCCTTCATTCACAGGCGAGTTTCAAAATGAAACACAAGGGCACCCCCTCTCCTGGGCGATGTAGTCAGAGAACAGAGAAAGGTGAACCTCCCCGCAGCAGAGTGGCTGCTTCTAGAAGAGGTGGTGGGATCTGGTATTCCCCAGCAGGGTGAAATTGGGAAGTGCCTTTCTCAGCCCTTCTCGGTTTCATTGCCCAAATGGCTTGTACTGTGAGATTCTTTTTTTTTTTTGGCCTTTTTTGTCATGTTAGGGCCACATCCGCGGCATGTGGAGGTTCCCAGGCTAGGGGTCTAATAGGAACTGTAGCCACTGGCCTACACCACAGCCACAGCAACACGGGATCCGAGCCGCGTCTGCGACCTACATGACGGCTCACGGCCACGCTGGATCCTTAACCCACTGAGCAAAGCCAGGAATCGAACCCGCAACCTCATGGTTCCTAGTCGGATTCGTTAACCACTGCGCCACAACGGGAACTCTCCGTGAGATTCTTAAGCTCTTAATTCTGTCTCTGCTTCCTGTGTCACCTCCCTAGGAGACCAAGTTCACACAGGACAGGCCCTCGCCCCCCCCCCGGGGGAGAATGGAATGGGGGCTGACCCCTTTGGGGTCTCACCCCGTGGACATCCTGTTGGAACATTCTCCACTCCTTCCCAGCAAGGCACACTGCTGTGAAAAATCCAGGGACTTCCCGTCGTGGCTCAGTAGTAATGAACCCGACTAGTATCTATGAGGACACGGGTTTGATCCCTGGCCCTGCTCAGTGGGTGAAGGATCCAGTGTTGCCCTGAGCTGTGGTGTAGGTGGCAGATGCGGCTCGGATCTGGCGTTGCTGTGGCTGTGGTGTAGGCCGGCAGCTGCAGCTCCTATTTGACCCCCTAGCCTGGGAACATCCATATGCCAGGTGTGGCCCTAAAAAAAAAAAAGACAAAGAAAGAAAAATCCAGGTAGGACGTAAAAGAGACCTAAGAAGCCACAGTGGAAATGCCCAGATTCTCAGGAACCCCAGCTGGTCATCCAGTCTGACCGCACCCCCGCTTCTGTTTTCATTATTAGTATGTTTTACCTGCTAGTTCACGGGCTCCCAGGACAGGAGGCATGTCTGCCCCAGGCGCCATCAGAGCCATCTCAGTTGACGTGTCACCGTGCGTGGTGTGGAGAGACTGTTAGTAACTATTTGGTGAATAAATCACCTCTAAACGCGAAAGTGATTCCTTAAAGAGTTCTTCATTCTGGCTGAGATGTAGGGTTACAGGATGGGCGTGCTGGGAATGAGAAGGAACACTGCTGGGTAATAATAAAAAGAGCTAGAGGGAGTTCCCCTCATGGCTCAGTGGTACCGAACCCAACTAGTATCCATGAGGACTCGGGTTCCATCCCTGGCCTCGCTCAGTGGGTTAAGGATCTGGCGTGGCCGTGAGCTGTGTGGTGTAGGTTGCAGATGGGGCTCGGATCTGCCATGGCTGTGGCTGTGGCCAGCAGCTGTAGCTCTGACTCCACCCTGAGCCTGGGAACTTCCATATGTTGCACCAATAGCCCTAATAAAGCCGGGGGTGGGGGGAAGAGCTAGAAATGCATGGGAGGGCTCTGGAAAACAGCCCCAAAGTTCCAGTTGTATCTGCTGAGCAACAGGAAACCACTGCAATTTCCTCAGGTCCCTGGCAGATAGGAGACCCAAGCAGGGAGGTGAGGGGGATCTTATGGGCCATATATAATCTGGAAGAAGGTAGGGGGCACCTGAAGAACAGTGCGTTTTTTTGGAGCAGCCCAACCACCGCGGCAAGCTCGAGAGATGACTTTTGTGGCTAAAGGGTGCATGTTTCAGCCAGGTGCGTGTCAAGAAAGCGCTGAGAATTCCAGTGAGCCTTGCTCTCGTGTGAACTCAGAGCCGGTGGTGGGAACAGAAGCAAGGGCCCGTGAAGTCAGGGCCAAAAACGGCTAAGGAGGAAGAAGACGCCCTGGGACTCAGCCCAGGATTCTGGCGAGGCATTGCTCTGTGTGCAGTGGGGGTGAGACCAAATAGGAAGCTTTGTCTTTCTCCTAAGCGCAGAGATTGTGTCTTATTTTTTTTTTTTGGGGGGGGGGTGCTGGGCAGTGCAGGGGGTTGATGTGGGATCTCAGTTCCCAGACCCGAGCCGTAGCAGTGAAGGCATCACGTCCTAACCACGAGACCACCAAGGAACTCCTCCCGAAGAGGCCATGTCTCAGAGCGTCTATACCCATGACCCTAAGCAGAGCGTCTCGCTCAGAGTAGCTGTTTAATAAATGCTGGATAAATGAACGCTTGGCCGGCTGGCTGCCTCTGGGAGGCAGTGAGGATGTGAGAGCCTGGGGAGGCCTCTGAAGCCCTGTTTGCGTGCTTCTCTCCTCCAGCCTCCCCTGCCTCCTCTTCTGTTGTGATCCCAACCTCTGGTTTAAGCCAGAAGATGCTCCCCAACATCGCTGCTCTCTAGGTGGAAAGCAAAATCAGCGAAAGCGATTCTAGCACCTCCAGGCTGGGTCTCAGCCTCAGCTGCTCAGGCCGCTCCCTCTCTTCTCTTTGGGGTTCCCTCTGCTGATAGGCTCCCACACAGCCCCCCACCCAGTCATCAGGCTGTCATTCACCTTTCCTCTTAGTCTTTCTCTCTTTGATCTCATCTGAGCAGGCAGGAACATGTTACTGTTGAAAGCCTGGCACATATGCCTCTTTCCCTGTCTCGGAGCCATCACACACACACACACACACACACACACACACACACACACACACACACGTTACTGTTGAAAGCCTGGCACATATGCCTCTTTCCCTGTCTCAGAGCCATCACACACACACACACACACACACGCGCGCGCGTGCGCCCCTTTCCTTGTCTCAGAGCCATCGCCTGGCCTTCTGCCCCTGGCCCGGCTCATCTGTATGAGACCCGGGCTCTCCCTCTCCAGGTGCTGAATGAAGTGTCTGAGGCGAGCAAGCTTAGCTTTCTGCACATCTGTGTCAAGGGCTGGGGGCCGATCCACCCATCAGGAAGGACCTTCCAGAAACACCTGAGACCAGGAGGCTGGCCTCACGATGCCCACAGCGCCTGGCAAGGAGGGTACCGGCTCTGCTGTCCTGGCTCCGACCCAGTTCTCTCTTCTGGGATCCACACCTTCCCTGGCTCCTCTCCTGGCCGGAAAGACCTGCTCGAGGTGGGGAAGGATAAGATGCTCTAGTGACCAGGCACAGGAGAGGGAGGTCCCCTAGGACCTCCGTCAGATCGTTCCCCAGCTCCGTAGCCTTAGCTTCCCCCTTGACAAATTCTGCCCCTGCTTCCAGGGTTAAGAAGTTCCTCGATCTTGCTGGGGAAGAAACCAGCAGTTGTGTTGTATTCCCTTGAAGCCGGGAGCCACCCGCCCCGCCCCGCCCCGCCCCACCCCAGGAGGACTTACTGGTTGGTGACGCCCAGCCAGCAAGGCAGGGTCCTGCAGGATGAAAGCTCAGAGAAGCCAGAGCAGGAATAATAATGATAATCATCAGCTGTGGCGTCTCAACCATCCGGGAATGCGAGGCCCCACGCCCTGCGCTCCCCACACCCCAGAACACTGCGAAGGCTCTCTCCCTTCTTTTTATTGCAAGGATCCCACACTCAGTCATTCCCAGCCCAACCCATGTGGGTTCCCAAGTCCAGCTACCTGCTCATCCACCACCCAGGTTCCCTGGCAAGAGCGAGCTCGACGAGACCCAAGCCAGCAGCAGAGTAGGCGCCCAGATCCTGTTTCCCAGAAAAGCGGGCTGGCCACCCCTGGCCTGGAGCACTTTCCCACAGACCCATCTGTGTCTGGTCAGCGTGAGGTTCCGGAGATTTGCTGATGTCAATCCCAATCTGAATTTAAATCCTGGCTGGGTCACAGAGTAACTCATTGTAGGACCCTGGGCATGTTTTTGTTTGTTTGTTTTTTGCTTTTCACGGCCACACCCAAGGCATATGAAAGTTTCCAGGCTAGGGGTCGAATCGGAGCTGCAGCTGCCAGCCTACACCACAGCCACAGCAACGTGGGATCCGAGTCGTGTCTGCGACCTACACCACAGCTCACGGCAATGCCAGATCCCCGACCCACTGAATGAGGCCAGGGATCGAACCCACATCCTCATGGATACTAGTCAGATTCGTTTCTGCTGTGCCACAACAGGAACTCCCTTGTTTTGTTTTTAACTTCTCTGCCTTCATTGCCTCACCTGTCCCAAAACTTTCCAAGGCTCCCCCTTGCTCACTGAAGATAAACTGAACCTCACTGTCCAGCAGGTGGCTGTTGAAAATCTGGTTCTAGGAGTTCCCTTCATGGCTCAGTGGTTAACGAATCCGACTAGGAACCATGAGGTTGTGGGTTCGATCCTGGGTTAGGGATCCAGCGTTGCCGTGAGCTGTGGTGTAGGTTGCAGACGCGGCTCGGATCCCACGTTGCTGTGGCTGTGGCGAAGGCCGGCGGCTACAGCTCCTGTTAGACCCCTAGCCTGGGAACCTCCATATGCCGCGGTTGCGGCCCTAGATAAGGCAAAAAGACAAAAAGAAAAGAAAATCTGGTTCTAATTCACCTTTCCAACCCCATTCTTCCTCACCCTCTCGATGCCAGCCAAAGTGACTACTCCTGACCCACGCTTCCCCGTTCCGGGGCTTCCATCCTTCTTTGGGAATGTCATTTTCTACATTTCTACATGGCCAGAACTTCCCAGCTCAGAGGTCATTGCCTCCATGACTATGTCTGACCCTTTTCCAACCCCGGATCGATGGTTGCTCTTTGAACCTCTCAAGCTCCTGGGTCCACCCCGTGCCGTGTTATGTGCGTATCTTGACTTGCCCTCCAGATCCTCAGCGAGCCCAGGTCTTCAGCTTTGTGTCCTCCGGGTGCCTAGGACAGCACCCTGCGTACACGGCATATGCTCAATAAGTATGTGTTGGGCTTAAATAGTGGCAAATAATCATCCCCACCCTGTTAACTTCCTCACACAAATGTACGTTGAAAAAGTAAACATAAAAAATATTTATTATTACTATTTTTTTTTCTGCACCTGCAGCCTGTGGAAACTCCTGGGCCAGGAATCAAACCTGCACTACAGCTGCGACCCAATCCACCACAGTGACAATGCTGGATCCTTAATCTGCTGTGCCACAAGGGAACTCCTAGAAGTGAGAGTTTTTTTTTTTTTTTAAGGGCTACACCCATGGCATATGGAAGTTCTTGGGCTAGGGGTTGAATCAGAGCTACAGCTGCCAGCCTATGCCACAGCCACAGCAATGCCAGATCCAAGCCTTGGCCTGCAGCATCGCCATATCCTTAACCCAGTAAGCGAAGCCAGGGAGGAATCAGCAACCTCACGGACACTGTGTCAGGTTCTTCACCCACTGAGCCACAGCGGGAACTTCAAAGCATTTTTTTTTTTTTTTTTTAATTTTTGGCTGCCCCTTGGCATATGGAGTTCCCAGGCCAGGGATCGGATCTAAGGATCGTGACGTAAGCTGCAGCTGTGGCAACGCTGGATCCTTAACCCACTGAGCCCGGCCAGGGATTGAACCTTCGTCCTAGGGCTCCCAAGATGCTGCCAATTTCAGTTGTGCCACAACGGGAACTCCTCCAAAGTGATTATTTTATTTTTTTTAATTTTACTTATTTATTTTTTGTCTTTTTACCTTATCTAGGGCCGCACCCACGGCATATGGAGGTTCCCAGGCTAGGGGTCTAACAAGAGCTGTAGCCGCCGGCCTTCGCCACAGCCACAGCAACGTGGATCCGAGCTGCGTCTGCAACCAAACCACAGCTCACGGCAACGCCGGACCCTTAACCCACTGAGTGAGGCCAGGGATCGAACCCGCAACCTCATGGTTCCTAGTCGGATTCGTTAACCACTGAGCCACAATGGGAACTCCAAAGTGATTATTTTAATATAAAGTTTCATGCAAGTGTGTTCTCCCCAGCTTCCTCAGTAGTGGGATGCAGGTACCCAAGTGTCCGGCACCTTAGTTCCGGGGTGTTGGGCCAACCTGAGAAAGGCTTTCCTCCAGCAGTTGCTGGTCCCTTCTGATCTTGGACTCTGCCTCTCAGGGGGTAAGCTCCTCCCCCCTGAGAGAAAGGCAGTCCCATCCCTCAGGAGCTTCAGTTTTTCTAAACCCCAGCAGCCTCCCTGCCCCAAGGGACTCAAACGCCAGCAGGACCCCGAGATTCAAGTGTGTTAAGAGGTTGGATTTTTTTAGCAACCTCTCCCCTGGATCCTTATGAGAACACCTTGGAGCACCGCTTACCATCGCTGCCTATTAGTATCTTTAATAATAGTAACAACTTTGGCAATGCCTTGTATTTACTTAATGCTTTTCTCCAGGGAGCTCAACGAATCTTTGCCTCATCTCCAGAAGGAAGAGAAGGATAAAGGCGATGAAAGAGAAGTGAGCCATTGCGGCTACACTTTGAGTACAAGCATCCTTTGTTCTAAGAGGTAAATGCAATTCATACTATTTCAGATGCGTGGAACAGATAAAAGAGGAAACCAGTTCATGCTCTCGGACCCGAAACCTATGACTTACGAATTTCCCCCCAGATCAAACCCTGCATGAGATGACAACTCTCATACTGAGAAGTTGTATCTCATCAGTAATAAAATTTGAGCATGTGCCCTCGATATATGTTGAATTATTTACAAATTGTACGCACCGCCAGCTATCGTTATATCTCAAGACACAATGTGTACTTGGGTGAGGTTTGTTTTTAAAAATGGTGGGAAGTGTAAGTCACTTTTCAAATAGCCACGTTGATAATTACAAATTACAGGGAATTCCCTTCGGGGCTCGGTGGTAACGAACCCGACTAGGCTCCGTGGCGGTGTGGGTTTGATCCCTGTCCTCGCTCAGTGGGTTGAGGATCCGCCGTTGCCATGAGCTATGGTGTAGGTTGCAGAGGTGGCTTGGATCTGGCGTTGCTGTGGCTGTGGTGTAGGCTGGCAGCTGTAGCTTGGATTCGACCCCTAGCCTGGGAACTTCCATATGCCACACGTGCGGCCCTAAAAAGCAAAACAAAACAAAACAAAATAAAACCCCAAAAAACAAATTACAAAGAAAAGTTTCGTGGCTGTCATCGCATCAGGCCTGATCAGATTGTCCCTTTTTTAACCCTACGATGAGGCTGACAAAGCCCTCGTCTTAGAAGTGCCAGCTGTGCCATTTTCTTGCATGCTAGTGTTTGCTGGATTAGGGTGGTCTTTAACCTGCAGTTCCTGGGCAGGAATCTTTTAAACCCCCATGTCCATTTTGTGAAAGTTAGTTTAGTTCAAGTTAGATAATATCATCCATAATGTCATTTAACCACTCAATGGAAACTGTGATACTTGGCAATTTTCTAACCATCAGCTAGGGCTTGAGGGAGGCCTGTCAGCCCCTCTGGTGCACCTCCGTATTTCCCCAGCAGACTCTGCAGGTCATATGTGGCCCACAGCTCAGTGTGCAAGCTTCCTTGATTCAATATTGTAGGAGTATCCTGCAACCCCATTGATACCGAAAGTGAGGTCCAGCTGTTTGCTGCTCAAAAGCCAATAAAGAGGCAAAATTGGGAGCGTCCGTTGTGGCTCAGCGGAAACGACTCTGGCTAGCATCCATGAGGATGCAGGTTTGATTCCTGGCCTCACTCAGTGCGTTAAGAATCTGGCCTGGCATTGCCGTGAGCTGTGGTGTAGGTCACAGATGCGGCTCGCATCCCATGTGGCTGTGGCTGTTATGTAGGCCAGTAACTGTAGCTCCGATTCAACCCTTAGCCCGGGAACCTCGATATGCCATGGGTGCGGCCCTCAAAAGACACACACACAAAAAAAACAAGAGGCAAAGCTGGTGGAAAGAAAGTTTTCTTTCTTTCAGAGGCTGGCAACTAGGGGGATGCAGACTTGTTTCCAAAGGCCAACTCCTCCCCCACCCTCAACCCCCACCCCCGGCCATCAAGAGTTTTTTTTTTTTTTCCCCAGCCATACCCACAGCATATGGAAGTTTGGGCCAGGGATCGAATCTGAGCCACAGCTGCAGCGCTCACTGCAGCTACAGCAATGCCAGGTCCTTAACCCACTGAGCCACAGTGGGAACTCCCAGCAAGAGTTTCAAAGGAGGGAGTTTCAGGGTTGTATAGGCGAAAGGAGGGGGCTCCATGCAGAAATAGCACGGTCAGTTTTGACCATCATATTGAACTTGGTCATGCTGTTGTCTGATCAGTGTCATCTTGATTGTTTTAAATACAGTAATCTTCAGTTTCATGATCAGTTTGTTTCCATTTCTTTGAGGCCACTTCTCAGAATTGTGGCAGCTTATGTCATGGCTACAGTCTGGTCATCATGTAATTAAGTTTTTCCACCTCGTAGGGGTTTTAGTTTCTATAAAATAGCACAAAGGATATGGCTTAGAATATTACCCTTGAGGAAGAACTAAAAGTCCTTGACTTTATTTACTGACTAAACTATTGATATTTGGATTCATTTGATTGTTCCCCTTTTTTCTGCATTTTCTCACTTCTCTGACTAAATTTATTCTTTGACTAAAGTTTTCTTTTTTTTTTAAATGGCCACACCCTTGGCATATGAAAGTTCCTGGGGCCAGGGATTGAATCTGAGCTGCAGCTGTGATCTATGCCACAGCTGCGGCAATGCTCGATCTTGGATCTCACTGTGTCGGGCCAGAGGACCGAACTCACACCTCTGCAGCTGCTTGGGCTGCTGCAGTCGGATTCTTAACCCACTACGCCACATCACAAACTCCTACCTAAAATTTTTCTGCAGACAAGAGGCAGGCAGAGGACATGGCTGGGAAGGACCACAGGGTCCTTCAATGCCAGGGATTGAACCTGCATTCTCATGGATACTAGTCAGGTTCTTAACCCACTGAGCCACAATGGGAACTCCCAAATCAGTCCGCTTTCTAAGGGCCCTCCCCTCTGTGTTTCTGACCCTGACTGTTGCTGGACCATGTAACCAAACGGCCTCCCTGCCAGTGTTCTCATCTGCTCTCATTTCCCCTCCACGTTTCTGCCGGAGCATTCTTTCATTTTTTTTTTTTTTTGTCTTTTTGCCTTTTCTAGGGCTGCACCCGTGGCATACAGAGGTTCCCAGGCTAGGGGTCTAACAGGAACTGTAGCCGCTGGCCTTCGCCACAGCCACAGCAACGCGGGATCCGAGCTGCGTCTGCAAACTATACCACAGCTCACGGCAACGCCAGATCCTTAACCCGCTTGGTGATGCCAGGGATCGAACCTGCAACCTCATGGTTCCTAGTTGGATTCGTTAACCACTGAGCCACAACGGGAACTCCTAGAGCATTCTTTCAAATACGCAAGTCTGATTTGGGTCTCTCCGCTTCCTAGCTCCTCCATTTGCTTCATGCCTACATGATAAAGTTCAAACTCTTGGCAGAGGATTGGAGGCCAGGTCCCAAGGACCCTTCTAAATCGGTCACTCCCAGCCACGATCCCCGCTCCCAACCTCCAGCCAACCACCCAGCAGCCACCACCTTGAACGCCACGGTCCCCCTGCTGACTTAACAACGTTCCTTAAAGTCCACCATGCCCAGCAACTTCCAAACACTGAAGGTGGGGAAAGTTACTTGGTATCAAACTCTCCTGAAATGTGATTGGTTAGCTCTTACAATCCGCCATAAACCATTGGTTGCCAAATACTTAGGCCACATCTGTCTTGTTTCTAACCCCTCCTTTCCTGCACTCCCTCCTAGCCTGGACCGCAGTCTCTCCATTAAGGGCTATTCTCTGGACATGAGATGTTGGGAACTTTTTTCCACCCATCACCTGCCTGACTCCCTACTCCATCCCAATGCTAATACATTTTTTTTTTTTTTGTCTTTTTAGGGCCACACCCACGGCCTATGGAGGTCCCCAGGCTAGGGGTCGAATTGCAGCTGTAGCTGCCAGCCTACACCACAGCCACAGTAACGCCAGATCAGAGCCGTGTCCGTGACCTACACCACAGCTCACGGCAACGCCGGATCCTTAACCCACTGAGCGAGGCCAGGGATGCAACCTGCATCCTCATGGATGCTAGTATGATTCGTTTCTGCTGAGCCACGACGGGGGAACTCCCCCACTGGCCAACACTTTAAAAGCAATAGTAGCTACTCGGTACCATTCTAGAAGCCATGGGTGATGGCTCATCTAATTCTCATCACCATCCCTTGAGGTCACCACTCCTGACGTCTCCATCTTACAGAGGAGGAAACTGAGGGCCAGAGAAGGTATAAATTCAGGCCAAGGTCACGCGGCTGAGTCAGGAGTCAAACTCAGCCTCCTGGAGGCAGAGCCCTGACTGTAACCCCTGTGGCGTGGCATCGTACCGTGTCCTCTCACTCAGCCTTCCCACCCTTCTCCCTTTTCCTCAAGAGCGGCTGCTGTTCCCAAGGCCGGCTGAGCAGCCTTCCACTCTAAGGGTCTGGGGGCTCAGGTGGCTCTTTCCCCCCAGAGACGAGGACAGACACGACCGCCTCCCTCTGGTCCCCCGTTCCCCGCTCTCCAGGGGAGCCCTCTGCCCACCCCTCCGTGCCTGGGCCAGGGCTCTTGGCGGGGATCTGAATCCTGGCCTTCAGGGTCTGCCTGAACCGTGCCCCGCGACCCACCCCTGCCCACCAGCCCCCCTCGGGCAGCCGGAGGGCACCCCCCCACCTCTCCTACCTGATCAGCTTCCGGCCAGCTTCTCTGGGGCTTGTTGTCTAGTTCGCCTCTTCACACTTCCTTCCTGTTCTTTCTCTTTACAACAAGGCTGGGTATTTTTAACCTGAGGTTTCCACTCACCTCTTACTGTCCGGTTGGGACTAGGCGGGGCCTCTGGCCGCGGTTCGCCAGCCTTGGAGGCTACGGTTTGCGGCCTCACTGCCGGGCCCCGGCTCTGCCCTCACGTTTAGCCATCTCTGTGAAGCGCTTCTGGGAGAAACACCCCAAAAACTGGCCTTTGGATGAAGCTTCGGGAGCTGCATGGGGCACGTAGGGAGCTGACACCCCCCACCACCACCCCCCCGCGCTGGGAGACCCTATGTGGAGCCAGGTGAAGATAGCCATCCCTGGAACCTCGCCAGGCCACCAAGGTCACCTCTCAGTCTCCCTGTGGCACCCGCGTCGCGAGGCGTCAGCGGGGCTACTGTCCATCGTCTGTACCATCTGCTGTCTCCGAAGCTTTGGAGATGCAGCTCCAGGAGCTCGACTCTCTCTCTGCCCTCTTGTGATGTCTGAGCTCTCTGCTGCCTGGCGGCCCTTCCAGCTTCATGCCCTGCCGCTGTCCCAGCCTGTCCCCCCGCTGCCCCCGCCTCATCGCTCCATCCTCACGGGAGAGGGGCACGGCCTCCACCCACCACAGGTCTCAGGCCTCTCTGAGCTGCAGGTGCTTAACAGGGAAACAGGGCAGCTTTTGTTTGAAGCCCAAACACCTGCAAAGGGAAGAGAACTGGGGGAGTTCCCGCCGTGGCGCAGCAGGTTAAGAATCCCGGTGGCGACACAGGCTTGATTCCCGGCCCCCCGGGGCGGTGGGTTGAGGATCCTGGCTGCAGCTGGACTGAGGCTTGGATTTGATCCCTGGCCTGGGAACTTCCATACGCAGTAGGTGTGGCCGAAAAAGAAGCAGAAAACAGCTCACTGGGCTTTGAGAGTTTCCTAGTTATTATGGTTTGTTTTTAAGTTTGGTTTCTCTGCTCGGCTTTCTTAAAAAAAAAAAAAAACAGTGGCAACTAAATGAGTTGACAGCCGAGATTTTTTTTTTTTTCTAAGCGACTGACAGTGACTCACCACAGGCTGCTGGCCCAAGGCTAATGTTCTCTAAAATAATTGATAGGCGTAAGGACCGCCCCAGGCCAGGCACCGAGTATCCTACTGCGCCCTCTGAGTCACCGAGAAGGATTAAATATATTCAGCATTGTTTTTATGTTGACTGTGTTTTAAAAAAATTGTAATGCCTTACAAAGGGCACCCCTGAAAAACGTATATGGTGACCAACTGATTACAGACTGAAAGCCTGACAACTGATATTCCCCGAGATCTGATGGGCCTTGGGGGTTTCTGGACCAGACACAGTATCTGTAGCCCTCATCTCCGACCTCCGCCCCAGACACACCTCTGTTTCACACTCTCCTAACTGTCCCCACCCTCCCTCCTGTTCAGCTGCTCACCGTCAGGCCTGAAGCACGGACGCTTTCTGGCCCCACCATGAGCCATGACTGCAACCCAGTCCTGTCTCCCTTATTCCCTGGCACCCCTTTTTTGTTCGTTTGTTTTTTGCTTTTTAGGGCCGTACCTGAAGCATATGGAAGTTCCCAGACTAGGGGTTGAATCGGAGCTGTAGCTTCCTGCCTACACAACAGCCACGGCAACATGGGCTCTGAGCTGCGTCTGTGACCTACCCCACAGCTCATGGCAACGCCCGATCCTTAACCCACTGAGGGAGGCCAGGGATCGAACCCTCATCCTCATGGATACTAGTTGGGCTCCTTATCACTGAACCACAATGGGAACTTCCCCCTGGTATCCCTTTTGGAGCTGGTATGTTGTTCAGTCGTTTATTGGGTGTCCCCCATGCATATGCCATGCCGGGTGGGTACTGGGAAGAGGCAGAAGAAAATATTACCTTCAGGAAAAAACACTCTCTCACCGTAGACACTCAGGGAGCCACTTACTATCAGTTCAAAAGAACTCCATCTCAGAAAAAGCCCTGTTTGGGCTAAGGAGGATCCAAACAGGGTGGGCTTCATCAGAAAAGGCTTCCCGAAAGGGCAAGGTTGGAGCTGAGCTTTAATTCTCAGTAAGGCCACCCCAGCAGGGCAAATAGGCACACGGGGCCGGGGAGCTCATCCTGGCAGTGGGACCCAGAATTCTCCCCGCCACCTCTGCCAGGAAGCTGCCTGATGAATCCCCGACTGCCCCTTCAACTCTGGGCCAACGGGGTGATAAGGACGGGGGACCAGGCCCGGCAAGGAGGAAGTGGCCTGGCTTCCTGTTTGTTTGTGAATCTCAGAGCAGCACGGTGCTGCCATGAACCCCAGCTAAGCGGAACCACCCCAGCCTGAGCCAAGAGCTCCCGGGAGCCTGCCGACTGACCCAGCAAGCCCTTCAGCCGGCAGGGACTCCAGAGCAGGGATCCAACCCCGGGCCAGCTACGCTTGGATGGCTAGCCCGCTCGCAGCCATGCCAGCTTGGCAGGGACAGGAGGTGGAGTCAAGACTTCCCCAAAGAAGTCAGAGTCACATGTTCATAATACAAAGCCTCCAGGCAGCTCCCAGGGGCTCCGGCAATGCCGTCCCCGCTGCCAAAGATTATTTCCCGGGACTCTGGGCACAGCCCTTTTGCCTTGGAGGGAAACCCTTGCACCGAGACCACTGGACCCTCTGAAAAATCGGGCTGCGTGCATTGCGGTTTTGTTTGCAACAGCGGAAACCACCGCCAATCCTCCAAAAGCCAAGGTGACAGCAGAACGAAACGTGACAGATCCATACCAAGGGAAACGCTGTAGCCGTGAAAAAGAAAGCGGGGGGGATTTGTTTGTGCTATTGTGACGAGATGTCCAAGATATTTCAGTAGGTGAAAGCAGCAAGATAGAGAACACTGTGATCCCTTTTCTGTAAATAATCAGAATGGCAGAGAACATGTTCATATAGGCTTAGAGATAGAGGTACGTGCTCCTGAACGCATGGCTTTTCTTTTCTTTTTTTGTCTTTTTTTCTAGGGCCGCATCTGTGGCATATGGAGGTTCCCAGGCTAGGGGTCTAACAGGAGCTGTAGCTGGCGGCCACAGCCACAGCAGCGCGGGATCTGAGCCGTGTCTGCAACCTACACCACAGCTCACGGCAACGCCGGATCCTTAACCCACTGAGCAAGGCCAGGGATCGAACCCACAACCTCACGGTTCCTAGTCGGATTTGCTAACCACCGAGCCATGAGGGGAACTCCCTGAACACAAGGCTTTTCTTTTCTTTTCTTTTCTTTGTTTGTTTCTTTCTTCCTTCCTTCCTTTCACTGAAAGGAAATTTAAGCAGCCTAACAGTGGTTATTTTGGGGAGAGGAACTGTGGGAGAAAGGTACTGGGAGGGCATTCATTCTTCATTATTTATCTTTATTTAAATATTATTATTTAGATTTTTCCTGTGGGCAATGGGATTGTGGTCCATTCTGTGTTATTCTCTCTCTCTCTTTTTTTGGTCTTTTTAGGGAGGCACCCGCGGTGTATGGAGGTTCCCAGGCTAGAGATCCAATTGGAGCTGTAGCTGCTGGCCTACACTACAGCCACAGCAATGCCAGATCCGGCCACATCTGCGACCTACACCACAGCTCAGGGCAACGCCGGATCCTTAATCCAGTGAGTGAGTCTAGGGTTCGAACCCACGTCCTCATGGATGCTAGTTGGGTTCGTTAACCACTGAGCCACAACAGGAATTTGCATTCTGTTTTATTCTTTATACTTCTCTGTATCTTTTAAAATAAAAAGTATCGGAGTTCTCGCTGTGGTGCAACTGGACTGGCAGTGTCTCTGCAGTGCCAGGGCGTAGGTTCCATCCCCAGCCCCAAATAGTGGGTTAAGGATCTGGCGTTGTGACAGCTGCAGTGTGGGTCACAATTGCAGCTTGGATCTGATCCCTGGCCCAGGAACTCCACATGCCAAAGGGTGGCCAAAAAGAAAAATAAATAAAAATAAAAGCGGCAGGAGTTCCCATTGTGGCTCAGGGAGTTAAGAACCAGACTAGTCTCTGTGAGGGTGCTGCTTCCATCCCTTGCCTCGCTCAGTGGCTTCAGGATCTAGCATTGCTGCAAGCTGCAGCATAGGTTGCAGAAGTGGCTCAGATCCCGTGTTGCTTAGGTTGTGGCTGGCAGCTACAGCTCTGATTTGATCCCTAGCCTGGGAACTTCCATTTGCCACGAGTGCAACCATAGAAAATAAATTAAATAAATAAATAAATAAAGCAAACCGGTAAGTAGTATTCTTATTAATATTAGGCTATGCCCACAGCATGCAGAAGTCCCGGGTTCAGGGACTGAACCCATGCCACAGCAGTGACCCAAGTCACTGCAGTGCCAGTGCCAGATCCTTAACCCACTGAGCCACCAGGGAAAATAATAACTATTATTTTTTAAGCCAATCTAAAGAATCCAGCAGGGTGCATTTGCAAGATGAAACAGGGTAGAGCTAGGATCCCACGTTCTCCAGGAAAACTGATGGGAGGAGGTGGGAAAAGTGCTTTGCTTTAAGATCTGTACACATCAGTAACAGCGGAGCCAAGGTGACCTTCTATTTTGTGGATTCCTCATGGCAAATGTTTGAGCTGTCCTTGGTTTCCTTTGGACTAGAGTTTTCCCGTTTCTCCCCTCACTTCATGGTCTCACCATTTAACTTTTGATCTGAACCAAACAATAAGAAACAGAAATCTGAAGGGACAAGGTATAATGATATGACTTTAACACACACGACCTGCTCACCTGTCATTTGGACTAAATTCTATTCGCCCCTTATATTTGGCCTTGCCTGTGGCATGTGGAAGTTCCCAGGTCAGGGATCGAACCTGCATCCCAGCAGTGACCTGAGCCACAGCAGTGACAACACTGGGTCCTTAAACCACTGAGCCACCGGGGAACTCCAGTAGGCCTTTTTTTTTTTTTGTCTTTATCTAGAGCCGCACCCACGGCATATGGAGGTTCCCAGGCTAGGGGTCTAACAGGAGCTGTAGCTGCTGGCCTTCGCCACAGCCACAGCAACGCGGGATCCAAGCCGCGTCTGCAACCTACACCACAGCTCACAGCCACGCCGGATCCTTAACCCACTGAGCGAGGCCAGGGATCGAACCTGCAACCTCATGGTTCCTAGTCGGATTCGTTAACCACTGAGCCATGAAGGGAACTCCATCCAGTAGGCCCTTTGACTAACACCGTTTTGCAGTCGAGGAAACTTAAGCTGAGATATACTAACCAAGTCATCCAAGGCCATACAGCCGGTAGTGGACTGTAAAGGAGTTGATGGATCCTGAGGCAGGCGGTGTGGACAGATAACGCTGGACCGTTACTGGAGAGCTGGGCAAACAGGAATGCAAGAGAATGCCCCGCTGGGTCTGAATGCCCCACGGTCCCAGCTTTTCATACCCAACTCCCCACAGCACACTGGGCTGGGCTGCTGGTCTTCAGCTTCGGTCCCCATGTCCCATCTACTGTTTGTTTTTTATGGCTGCACCCTCGACATATGGATATTCCGGGGCCAGGGATTGAATCCCAGCAGCAGCTGCAACCTACGCTGGATCTTTTTACCCATTGGGCCGGGCTGGGGATTGAACCTGTGCCTTAGCAGTGACCTGAGCCACTGGAGTCAGAGTCTTTTTTTTTTTTTTTTTTAATTTTGGCTGTCCCGAGGCATATGGAGTTCCTGGGCCAGGGATCAGATCCGAGCCGCAGCCGTGACCCAAGCCGCAGCTGCAGCAACGCCAGATCCTTAACCCACTGTGGTGGGCTGGGGAGCAAACCCGTGTACCAGTGCTCCCAAGGTGCTTACGATCCCATGCGCCACAGCGGGAGCTCCTGAAGTCAGATTCTTAACTCACTGGGCCACAGCGGGAGCTCCTATTCACCTCATTGTAAAAGACCTGTGTCTGATTCATGCTCTAATCTCCTGAACGTGTAGCCCAGGGTTGCACACAGTAGGTGCTCAATAATCGTTGGCTAAATGAATGGACCAACTTGTATATGTGACACTTGTCCTTTTCAGGTCTGTTCATTTGTAGAGCATCCACAGGGCGGAAGGTCAAACTGCCCCCGAGCCCATCAGATTTGATTGTCCTCTTCCTCATGAGCGTTTGGGCAAGTCGGAAGGGAACTCCTGGCGCCTCTGAAAGAGAAGATGATATCCTGTCCGTGTCTCACTAGTTCATTCACAGCGGGGTGAGTTCCCCAAGCTGACCTCAGGGTGCCTGAGTATCTGGCACCCTGAGAGCCTCCCTGGTTTTAGGAAGAGTTGAAACTGAGCTGGGTGGCAATCTCCCCACCTGGCAAAGAGACAGGTAGCACCAGTCTGGCTGGTGGCTGGGGCTGGACACTTGGTATATTTACAGCCACAGATGCCCGGGGGGATCTCTATCAGGAAGTCATCTCCAGAGGGTCACTTCCATCTGTTTACTTACCCTCAGAGCTGTCCTTAAGGTCCTCCTAGTCCCTTCCCTGGATCTTTTTTTCTGAACGTCTTGTACTTAACACAGCCTGGCGCCTGCAGGAGCAAGCAGGCTGCTGCCATCTGGTGGAGAAGAGAGGCTATAGCATCGCGGGGCTCGGCCTGAAACAGACTTGAGAGGCGGAAGGGACCTTTGAGAACAGCTTGCAGGACAGTGGGTTTCAAACTTTTGTAGCCGGGAACCCTTCCCTTAAATGACAGCCGTGACTGAAGCCTTCCTGTAAGACTGCTGAACTCAACCCTGCTGGCTGTAGCAGGGGAGGGACGGACTCAGAGCCCCGCTGAGTCGGGTCCACCCTCGCCCGAGCTCAGTCGGCAAAGAGCTGAAAGGCTTACCCCCTCCTTGTAAGAATGGGGAACGGAGACTTGATGATATAAAAGGGACTCGTGCAAATTATGGGG